>BFEA01000009.1:2327331-2371288 GCA_003427395.1 Chara braunii | reverse complement strand
CCCCCCTTCCCCCCGCCTATCCCAACAAAATCAAAAAGGAAAGAAAGAAATAGAAGAAGAAGAAGAAAGAAAGAAAGATAGATAGAAAGAAGATGAAAGAAAGAAAGAAAGAAAGAAAGAAAGAAAATGAAGAGAGAAGATAGAAAAAAAACAAGGGGAGAAAGAAACAAAAAAAAAGAATTAAATAGAAAAAACAAAAGAACTTCTCTAGGCCTAAAAAAATCTTAAT
The DNA here is from genome assembly GCA_003427395.1 of Chara braunii. Classification (NCBI taxonomy): domain Eukaryota; kingdom Viridiplantae; phylum Streptophyta; class Charophyceae; order Charales; family Characeae; genus Chara; species Chara braunii. The sequence goes on along the minus strand of BFEA01000009.1, from coordinate 2,371,059 downwards.
CTACCTCGAAGAAGAGATCTTATCGGAACCTTCGTTCCCACCGTCGCTCAACAACAACCACACTCTTTCTTTGATTGATTACCCTCTTTTCTTTGATTGATTGCCCTCTTTTCTTTGATTCATTCCCCTTTTTTCTTTGATTACCCTCAACAACAAAGCTTAGGTCGGTTTTTAGATTGTGCTGGTGTTTTGGGCTTGCCGAGACAGAACCCCCCTACTATGCACCAAGCTTTGCCGAGACAAAACCCCCCTGCTACGCGCCAAGCTTTAGGCGCCGAAGGCAGTGAAGAAGGTGAGGGGGAAGGCGCCGAAGGCAGTGAAGAAGGCGAGGGGGAAGGCGGGGAGAAGGCGGAAAGGAAGACCGAAGGGAAGGCGGGGAAAAGGCGGGAGGGAAGGCGGAAGGGAAGGCGGAAGGGAAGGTGGAAGGGAAGGCGAAAGGGAAGGGGGGGGAGAAGGTGATGGGGAAGGCGGAAGGGAAGGCGGGTAGAAGATGGGGGAACAAGAAGGGAAGGCGGGGAGAAGGAGGGGCAGAAGGTGAAGGGGAAGGCGACAAAGGAAGGGAAGGCGGGGAAAAGGCGGGGGAACAAGAAGGGAGGGAGGGGAGAAGGCGGGGAGAAGGCGGGAAGAAGGCCGAAGGGAAGGCGGGGAGAAGGCGGAATGGAAGGCAGGGAGAAGGCGGGAAGGAAGACCACAATTATGGGGAGCAGGAGGAGGAGGAAGACCACAACGCTGAAAAACAGAAAGCCAAACAGGGAGAAACGAACAAAGCATAGGGAGATGAGAGGAAAAAGAGGAGGCACGAAGGAAAGACGACAAAAAAAAAAGGTATGACGTGGTAGGGAAGGTGGTAGGAAGGTCGGGGGAAGGCTACACATCTATCTCCCTCGATCCCTTTCTTACTCGTTGGCTTCCTCCTCGCTCGCTCGCTGGCTCCCTCCTCGGTTGCTCGCTCTATCTCGCCCTCTAGCTTGTTCGTTCCTCACTCTCTCTCCCTCGCCCTCTCTCTGACTCTTTCCCTCTCGGTCCCTCAGTCACTCTCTCTCCTTCTAGGTCACTCGCTCGCTTTCTTCCTTGCTCGCTCACTTACTCTCCCTCCTCGCTCCCTCCTCACTCCCTCCTCGCTCACTCCCTCTTCGCTCCCTCGGAGTCCTCCTAACTCCCTCCTCGCTAGCTCGCTTTCCCTCCGCGCTCGGCAGCTCGCTCTTGCTCTCCCTGCTCGCTTGGCAGCTCACTCTCTCCCTCCTCGCTCACTTCCTCCTTGCTCGCTTCCTTCTCACTCGCTTCCTCCTCGCTCGCTCTCTCTCTCTCGCTCGCTCCTTGCTCTCCCTCGTGCTCGCTCGCTCCTTCCTCTCTCGCTTCCTCCTCGTTCGTTCGCTCCCGCTCGCTCACTTCCTTCCTCGCTCGCTTCCTCCTCGCTCGCTTCCTCGCTCGCTCGCTTTCACTCGCTCTCTTACTCTCGCTCTTGCTCGCTCTCTTAGCCTCACGCTCCCTTACTCTCGCCGCCTCGCTCGATTACTCTTGCTCTCGTTCGCTCGCTTCCTTGCTCGCGCACTCTCGCTCGCTCCTTGCTCGTTTGCTCTCTTTCCCACTCGCTCGCTCGCTCGGCCGTTGAGTCGCTTACGGAAAAAACACAAGTACACGTCAGCTCTCTTTGAAATTCCCGCTCGCAACATTTACTGAGTCGACCATTAGCGCCCCCCCCCCCCCCCCCCCCCCCCCAACCCCAACCACCCCACCACACCAACGGTCACCAACCCCCTCAGTTTTTTTTCTCAACTTTTTGTTGATTGATTGATTGGTTGCCACTCCAAGCACCTACCGACCGAGCGCACACACTCACACACACGCACACGCTCCCCAAAAAAAAAACAGAAAAAAAAAAGGAAATAGTCCTCTTTTATTTTTATTTTTTATTTTATCTGTTGATTAGGGCCGGAGGAAAGACTCGCTGCGTTGGTTAACTCCCTCCGTAGCGCCCCCCCCCCCCCCCCCTCACCCAACCCCAACCACCCCAGCACACCAACGGTGACCAACCCCCTTAAAATCATTGTGACATCGAATTTCTCCTTTGTTGGCTATTTTTGAGGTAGCCTTTTGGAGCGACCGCTCTGCAACTCAGAATAAACTCCAGGTTTGTTCGAGTGCTCCGGGCCCATCAACGTGCAACTTGTACGCTTCTTAAAATATTTCTTAGTAGGACGTTGGTCTTGGGCCTGGATTCGAGGTCGTAGTCCAGGACATCCCAGGTCCTAGACTCTGCGTGGAAGGGATTACCACCCGCACAGAGCCTACTTGCCCTGTCCACCGAGACACACGGCCTAAAGGCTTGAGGTTTCGCAGGGGCCGCACGGCTGTTCCTTCAGCCGCGCAATATCGTGAAGGGGTTGACCCTCACGATACTTCGAGATTGACACTTGAGTGTCATCAGCGGTACTCGGATCCACGAGGGGCCGCTTGATTATGGGCACTACATAGTATGCCATCATTGTGACTACTTGCGTGCACATGCATTGTGAGTCGATATGAGATAGCCCTGCGCCCACGGTTTTACACTAAGTCTCGTGAGTGTCGCCTATCCGATTTCCGTGTCGGAAAGTTATGGGATGGCTATCGAAGGGACTAGGAGTGTTGTCGCGTTGTTGTTATGTTGTTTTGTGTCGTTTCGTGTGTGTGTGTGTTTGTTTTATTTTTATGTTTGTAGTGTGGTGTACACATAGTGAGCGGGATACGTCCTGGTGGACCGACGTCGAATTGCGCCTCGGACTTCAGCCCCCCCCAGTGCGCCGGTTCGCGTGCGGGTCCGATAGAGGCGTGGGACTGCGCGTACCCCCTATGCTACAGCGAACGAGAAACGCCCTCGGCTGGTCTACCTCTACGATTGCAACTGATTAGCTTTCGTACTGTGGACAAGTAGCTCGACGGGGATACGCCCACCGAAGGGAGGTGACAACTCCCGTAAGGTGGAGGTAAGTCCCGCCTTGCGTAGGCCCTATCCTGTCGTAGGGGCTCACGAGATGTATGGCTGGCGCACTCGGTCGGAGCGGCTTGTGGAAGGTCCATATGTATTCGTGACGATGATTAAGACCAACTCCTGCGTGACGCGGCCGGGAGGGTCCCATGCTGCTTCGTGCAGTGCCGGACCGATGCACTGGACAGCGTCACAGACCCCAGAAATTGGACGTTCTAAGCGGGTCATTCATTTCTGCGAGCAAAGGTAGAGGACGAAATCTTAAACTACGAATTAGTTCCCAAATGTTTTCGCACACTTAGTCATTGGAAGAGGTGAGTAAGGGTTGTAAGCGGGATAGAAATGCCACACACAGAGTCATTGGAAGAGGTCATGAGGCGATGTAAGCGGGATAGTAATGATTGTCAGCAAAGCTAAAGGAGGACGCAATTCCAAACTCGAAAAAATTCCTTATATAAGACTCTGAGAACCTTGCCTGCATTGAGCCTGACAACTTCACTGCATCGTACAGTTCCCACTTGCGCAGATGTGAATCTTAGAAATTCTGGTGCATCTTTATCCGTCAATACGGCAGTTGAGCGCGAAATAAAATCAATGCGGCGGGGTAAGGTGTTACATATTTTCAAGGTCTAGCATCCGATGCAACATAAAGGCGAGTGAAAACTCACGCTAAAGGCGCCAACGGTTATTAACGGTCATCACCACATTATATGAGATTGCAACTGGATTCATACCCGTTGTCGACCCCTTTTAGCAAAAAGGTTTGGGCATCGGGAATCACAACAGCAACGACGACGACTGCACATTAAAAGTTTTTGCAACCCTTATAGCGATACGTTAACGTGTCGTGCACCCCTTTTACCGATATGCTAAAGCGTTGAAAATCGCAAAAGACTGAAATCGACCACGTCTACTAATGCTTTGATTGTCCGATAATGGATGTGAAGGTAACGCCATCGTTATTGTGAAGGTACGACAAAGGTTGCTTCTGAATTTAGAAGCGGTAGTCGTAAGAGGTGAGGAGGTATTCTAAGCGAGTCATAAATTCCCTTCAGTTAAGGTATAGGAGGGAATCTTAAACTACGAATTAATTCGCAATCATCCTTTCGCACAGTGAGGTGTCGGAAAAGGTGAGGAGGCGCTTTAAACCACCACTCCCTCCGACAACAGGAAATAGCCCCCCCTGTGAGTTCCGGTGGGTTCTTAGGGATGGCGGTGACCGGAGGCGGAAATACGGGGGGGGGAGGGGGGGGAAGAGGGAGAGAAAGATATATATATATATATATATATATATATATATATATATATATATATATATATAGAGAGAGAGAGAGAGAGAGAGAGAGAGAGAGAGAGAGAGAGAGAGAGGGTCCGAGCTCCTTGCTTTAACCCGGAAAGACATTGACAGATACTAGTTGAACAACGAATCAATTCGCAGTTATCGGTGTCCGACAGAGCATCTTAAGGAAGTGCCAAACAGTCGTTGGCTCGCTGTGCGGATTGCGAAAAGCACTCTCACGGAACCTTGATGCCAGGTTGAAGTTATGTCGTGATCTATTTGGTGACTGAGCACCTTCAAGAAGTGTCATACATTCCTTGGTTGTATGTGCGTATTGCCATTAGCACTCTTAGGGAACGTTGATGATGGGTGTGGATTTGTTTCTCGCAGGTTATCAGTTTTTTGGCAGTCTTTGAAGCCGAAGTCCGCCATTGGGGCTAGTTTGGTGGGTATGTGGTTGACCTTCTTGTTGGACCTGGATCTGTTTGGAGCAGAGTTTTGCATTCCACAAACAAAATTGAACTTCAGGTCCCACAGGTTAGCAGTTGTTGGTAAGTATTTGATGCTCAATCGCAGTTGTTGGGAAGTCGGGCCTAGTCCCGCAATTTGACAGCGGCAACGTGCTTAGAAGAACTCACAAAAAATTCTGAAAATTTTAGGCCTCGTAGATTTGCTCAATGATCGTTCTAGGGAAAATATCAAAAATTTGAAGGAAGCACTTGTGGCATGCCGACCTTGCCAAGATGGAGGTTCCAATTTCACATCCGGCAAGACATGACTCAAATGACAATTTTTTTGGTGATGTATCCATATTTTCGATAAGACAAAAAACCTTTAAATAAAATATCATTTTTTGCGAACTTGCATAAATGATCAGTCTTCCAGTGACAATACAGAAGGTAACAATTTTGGTCAATCATCCATTTTGGCGAACGCCTCATATTGATCCTTCAGTGACAAATAACGTCGAAGCACATGGGTCAAGCACACATAGATTTTGGCGATAGCACAATTGATGATCATTTTGTCGAACTTGCAGTTATGAACAAATTTTTGTTGACGACAGAAAAGGTAATTATTTTGGCAAATTTGTAGACATGAACGATCTTATAACAAATGAATGGCATCCAAAATGCGAATATGTTCGCATTTGTCATACGGAAACAACAGTCAGCATTTAGTGGAGAGTACGAGATGTATTCTGATGATAAAAAAATTAGTAATCATTAAGTGCACCGCTGAATTTTCTGTAGTCCGTAAACAAACAAAGGCAGCACGGCGCTGCCGAAAGTCCTGCGAGGCTGCGAGTAAAGTTGACAGGTTCCCCGAAATGAAGAACCCTTAACAAAATGCTGCAGCATGAGGCTGGCATATTCACATCGGCACCTAAGCATTTACTTGATCAAAACGTCCAGTGCAATCCGCTACCTCATCAAAACAACAGCACAACTTGAACCGGCCGACTGCAAGACCAAGTAGGAACAGATTCGCACTTGTGCTTATGGCCTTTCGAATAAAAAACTTCACGTATTTTAAAAACAGGGGTGTTATTCTGAGTCTTGGAGTATGTCCACCTCAATCCTCAGCCTGATGTTGGAATGTCGCTTTGGGCTATCGAAAATGGTGGCGGATGGCCACGTGCAAGAAAAAAGCAAAGGCGAGCATGAAAACACCGCAGCTCGACTCGTCCGACTGTTGAGGGACACCATGAACAACCACCTTGGGCTCCGGGAGATCCAGTTTTGCTTTTTGACCATATTGACAAACTGCTTCGTCAGCTGAGTCGCTACGCAACTCCATGGCTTCATGAAGTACCATTTCCCGACCGGTACTGAGGAGAGACGCTCGATCACCCTGTTCTTCACCGCAACGGGTGGGCGAAGCCTCATGATCTTTCTGCTTTGGATCCATCTGGATGCCGACCGCCACCTCACTGCCTTCCACCACGGGTTCTCCGCCTTTTTCATCGCCATGAACCCGAGCTTCCACAACGGGTTCTTCTTTGCCTTCCTCATCGCCAAGAAGGCGAGCTTCCATGAACGTCCATTGACCTCCCTTAACGACACCCTCTCGCGTCGTGGCTACGGCCGATCGACTGTGCAGAACCTCTTCGGACGTCTCGGTCACCAGCACTCCTGAGTCGAGCCCCTTCAGCACTTCGCAAGCCGGCCAGTGTTGAATCTCCTCTTCCCGCTGCAGAGCATGCGCTTCCCCCGATGCACCCTCCGAAGTATGACGTTCATGCTCGCTACCCTCGGTCTCCAACACTTTGCGAGACTGCCAGTGTTGAGTCTCCTCTTCCCGCTGTATAGCATGCGCTCCCGGAGAGAGCTCCTCTTCCCCAGGAGCTGCTGTACTCTTGCTCTCAACGTCGACGGATACACCCTCCGAAGCATGATGTTCATACTCGCCACCCCCGGTCTCCAAGACTCCTGCAGCGGGCCCCTCCAGCACTTTGCGAGACTGCTAGTCTCTAGTATCAACATATGAGAACGGTGGTGAGCAGAGGAACACTGTGCCCAACTAAAGATGCGGGGGGTTGGACCTCACATTTTCTTGGCCCCGCGGAACTGTAGCGTGAGGAGCACTGCAAGCGGAAGGCCTGCAGGGCGATGTCAGGAACTCCGAATCTATTCGGAGTTTGAGGCGCTCGCCGGAGCTGAGGGAACTGACGGTCGCACCTTCGCTCCTTCGCAATTCAGGCATCCTGGCCTCCAGGCAAAACGAAGACGCAGTTCCTATCAAGGAATGGTTTTGCCGCTCAGGAGATGCTGCCGTATGCTGCAGACGTTCGCCCTCTTCCAGGAGCAAGGTGTTGTGCACACTGCACAGGAGACCTCGGCTGCGTACGGCGGGACGGACTCTCCTCGGCATCGGGAAACAAAGTCCTTGCAGACAAGTGCGAATCTACTCGCACTTGATAAGACTTTAGGGCGGCCACGTCTCGCATGTCGGAATCCCGACTCCCTACGCAGTGGCCATCAGTTTCCCTATACTCATGACTACCGAACGTTCTACGCTTTCCGCCCCACCCTTTCTGCCCGACCCCTTCCCGCCCGATCCCTTTCTGCCCGACCCCTTTCTAGCCGACCCCTTTCCGCCCGACCCCTTTCCGCCTGACCCCTTTCCGCCGAACGCCTTTTCTCCCGGGGATGTTTTGCCTGACCCCTTTCTGACAAATCGTGAGCCGTCTCCTCCGTCACCTTCGCTGTCTCCTTCGTCTCCTCCTCCATTGCTTCCTGAATGCTGACCACCCGACGGAGGTTGCGGCATGCGTCAGTTAATACCACGAGACGGTGCCGTCTCCAATGCGTAGAAAGACGCTCGAAACTCCAACATTTTGTTGGCGTACAACTCATCTAGCTTGTGGCCTGCGTATGCATTGACGTCCGGCAGGCTCCTGTCGGGGTTCATAACCCTAAAATGCTCCACCAGAGTTCCTCTCGCCTTTTTCTTAAATGGACCCGCTCCCAGTTTGTTCATGCCACTCCACTTGCCATCGGCTTCCTTCATTGCCATGACCCACTTTCTAGTCTTTACAGCAGGTTGGAATTTCCTTGGGTGTCAGACGACGTTGTGGCACCAGACATCCTCCGGCGTGAACCGGTGATGCTTCTCGAAGAAGAAGAGTCTGTCACTCTCCCAAGTATCATGGTCCCCAGGGATCTTGTCACAGGGTTCGTAGTCATAGTCTCTCTCTTCTTCCCCGTCATCAGACGATTGGTCATCGACTGTTTCGCGCTCAAACACACGCTTCAAACCGGCAGGGGACGTGCTATATCTCTGAGGATCACCTTCCTCTTCATCACCAACCTGAGCAACCACCCGAGGAAGTGGCATGGACTCGAAACCGAAGGTTTCAGAGTCGCTCAGCTTCTCCATGTCATTAGCGTCGAAAGGGTCCTCCTCGTCAAACTGCGCCTTGTAGTTTTCGAGGGTCAGCGGTTCGGCCATCAAAAAGAAAATGTGCTCCAGCCTTCTCATGAAATTCGAGATAGACTCCCTGGGTGCATCATGGTAACCATTCAGCACACCGAACACCAGGTTTCTCCGTCTATTGTATTCCAGGTCGGTCTGAGCAGGTGGTCCTGGTTTGAAAAGGAAGTCCCAAACCTCCGTCCTTTTATTCCCCGACAATTTCCAATACATGTCACGTTTGGGATCCCAGTTTCGTTCGCCGGTGGTATGGACAAAAGAGCAATTGTTGCGAGGGTCCCCCACGCGTGTCTTTACGAACTCGTTAAGGTAATCAATCATCTTCGCCTCGTCCTCTAACGCAACGACGTTCCGACCGTTGCGCAGGAGCTCCCACACGATAGACGCATGCGCCTTCCCAAAGAAAAAAACAGTTTGCCCAACTCTGCAAAAGTTCTCGAGTAGACTAATTAGATGAGACGGATTGCGCTCCCTATCCACGTAAGTAGCTCCACGAACATTTGTCACGCCACCGTCCTCCCACTGGCTACGAGGGAACTTGTCCTCGTCTGCCACGTCGAAACAGGCCACAACATGTCCTGATGGTTCCGATGAACAGACAGCTTTTGAGTGGGTCGCCGCCTCGTGTTTGGCCGGACTTGGAGCATGAGCACGGGGAGCCTTCGTTGGACTACTGTCCGGGAAGACTGCGACTGTGTTGTCTGCCAGGTTCTCGCCATTGAAAACCACGTAGAGGCGATCATACTCCTCGACCAGCATATTGCCTTCCCGGAAAGTGGCGTGCCTTTGCGCATGGCGTACCCACTTCCCTGTCCTGACGTGATAAACGCTAAGCCTGGTCATGCCTTTCAAAAATTTGAGCTCCCAACGAGACGGGAAGAAGATCACAAGTGCCCAGTACCTTGGCAACAGTGTTTGGAGAACGCCTTACAAGGAGGCGAAATCGTCTTCTTGCCAGTTTGCAGGAGTGTGGGATCACACAAATCGAGGACGTACAAGTTGCATACGTAAGGTCGCACAATCTCGCGGATCTCCGTGAGACGATTGTGAGCTTGCGAAGGCGGACAACCGAAAGGAATGAGGCTGGTCACCCGGTTGAGGTTGTGCCATTTGATGTGCCTCACATCCCCGCTGACCCTGATCGTGTCTTGGACTTCTTCTTTCATCCGTCGCAAGATGGCACGGACAGACTTCTCGAAAGATTTACGGAACCTGTCATCATCATACATTCTCTTCGTTTCGTTGAGGGACTCCTTCTCGTATGGAAGAGTACGTTTGCAAGTGTTCACGTACTCCACCGCGCCTTGGAAATGCTTCCGCAGTTCAACCCACACCTGCTTCGTGAGGCCCTGCAGCCCCAACTCCGCCAGAAGATGCCCCTCGGTCCGAAAAAAAGGATTCCCGTAGCGCCAAACCTCTGCGTCCTCCTCCGTTTCAATAAACAAGATGTAGTGAAACATGCGAAGCATCATGCGGTCCACTTTCCTGACCGCGACCATGTCTTTAATTCCAGGCTTATGTTGACGTTTTAGATGCCCGCCCGCCGATTGCATGAACACTCCCCTCAGTGTGAGAGCGTCTTCGAGGATCGACAGTTTTTCGGCATCGGTCATGTCGGCGAGAGACTGCCAACAAAAAATGTCCGGCTCCTTCACGACGACGAAAAACTTGTCGTCCGATTGCGTTTTCTTTTTGGTCGGAGGACGGGGGACCCGGACCAGCCACCCCATCTTCGTTTCACCAGCCGCCCCTTTCACGCCCATTTCCGGAATCGCTTGAAGACCCGGAGATTTGTCTGGCATGTATTTGCCCGGCTTTAACAAGGGCGTCTTCCCGTCTCCTCCCAACAACTTTCCGTCGGCCCATTTGTCGTAAACTCCATGCCTTCGCGAAAAACGTCATCACCGGCCGTCATGAGCGACATCCACTGTCTCAATGCATTGCCAATGGCAGCGACGTGCTCCTTGTTGGCGAGCGATGTCGCTTTGCGTGTCATCGTCCAGTGAGCCCCGTTCGGACTCTTTCCCAAAAGCAGCTTTTGGAAGTCGAAGAACGCTTGTTTTTTGGCCTCCTTACCGGAAGAGTTCCCTTAAATGGCCATCGGCCTTCCTCGATTCTCCCATGCCTCCCGCATGTCCTCGAAAGCGGCCTTCTGCGCACGCTGCTTAGACATCTTGTGTCTTAAGTTCTCCGTGAGACTGACCTGCAAATACCACCCAAAGTCTTCGTCGGAGAACCACACAACTCTCGCGGGCCACGAGTGCATCTTCCACAATTCGAATATCTTTTCACCGGCCAACTCCTTCATAGCAGCCACGGTGTGTTGTCCGTTGACAGGGTAATAGAAGTACTTGTCCTCTGGCGTGAAGACATCTTTGTGAACCCTCTCAGCCATCTCCAGCTTATGCGTCACCGACTTGTAAATGGGTGCCAGAACGAAAGGGTTTTTCGTCCAGATCTTCCCCTTTCCTCCTGGAATTGCCTTAGCATCGCACCCTTGATGTCCTCCACACCATCGCGAGTGAGACTGTGGTGATTGTAATATCTCTCCCACGGCGGGATGTCACAGACCTTCCTGGGGTCGATGAGCAGTTGAATGGGAAGCTCCTTCGCCACGATCTCACCATCATCGTTCCGCTCGTATGCGAGCCAAAACGTTGTCGCTTCGTCGTACTGCCTACCGACAACTCATTCGCCACCGCTCGTCTGCTCACCAGTCTTCCTCCTCCGAGGTTTCTTCTGGCCATCGCCTTCTTCAGCTGCCAGTTTCCTTTTGGATTTCTCTGAAGGTTCTCTCGCGGCGGCAGTGCCTAGATGAGCCGAATCTCCTCCACTCATAGCTTGTGCTTCGCGGATGGTCAAACCGTCGGGCCTCCTTGCTTTCTTACTTGTCTTTGCACCCTCTTCCTTCGACCGCCTCTTTTCGACTCCTTGTTCTTGTCCGCCATGCATCCCTGGCGTCCTCTTTCGTGAGGCACGTTCTCCAACATCACCTTCATCCCCCCCAATCATCGGCTTCGAGTGTCCTTTCATCCTCTTCATGCGGCGGGTTTTGTCCGCCACCTCTTCTCGCACCATCCTCTATCGCTCGTGCTTCTTTTCCGAAGAAGTCAGTTCCCTGCCAGAGTTGTCGCGGACAGCGCCCATCCCTTCAGCCTCATTCCCTCCAACCTCTTGCCGTGATCTGCCGGATTCTTTTGTCGTTTCATCTCGAATCGAATACGTGTCACCCCTGGCAGACGACCTTGCGGGTTTTCGGAGTACCGACTCGGTGAGTCCCTGCATGTAGAGAATGCAAGCCAGACTTGTTCCAAGAAGCATCGAGGCCGACCTGCGTCTGAATGTTGCGCGCGTGCCCCTTGCCCTGACCCCCAGCGCCATGAATCGCACTCCCGAGCCCTATTGGCGTCTCAGGGGTTTCTTGAGCTAAGTCGGACGACCACTCATGGGCTGGCAGAAGCCGGAAAACATATTCTCGCGGAAGAACCGGATGTTATTTCGGCACCATCAGCGCGTGATCGAGATATTCCACTGGCGGTGGAAGACGCTTGCTGTTGCCATCGTAAAGCCCTTTGAAGTGACGGCAAAGCGGCATGTTCGAGTCGTACCCGGCGAAACTCTTGATGGGCACTATGACACCCTTCACACCTCTGTAAGGCAGTCTGCAGTGGTCGTAGAAGACGTTAGTGTGCAACTTGAGGAAGCTTCCAGAAATCTTGCCGTACGAAACGATTGTACCGAGAGGAAGAACGTCGTCCGCTCCCTCAGCGTCTGGAAAGCAAGTGGGTCGCACGAAAACAGCTGGCCCAACAAGGTTCCCCTCAGCAACGAAGTCCAAAAACCATTGTGCATCCCTTGTATGGAAATACGGAGGAGTAGATTGCTGAAGAGGTCGTCCCTCCCCGGGGGCAGACGGCCCAGCGCTTGTGGATGTGTTCTTCGCAGACGCCATTTTACTCCCACCCCTAGACTAATACGCCCGACCCCAGACCAAATCGGATGACCGGGAGGAAAGCCACGAGGTTTTTCTAATACTACAGAAGCAAAGTGCGAGCTAACTCGGAGTTGACGAAATGGAGGACGAAAACGACGTAAGAGACGGGTGTTTAAAATGCACACGAAGTCACAACAATTGGGTAAAGGAGAGGAAAGACAACACTCCTCTGGCAGAGTGAGTTCGGAGGAGAGACAACAACTCCTCGAAAAGAGTGCGAACCAACTCGCAGTCCTAGAAACGAGGAAGAGGTGGTTTATCTTCGGGAAAGTGCGACTAACTCGGATTTCAGGGAATGAAGACGTGTACAACAAGTACCGCATGGGTATCGACAAGTGGAAACCAACTCGCAGTTCTGGCGACAAGACAAAACGACGCATGAGATTGATGTTCGAAATGCAAACGAAGTCACAACAATTGGGTAAAGGAGAGGAAAGACAACACTAATGTGGCAGAGTGAGTTCGGAGGAAAGACAACAACTCTTCGGAAAGAGAGCGAACTGACTCGCTGTCCTAGAAATGAGGAAGAGGCGGTTTATGTTCGGGAAAGTGCGAACTGACTCTGAGTTCTTGGGACGAAGACCTCTGCAACATGTACCGCATGGGTATCGACAAGTGCGAACTAACTCGCAGTTCTGGAGACAAGACAACAATTGCAACCCGCAGGTCTGGAAACAAGTAAGTCACGTTTAAGAACATGGTGACTTATCTTGGGGAAAGTGCGAACTAAGTCGGAGTTGTGGAAATGAAGACCTTAAACACGTACGGCATGGGTGTGTACAAGTGCGAACTAACTCCGAGTTTCAGATACGAAGAGCAACAACTCCTCCAGCAGTGTTGGTCGTAAAGTGCGAATTGACTCGCAGTTGTGGAAATAAAGAATTGACTTTAAAGAAAAAGGCGTCTAATCTTGGGGAAACTGCGAATTAACTCGCAGTTGTGGATAAGGTCCGACCTCGCTAGGATGAATGAACAAAACTGGGAATTGATTCGGTTTTCTAGAAGCGGCACTCACGAGTACATATATATATATATATACATATATATATATATATATATATATATATATATATGTCAGGTTGGCGACCTCACAAGGGACAGGTGAGCGAAAACCGGGAATTGATTCGCTGTTCAACAAAAACTGGGTATTGATTCGGGGTTCACCATGCGCACTAACGACTATAAGCTGCGAAGGGAATCAAGCACCTTTATACAAACGATATCATGGCTATGGCGAAAGGCAATCAAGCTACGAAGCGCGGATCGGTTATGGCAGACGGAGGCGGAGGGTGAGGAAAATATATTAGAACACGTGCGGTGGCGAAACAACAAAACCGGGAATTGATTCGGGATTCAACATGCGGCAACTGCAGCGTTATAGCGTGCAAGTAGAGACAGGGCATCTGGGAATCTGTTCGGACATCGGACACACATTAGGACAACTGAAATTATAGCATCTCACCTTCGTCGTGCGTTGCGCGAACGACCAACGTCGGACGGATATGGCTGTACGACGACCGAACCAACTATGGTGGAGGGAAATCGAGCTACGAAGAGGGAACCGGCTATGGCGAATGGAAATCCAGCCACGAAGAGAGAACCGGCTATGGCAAATGGAAATCCAGCTACGAAGAGCGAACCATCTATGGCGAATGAAAATTGAGCTACGGAGAGCGAATCGAACACAATGCGGCAACTGCAGCATTGGCGGAAGGAAGTGGCGGAAGGAGTGAATCGAGCTAGGTAGAGCGAATGAGCTATGGCAGAAGGAGGTGGCGGGTGAAGACAAAATATCAAAACACGCGCGGAAGCGATAGCGCGACTTGACCTGCGGAACGGCAACAAAAGGGATAACACGAGGGCGGCAACGCCTTTTATACTTTCCAGCAGCAGGCCTCGCGTCGGGATCAAGGAGGGGCCGTATCGATTCGCATATCGCACGTCAGGGCCCATAAGACGCCAGGGCCTATAAGACGTTGAGGGCAGCTTGGGCCTCGAAAGGTCAGAGGTACCGGAAATTGTCGCCGTCGACCAATAATTTTCAACGGCGCAGATTAGCGAAGCCACTAACATGCCAGAGGCCCTAAAATCTTTGTCAACTCCGGCGTGCATTGATATAACAGTTCCAGAAAATAAGGGGCAGGCAAGGTCATTTTCATTGTTTGAGTCTGGACCGTCGATCGACATGATCCGACGCACGAAATGGAGCTTCGTACCCCCCCCCCCGAGGTCAGGCGGACGAATCCGGCGAGGCGGTTCGTTGCGCGTCGAGGCCAGGCGACGATTCATTATGCGCCGATGCTCGGCGATTCGTTGTGCGCCGAGGTCAACACCGGAAATCTATAAGTTCTGGCCTCGCAGTCAGTGGGACATTTTGCAAATGTCAATGGCGTTGGATATTGAAAGTCCGCAATCCATTCCAACGCTCGCCGTGCACCATCGCAGCGCTTAGCTCATCGCCATCGCTGCGCAAAGCCATATCCCCCATTGCAGTCGTCGCGCTCGCTTGACCATCGCAGCGCTGACAATCGCTATCGCTCCTATCGTAGCGCTGGCCATCGCTATCGCTGCCATCGCAGCGCTGGCCATTGTTATACGTTCCATCGCTGCGCCATCTTTCTCATTGTTTCGCCATCTCTCTCCATCGGTGCGTCATCCCTTTCCACCGCAGCGCTGGCCATCGCTATCGAAGCGCTGGCCATTGTTATCCCACCGCAGCGCTGGCCATCGCTATCGCTCCCATCGCAGCGCTGACCATCGCTATCGCTGCCATCGAAGCGCTGGCCATTGTTATCCATTCCATCGTTGCGCCATCTTTCTCATCGTTGCGCCATCTCTCTCTATCGCTCCACCATCTTTGTCCATCTCTCTCCATCGGTGCGCCATCTCTCTTCATCGGTGCGCCATCGCTCTGCATCGCTGATTCGTTGGGCCATCTCTCTCTATCGCTGCGCCATCTCTCTCGATCGTTGCGCCATCTATCTCCATTGCTGCACCATCTCTTTCCATCGTTGCGCCATCTTTCTCCATCACGGACTCTCTCCACCGCCGCGCTATCTATGTCCATCGCTCCTGCGCGAACTCTTCTCCATCGCCGCGCCATTTCTCTCCATCGCTAATCGCGAACTCTATCCATCGCTGCGCCACCTCTCTCCATTGCGCCTTCGCAATCGCTTCTTCATCGCTGCACGATTTCTCTTGATCACTCCAGCACGATTTCTCTCCATTGCCGCGCGATCTCTCTCCATCGCTGACTGATCACTCTTCATCTCTCTTCATCACTGCATGATCTCTCTCCACCACCGGCCAACCTCCATCGCTGCGCCATCTATCTTCGTCGCTCCTGTGCGATCCCTCCATCACCATTGTATTGTTGTTTTAGTTCGTCGTCGGTGTAGTGGCCCATCATTATGGAATCGCACGAAACAAGTGTCAGGTTTGCTTAATGAAGGTTCAACGCAATGAACTGATCTGTAGATCAACATTAGTTAGGCATTAAATGATGTTGTGCAATAACTAATCTTCGTCATCGTTGCGCCAACTCTCTCCATCGGCGCCCCATCTATCTCCATTTGTGCGCCATCGCTAACCATTGTTGCGCCTGCTCTCTCCATCGGCGCGTCATCTCTCTCCATCGGTACATGATTTCTCCCAATCTTTCTCCATTTATCTCCATCGCTGCGCCATCTTTCCCAATCTATCTCCATCGCCGCGCCATCTTTGTCCGTCTATCTCCACCGGTGCGTCATCTTTCTTCTTTGTTGTGTCATCGCTAACCATCGCTGCGCCTACTATCTCCATTGCTGCGCCATCTTTCTCCATCGCTGTGCCATCTCTCCCCATCGGTGCGTGATCTCTCTCAATCAGTTCACGATCTCTCTCCCTCGCTGCGCCATCTACCTTCTTCCCCGGAATACAACGCACGTTCATTATAGTTGTCTTTAGACTGAAAGATGTCCCGAATTCAGCTGCAATGATCGTACGTTGTATTTGGGGGAAGACTATATATCCATCTATCTCTCTTGGTGCGTCATCTCTCTCCATTGGTGCGCGATCTCTCTCCATCTATCTTCATCGGTCCGCCGTCTTCCCATTGCTGTGCCATCTTTCTCCATCTATCTTAAAAAATATTGTGCCATCTCTTCCCATCTATCTCCTGCGACGATTTGTGTTTCTCCATCTATCTCCATCGGTGCGCCATCTTTATCCATGCCCAAGAGTCAGAAATCGGACTGAGTGTGGTGAACAAATCCGAGTAAACTTGCGCTTCTTCTCGCCCCAAAAAAATGAAGTCATTTTCCACGTGCGAATTTCTTCGCTCTTGAACCAACCATGAACCTAATTTCTTACTACACGGCGAATAAGTCTGAATCACCTCGCACTTGTACCCCACTTTCGTAATCGAAATGCTCGTTTCAAGTGCCAATTTATTCGCTCTTGAACCAACCAGCCCCTAAATTTGTTACTGTATAGTCGATAAGTCAGAATTAACTCGCACTTGTACTCTCAGTCTCGAAATCGAAGCACTCGAGTAGTAAACTCGTGTCTCTTCTCAGCCCCCAAAAAAAAAAAGTCCTTTTTTGTTTGCGAATTTACTCGCTATTGAACCAACCAGGAAGGCAATTTCTTATTGTACGGCGAAATTGAAATGTTCATTTGAAGTGCGAATTTATTCGCACATGAGCCAACCACGCCCCTAAATTTCTTGTTGTTTAGTGGATAAGACCGAATTAACTCGTACTTGCACCCTCAGTTTCGAAATCAAAATGCTCGTTGCAAGTGTGAATTTATTCGCTATTGAACCTAATTTCTTACTGTACGGTGGATAAGTCCGAATCAAATCGCACTTGTACTCTCGTACTTGTACTCTCAAGGATGCCCCATATTCTATGTGGGAGAAAAAATGCGAGTTTACTCGGACATATCCAAACGACTTGCACATTAAACTAACTATCAGGAAGAGCAGTCCTTCAACCAGCACAAGAGAACGAGTGGGAGAGGAGTCAGACTTGACATACCACTTGAGCTTCAAATCAGGGTCCGGAAGTGCCACAACATCCCCTGTTGGTTAAAGAGCGAATAAACTCGCACATACATAGATTACACGAGCCCGAGAAAACGATATGGATTCAAATGTTGTTGTTCCACTGTTTTGTGATAAATATTAGAAATGCGAGTTTACTCCCTCTTGTTTATTTCCCTGACCTCGTTACACGTTGACGTGATTTTCTTGTTGTACAGTTTTCGTGTCAATCATCTCTTCAAATGGGTGTCCAAACAGTCCCCTGTGTCACGCCACCCCCAACGTCACGACAATGTGGAGAAGACGATGTTCTAGAACGTAGTTCTTGTGACAGCATCCCGGAAGCTCCCTGTGATCGGGCGTGCGGTTTGAAAAGGGAGTTCGCGATGTTGACCCCGACGAATCATTCAGGCTCCTCTACGGCGTCCACTCGGCGTCGTTTTGTTCGCTTTACCGACGTTCCCGACGGTCAGCGTGTATCTACAGCGCTAATCCCGACAATGAGGGTATTCGGGATGTGAAGACGTTTCCCGATGGATTGATGTTCGTGGACACATATTTTTGTGGTGTGTCCAAAACGACTGGATCAGATCTCGTGCGGACAGCGGGTAGACTGCGTGAAAGCATTGAAGTTACCCAACCCCTGGCATTTGACTATAGTCGGTCGTTGGTGGATACAGACTTTTGCGGTACGCCCGATAGAAATGGATCTGATCGGGAACAGTACGGTGCATCCGATAGAAATGGGTCTGATCGGGAACAGGCAACGGAACGTCCGTGTGAAAGTGCCAAAATAGGTAAGAGAATTGCATGTGAAGCCTGGAAAATTGGCTCTCCGTGGATGACAGTCACGACTCACGGGTGCAATGGGAAATTGGCAGACTGGTTTTGTAGACACAAATTTCTACAGTTCATCGAAGTCCTCCCAATCTAATTTGCTGAGGACCGCACCCACAGATATATCTGAATTCATAGATGCACATCATCGGTCCCCGAAAAAAACTCACCCTGGAACTCCCGAAACAGTCCTTTAGGTTTTGTCTCATCCCCTACCTGGAGAAAGGAGAAGATATAATCGGAAAAATAGGCCGGCTAGAAGGTCATAACATTCGAAGAGGGTCAAATGTCGATTGAATGAAACTAACATTGCGCTCGTCCCGACGCACAAATATTGTAAGAACAACTGTCTTTGGGTCTTGACCATTCACGATATCAAACCGGTGCGCGAAGCTTATTACGAAATGTCCCTCGAAAGGAGGATCGAGTGGTCGATGCAAACCCTTGACAATTTCACTATCCTCGACGGTGGTCTGGAAAGAGTCCAACCAGTGCAGTGCGAACGTCCTGTGTGCATCGCCGGTTGGTGTAAAATAATAGGGATATGTCGAAACACATTTCATCGTTATAGCAAGTGCAAGTCAGACGGGGTCGTCCGTGGCCGGCATGGTCGATAGGGATTGTTGAACCCGAGACCGGATGTATGTGAGCATGCTGGCTCATGTGAGAAGGTTCGTGGAAGAATATGGAGATGCTATGCCTAACGAAATGGTTGTGAGGGGGACCTCACAGAGACCTAAAGTTAGGCTCCCTGCTTATTTCACGAAGCTCCTTGTCTACAAGTCCATCAAGGCGGACTTGGAAGCGGCGGGTCAGACCGTCGTTTCAGAGCAAGTCTTCTACTCCATATGGAGGAAGTACTTGTGGCATACCGACCGTGCCGAATCCAACTCGTTCACAAAGTGTGGCGAGTGAGTCCGCCTTAGACAGTCTTAAGATAACGCCCTTCGCTTTCGCGACCGTAAGGATTTCGACGAAAAGCACCGTAAACACCAACTAGATCAGGTCGCTCACCATGCGGATTATGCTGACTGGAAAACTCGTTCCATTTTGAACCCCGTGGAGTACCTTTGTCTTATAGTGGATGGAATGGATCAGAAAAAGACAACCATTCCTCACATCGGCATGTATAATTACTCCAAGGATCATCGACACGACATGATGATGAAAACGAACCTGACCGCGGTTGTAGGTGACGGCAGGAAACTGTCCATTTATGTTTACACGTATTTGCCTTTCTATGCGCACGGTTCCGATGGCACCATGACGCGCGTTATGCGGACTCTATGTGAGTTGCAGACGTCGGGACAGAAATGGCCACGCCACCTCCGAATCCAGGCGGACAGTTGCTGGAGGGAAAACAAAAATTAAGACCTTATGTGTTTGGCCTCTCTTCAGGTGAAATTCGGGATTTTTGAAGATGTCGAAGTGGGGTTCATGCTCGTTGGCCACACGCATACCCACATAGACGCGACTTTTAGTGTTTTCTCGAAAAAGCTGGAGGACAACATGCTTACACCATGAAGCAGTTGTTCTCGCTTATCGAGTCATCGCACAAGATACCGCCGGAGTGCACTGAGCTCAATCACATTGCCGATTGGCGCCGGGTAGTGGATGGATACGTCGACAAAACCATCGTCGACGTGTCAAAACCGCATCTCTTCAAATTCTTCATGCGTGACGGCAGTCCCGTCATGGTGTACAAAAAGTACCGCACCGATGCGGAATGAATGTCAGAGGGCAGACCAGTTCACTGGTTCTCGGTTGTTGATGGGCAGTATGCAGGCCCTACCTCCCCTCCACAACCATGTGTTATTCCCCGTGTCGTTAAAGAGGATTTTCGGATGGCTCGTGACAGTCTCCAAAAATTCCAGGAAGTCCTCAAACAGCATAGACACATGTGGCAGACATATAGGAAGGAGGAGGTCTACAAGCGGAAGGACGCTTTAAATTACTGGAAAGCCATCTTCGTCGAGGCGGACGATATGATCGAAGAGGAAAAGAAGAAGGAGATGGGAGAGGGTGAGGAAGAGGATGTCGTCGGGGCGAACGAGCCCGGTGTCTACCCTCACGCCTTCTGGCCACAATCAGTCGAAACTGTGGATGATGTTCAAGAAACCAACCCTCCTTCGCCAGAGGCTTCGCTTACATATGTAGGACCGAGGGCGGGCAGTCCAAAAGTGGACTTCGACCCTCGGTGCCATATAAACAAAGGTGATTTTCTGATAGTTAGGCCACCCGATGAGGAACTGTCTCAAGGTGTCCCATTCTAGGTTGGTAGAGCACAGTCTGAGGTTGTGGACGACCGTTCCTCACCTCATTTCGGTTGTTTATGTATACAGTGGTGGGTGCCTACAGGTCACTCATCTGATCTTCTCGAAAGGTACTCCGGCGATTGGACGAAGAGGTGGAAACTTTTCACGTCGGACGAGGAACAATGGCAACGCACCGAAACCATGACTTATTCGCGACAGGCCTTACAATACCGACATCCGTTTGCGAGAAAGCAGTTGTGGCCCTCGGGGACGTATGTCTTTCAGGTCCGTCCGACGTGACCATTTAGTTAAATGCGAACTGATTCAAATTTGTTAGCTACGAACTCCGCAAAGATAATGACAAGACGTTAACTTCGAACTAATTCGGGTTTCTTGTCTTGTAGGATGGATGACGACGACACACCATCGTGTGACGTTGTATACGAGACAACGTCCTACGAAACCTCGTCGTACGCGAGCGAGTATTCCTTTTCGATTGAGAATGTGGACAGGGATCTTATCATCATGAACAAAAGTATTTGGGCACGAGGAACGGTCAGTCTTGACAGCGATTATCTGCATATCGAAGTTGGGGTCGGCCTCGACGGTTACATTGCACCCGAAACACGTGTTGTTGATGGACAAACTACAATAGTTCGTGATAGAGGGTCGAATATGTGGTACCTCTAGTGGAGTTTAGAAGAAGTCCAACTTTGGGAAGTTTCATCCAGTCAGGAGGAGAAGGTCGACGTCGAGGATATGGTAGATTCATGGGACTCCCTGCGCTTCGAACAAGACTTGGATTGTATGGACGACCAGCATTGTAAACTTTGCGCATGGTACTGCATTGGGAAGCCGCAATTGCGTTTTCCTCTGATTATAGACTACCATGGCCGAGTTCGTCTGTTCAACCGTGGCACCCCTGTACTAACTTTTTTCACGGCGGCCAAGCTTTGTGGTAAGCGAATGACAACTTTCTTCCTTGTGAGGGAAGACTTTCGCGAGCCCACGTCTGCGGGTGCTCTAAAGCGCTTCCGTGATCGATTCGAAATTAGATCCTTCGCTCACAAAAGAATTGAATCTAAAGGTTGACTATTTGGTGCATGCCCAACTTCACTTCCTTTTCGGATTATGTGAGGAGATATTCTTCACGTTGGAACACAAGGAGAACTACAATGACTACACTCTACGAAAAGTTTCGCATCACTGTTCGGGTGTCCAAACATTGAAATTCGTAGGTGGTAGGCGGAGACAGATCTACGACTATCCTTACTGTGACAATGGACACCAGTCGCACTGACCTGCTATGTGAACCTTCCTATTTGGGGATTTCCACAACTCCGAGTTAGTTCGCACTTTGCAGTTGTACTCATAGGAAATCCACACCGGGGTTCATCGACGACCGTGTTGTTTACATTAGTCTTAGTTAACTCGTCATTGTTGTTATTTTTTCCACCCCGCGGCTCTGCTACGTGTGTTCGTTTTCACTTGTCTTGTGCCTTGCACAATTGGAAATACGGTCACCCTGTCGCGAAGTGCGAATACATTCTCAGTTATCAAACCAGGAGCAGGTCGTTCCGCTGCTCCTTTCAATAGATGTGTGTGACTTCGCTTCATTATGAACTGACATAAGTGGGTGTACACTCGCAGTTGTCATTCCTGCTAGACCTCGGCCTGCGCAAGCGCTTCTAGCTACTCTCACGGCGGCGTCTCGCAAGACCGGATTCCAGATCTCGGTCTCTTCATTTTGAACAAGAATATATGGGAGTATGAGCGAGTGAACTGTTCACGACGATATGTGAACATGGAGCCGGATGTTGCGCCGAACGGGCAAGTTCCCGTGATGTTGAGGATGGGCACCATCACCGATGACGTTGTGCTCGATAGAGATATGGGTTGGAACTTTTGGCACCTATACTCCTTGGAAGACAAAATTGATGTAGAGCCCGTCGGCGAGGAGGGAGATCCAGAACCTGCCGCTCTTGAAGAGATGACGGACGCCTGGCGCGTTGTCTGTGCAAAGCAAAGTTGGTCAGACGCCGTTAGGAGGCGCGTAAAGCTTTGTGCTTGGTTTTGTCTGGGACAACCGGTTGTGCCTGCACCGGTCATCATAAATTATTACAGTCGCATTCGGTTATTCAACCGTCACACGACAGTCGTAGCGCTGTTCACGGTCGTGAAGGTTGACGGTCGAAAGATGAAAGCGCTTTTCATTGCAAGGGAGGAGTTCTGAGGAGTCACCCTCAATTTTGTGCAAACATTTCGCAGCCCCGCAATCGACGGTGCGCTCGGACGCTTCAGAGATCAGTTATCGTATGATGCGGCATTAAGGAAGGAGCTCAACTTGAGAGTCGACTGTTTGGTGCACTCTCAGTTGCACTACCTTTTCGATAACTGTGACGTGATTTCCTGGAAAGTGGAGCATAGGGACTGTTTTCGAGAGGAGGAATACCTTATGTCGACGGCCCGTGATGTGTACGAGTGTCCGTACTCGCAACGGACATCATGAATACCTGTTAGGAAAGTGGTCCTCAATAGGAGAGTAGTCTGACTGTTCCACATGAATGACGTGTTGGAAATGAGTCGACATAAAGTGGTGGTTGCAGGACTTGCACTCACTTGCGAAGTACGAATCTATTCTCACTTATTGAACCACATGAATGGCGTGTAGAAAAAAAATCGAGATTAAACGGCAGTTATAGAACTTGCTTTCTCTTGCGAAGACCGAACCAATTCTCAGTTATCGAACCCTTTCGTGCACATCAAGATCCTGTGTTTGTTGCTTATGCACTCGGTTCTTTTTTATGCACTCGGGAGAATCACAACTGACACACTTTCTTGCATTTCTCCGCTGATGCAGAATGGATATCGGTACTTCGTCGCAGAGTACGAACTCCTCAGCGCCGGACATCGATCTCATCATTTTGTCAAATAATATTTGGGAAGACATTGGGCGTTTTGCTGTGGACCGTGACTACCTGCACCTCGAAAATGATGTTGCCCCCGACGGGGAAATCCCTTCGTGGCAAAGTGCAGAAGAAGGACACCTTCGGATTTGTCGTGATACAGGATCCAACTTTTGGTACCTGTACACTCTGATGAAGGATGTACAGGCATACGCTGACGGGTTGGAGTCACTTCTGAAGAGGGAACCCATCGAAGAGGAACCCGATGAAACTTCTGAGATGGTTGAAGCATGACACATTCTATGTGAGAAACTAAAGTGGACGTCGTTGGACAAGTTGCATCAAAAACTTTGTGTCTGATTTTGCCTCGGCAAACCGACGAAGTCGGCGCCAATAATCACAGACTACTTCGGTCGAGTGAGGGTGTGTAATTGTGGCACCACCGTCGTGACGCTCTTCACTGCCGTGAAGGTCGACGGTCGAAGAATGAGAGCTCTTTTTCTCCCGAGGGAGGAATTTCACGCTGTCAAACTCACTTCTTTTCAAGCGTTTCACATATCCGGCCGTAGTGGTTCCCTTGCGCGGTTCACAAACAGGCTAGCCATAGATCATGCACTCAAAGATGAGCTGGATTTGAGGGTTGATTGCTTGGTGCACCAACAACTTCACTACTCTTTGATAGTTGCGACGAAATAAATTTCTCAGTCGAACATAGGGACAACGAATTGCGATTTGTTTACCGTCGTCTGGATTATTTAACCTCCGGACCTCAGGATGTGGCACTGCGCAACGGGAAGACGAGATATGTGTGCGACTGCCCTTACTGCGATGCTGGACATCTACATCTTCACTAGCGGCGTTAGACTCGCACTATGCATACAACCCATTGAATTTCATTGAATGCAGACGACGGTTGTCG
Source organism: Chara braunii (assembly GCA_003427395.1). NCBI lineage: Eukaryota > Viridiplantae > Streptophyta > Charophyceae > Charales > Characeae > Chara > Chara braunii. The sequence continues at coordinate 2,346,942 of BFEA01000009.1, read as the reverse complement.
ACGCTGTTGAGAACATTCATGGTTTAGAGTGGATTGGCAACACTGGGATTCCCAGATAACGCCACCTTCCGGTCCCAGATGATGATGACAGTCTGGCGTTCTACGGAGAGAACATGGTGACAGTCCGCCGTTCTGGGGAGCCCGTTATCCGTTCTAAATTCGTAACTCGATCAATTTGAATGGAATTTTAAGAGATATACTCGTGCGCGACTTGCCAAATATAGAAGCAGATCTTCAGACCCGAATTCCCGAACCAAATCCTTTTAGTCGAGTTCGACATAGACGATCGCAACGACGACGATCGCGGCAAGCTAGTCGAAGACTGTACGCGCTGCTCCCATGGAGATCGTACTAACTCTTTTCACGTGATGCATGATACGAAGATAGTCATCGTATCAGGACATTCGGATTCCATATGCGAATAAACTCGCATTTATCACCTCATGCCTTTTGCAAAGGGTCTGGCCGTATCACATTGTGGACATCGTGTCAGGCTTGGATGAGCTTCTGTGTAGGACTTGTGTAGGTTGGTGAACATCGTGTCGGGCTTGGATGAGTTTTTGTCTGTTGTAGAATTTCAGCACGAATCAGCGTTTGTGTAGGTCTTTGCCTTGAATCAACCGTACATGCTGCTACCATAAAGTTCGTACTGACTGTTTTTGTGCGACACAAGATAGTGATCGTCGCAGGATATTCGGATTCCATATGCAAATAGACTCACATTTACCACCTTGCAACGGGTCTGGCCGTGTCTAAGAGCTTCTGTGTGGGACTTGTGTAGGCAGGTGAATATCGTGTCGGGCTTGGATGAACTTTTGTTTAATGTAGCACTTCGGCACGAATCAACATTTGTGTAGGACTTCCGCTGACCTTGAATCAGATTTTGTGTAGGACTTCCGTTGACCTTGTATTCGACATGTGCGTATTTGAGGTAGGGTTTGTTTCAAGTGTAATGTAGGACTTTTCGGCTTATGTTTGACTTCGGTTGAGTTTGTGCTCGACGTGACCGTAGTACGTAGGACCTGTGTTCGACGGCTCGTGGCTCTGGTGACGAGGGCGTGTCATGTAGACTTTACGGAAGCGTGAGGGCACGTCATGTAGACTGTACGACGTGGGCTTGAATGATTTTTGGAAAGCGTATATGTACCTTAGAACATGTCCTTCAATGATTTTTGGAAAGACTCCATGTACTTTATAATTTTTAGAAAGTCTCTCTGTACTTTGCAATGTGGGATTGAATGTTTTCTTGCATTGAATGATTTCTGGAAACACCTCTGTGTACTTTGCAATTTGTGCTTGAATGATTGTTTTCACTTGAATGATTTCTGGAAACTCTCTGTGTGGTGTACAACTTGACCTTTACAAAAGCACTAGGCAACTTGCAGGTGTTTCCATCTTGATGTTTATGATGACAAGAGTCAATTATATGAATGAATGTTATGTATCTTATCCATGCAAAGATTTGATGACTCGCACTTGTGGTGTGTGCACCTACCTCTCCATGTAATTGCGAGTTCACCCGCACTTGTGGTCTGAACCCCGAGCAATTCACTTAATTAAGAGTTCGCTTGCACTTTGCTTCAACTTTACCTTTAAATAAAAGACAGGCAACCTGCAAATGTTTCCCTCTCTCCATCTCTCCCGACTTTCACAATAGTGACCTTGCAAATGTTTCGATCTCTCATCTTCATGTGATGCGATGCATGCATGTTTTCGATAAAAAGATGTTCATGTCAAGGAGGGGATCGAACGCACCGCTTGTAAGCACCTGCACATCACGAAGCGAGAGCACGTCCCAATTGGAACATCGTCGGGTCCTTGCGTTGTCGACTCCCACATAATGACTACACTGAACCGCGGCATGATGACCGGTCTGCCTCTCCGATGTGGATCTAACGGTGGATTGCGTCAAATCTGCTCTCATAAATCCACATCGGGGATGGGGACCGGGATCCGACCACTGTTTGCTTGTAAGGCATCATATGATGTGTCGATATAACCGACATCCAGAACTGCATGGTTAGCATCTAGTGCTACGCCAATAAGTTCCAAACACGGCCGCAAAGTCCCCTAAGAGTGTTCATTGTCGGTTCCTCACATCGTCGATTCCCACGTAATCGCTATAGTAAACAGCGGCAGGATGGCAGGTCCCCCTCTCCGGAATGGATCTAACGGTGGATTGCGTCAAATTTCCTCTCAAAGATCCACACCGGGTAGAAGGTCCTGGAATCAGTCAATGCTTGCTTGTAAGCATCATATGATGTGTCGATACAATCGACATCCAAAACTGTTTGGTGAGCATGTAGTGCTACGTCAATAAGTTCATAACACAACCGCAAGGTCCCCTAAGAATGCTTTTAGCACTAGAGAGCTTTGACCGCCGACTGTTTGGCACTTCGTGAAGGTGGTCATTTTTACCGATGCAGAAGGCTCGTGATCACTTCCATTGCTTGTATACGTACCGATGGGTGCTCGGCGTTGCATACATATAGTACTGTTGGCCCCCGCTGGATACATTAGCGTCTCGGATGCATCCCACAGAAGGACCTCACACGCTGCGGGCATGCAAATTCCCTAGGAGTGCTACTGCCAATACGCACCGGCAACTAATAACCTGCGGGAAACAAATCCACAGCCATCACCAACGACTGCTTAACACTTCTTGAAGGTGGTCTGGCACTTCTTGAAGATGGTCAGTCACCAAACAGATCACGACCTGACTTCAACGTGGCATCAAGGTTCCCGTTCCGAGTGCTAATGGCAATCCGGGAAGACAGCCAATGAATGTTTGACAGTTCCTTAAGGTGCTCTGTCGAACACTGATAACTGCGAATTGACTCGCTGTTCAACTAGTCTCTCTCTCTCTCTCTCTCTCTCTCTCTCTCTCTCTCTCTCTCTCTCTCTCTCTCTCTCTCTCTCTGCCACATCTCTTTGTGCCACGTCTCTTTCTCTCTCTCTCTCTCTCTCTCTCTCTCTCTCTCTCTCTCTCTCTCTCTCTCTCTCTCTCTCTCTCTCCCTCTGTGCCATGTCTCTCTCTCTCCCTCTCTCTCTGTCTTTCTCTCTCTCTCTCACCTGCCATGCCCGTTGGTGTACCTCTGGCTCGGCGGGGTGCAGTGCGGTCGTGCGGTGGTGCTCGTGTTCAACAAGACGCCCGTCATCGGAGTTTCGACGGACGTCCTTCGGGGGCATGGTTATTTTCTTTCCGTGTGAGCTGGGTGTATGCATTTGCTGATTTTTTTCATTGTGGCATGCACGGCGTTTGCCAATCGCGATGGCCATCTCGGAGTGGATGACCCCGGGTTTTTGGCGTGAGCGCATGGCATACCCTTTTCCCTCATGCTCGCTGCGTGTCTCCGACAGTGGAGGCTCCACTGTTATTGACGGTGCGACAAGAGACGACTTCGAGTGTGATCCTTGGATGACGGCCGTCTCGTTCACTGACGCTCACCTCGACTCATGAAAAGAGCATTAGTGGGACAAAATGCTCAGGGAGTGTCCATGGGCGGACGACTACAAGTTCGCTAACATGTGCGAGCTCGGGAGTTTCATTCTCGTGCCTGGAGCTGTGCTCAGTTCAGTTCGGTGCCGTCACTTGAGTGCAAAGCTGAAAATTGCTCATCATCACAATATGTTGGCCTGCAACGTCATGACTGGCTTGCTGCGCACATGGTCCCGTGCGCTGAAACACGAGTTGCTTGCCTGTGCACGACATTCCCAGTTCCTCGACGAGTACCCGTTGCGCTCTCCAGGGCTGTTGCCTCGAGCAGTTTCCTACTGCTACGTGAGATTGCGTCTCAGAATGTTATTCTTATCTAAGGTCCTTTGCATCACGTGTTTGAATCGGAATAGGACCTTGACTAACGTTGTCGTTTACGTGTCCAGGAATGAGTTGCACCTCGGGAGAGACGGGATGGGTTTAGTCACAAGAGAATTCGAAGGGACGCGGGATTTGGCAATCGGGGGTGAGGTGGACGATGTGGACGCATGGCGTGAGGTTGAAGCTTAAACGTCCTCTATACGGGATGCTATAGGCAGGTCTCTGGCTGGAAGGACTGGGTTCGTATGCATGAAATATATTTCTATGTTCGCGGAAGATGCTCCATTCAATGCGCCGCAGTGTCTTACTTTCGGGTCGCCTGTTCGAACTTTCAATGAACGCATGTACACACCGGTCGGTCGTCATCCGTTGACATTCTAAACATTGGGTGACGTTTTTACATGCCTTCGGGAATCACTTAGCCCCATAATTATGTTACTCCATTCTGTTTTACGTGTTTGAAAACATGGGTAGACCGTGTAAACATTGGGAGATGTTATTGTGTGTCGTGGGTAGACTGTTTAAACGCTGTCGGTGTGCGCACCCACCTCTCCATTTAAGTGCGCGTTCACTCACACTTGTGGTGTGAATGCCGAGCAATCCACTTAAGTGACAGTGCATCTAACTGCGATGACAGTAGTTGCACGTAGTTTGCAAAGTGACAGTAGTTTCACGCAGACGCTACACTGAGTGTGTTAGTAGTTGTGTGATTTGCGATTTTCGAAAAACCTCTGTCTACTGTGCAATGTGTGATTGAATGATTTTTTGCAATGAATGTTTTCTTGCAATGAATATTTCTCGGAAACAACCCTTGTGTACTTTGCAATGTGCGGTTGAATGATTTCTTGCATTGAACATTTTTCTCAACTCTGCGGGCGGTGTACAACTCGACCTTGAGGAAAACACTACGCAACTTGCAAGAGTTTCCATCTCGATGTTGCGACGACAGAAGTTAATGTTCTGAATCTTGTTATGTATCTTGTCCATGCAAAGAAATGACGATATTTTCATCTGCGAATATAAAAAGGACACGCCGATTTCCTTATACATTACACACATAAACTCATGGTGTGCACACCTATCTCTCCATCTATGTGCGAGTTCACTCGCACTTGCTCCGTGTACCCCGAGCATTCCACTTCAGTGGTGTGCGCACCTAGCTCTCCATCTAACTGTGAGTTCACTAGCACTTGTGATCTGAACCCCGAGTAATCCACTTAAGTGAATGTCATGAATCTATGTTACAAATTCGTTCATGCAAAGATTTGATGACGTTTTCATCCGGGAATATACAAATGACAGGCCAGCATCCATATTAAATCATCACGCTGATAGTGTGCGCACCTGTCTCTCCATCAGAGTGCGAGTTCACTCGCACTTAAGTGAGAGTTCACTCGCATTTTACTTAAGTGAGGAGCTTGTGGATATACAGTACGGGGCGTGACGATTGAGTGTTGACTTCACCAGGGGACTTATCATTTGCCAACTTTATTTACGACGGTCTACACGTCCGTATGTGTCGTTTATGTGTGTGTGATGTGTAGGGTGCGTAATATCGTCGAGACGTTCGACAAGCATCAGCATGAGTCCCGAGATGCACATGCGCTTAGCAAAACTGTTTTCTCCTTATGCGAAATCGTTGCGGCATCATGATGGTCAAACGTAAATCGACGAAGCAACCAAGGAGGACTTCGAAGAGGACCCATGGATGACCGCCGTCCCATACATGAACTGGCATCTTGACGAATGGAACGATAGTGATTGGAACGCGATGGAGTGTGTCTGCTTCTGGGCAAGCCATTACAAGTTTGTCAATATGTTAGAGTTCGGGAGCCTCATTACACTGTCTGATGGTGTTCTCGAGCCCAAGATCCTGAACCGTATGTGTAAATCGATCCACTACCTTAGCAGCTTGAGCAGTCGCCTCGACTGCGAATACATCACATCTTCGCCACGAACTTGGGGGAGTTCGCAGAAGCAAGAGTTGCTCGACTGCGCTCGTCATTGTTCATTCTTGGAACACTACCCACCCCGTTGCCCAGGGACTTCTCCACAAGCTATGTCATACTGTTGTGTGCAGTTGACTCCTGACAGATGTCCTTTCACTAGAGTGCTATGTGCGGCTTCTTCACACAAAAACATAAAACTTGTGGATGCAGTTGTGCTTGTATCACGGAACGAGTTGGTGATTCAGGGGTCCAAGTTCAAGGTGGTTAAGTGTCGCCCCGATGTAGATGGACGGTCATATGTGGTGGAAGCAAGTCCGGTCAAAGATTTATCATTGTGGCATGAGGTGGAAGAGAAAGTGTCCGACATACGAGACTGTATAGGGAATTCTTTAACACGACCAGGAGGGTTTGTTAGGATGAAATACATGTCCGTATTTTCGGAGAATATAATGGTCGACGAGCCGCAGATCCACGTATATGGATCATCTATGGATGGTATGTATGGTTTCCGTTCACGAACTCGTCCGCTGGAAACCCCGTATGTCACAAGATACGGACGGGTGGTCAGACCTTGTGTTTAAGGGAAAATGAGTGAAAATACAATCTTGTGGAACATGATGTGCATGCGCATGTGCACCCAAAAATAGTGGATATGAAGTAGTAGATAGAGATGCGAGAGGCTATAGTTGCAAGTGGACGATATACCGAGTATGTTCGTAGTTATGAAATTGTGATTTTTTGAAAGCCTCTGTGTACTCTGCAATGTATGATTGAATGATTTTTTGCTTTGAATGGTTTTTCAGAAACAACCCTTGTGTACTTTACAATGTGCGGTTCAATGATTTTTTGCATTGAACATTTTTCATAACTCTGAGTGCGGTGTGCAACTTGACCTTTAGGAAAAGACTACGCAAGTTGCGAGTGTTTCTATCTCGACGTTGCGGTGACAAGAGTAAATGCTCTGAATGGAGGTTATGTATCTTGTCCATGCAAAGAAATGACACGCCGATGTCCTTATGCATTACACATATACGCTCAGGGTGTGCGCACCTAACTCTCCATGTAAGTGCGAGTTCACTCGCACTTGTTGTGTGCACCCCGAACATTCCACTTAAGTGTTGTGCGCACCTAGCTCTCCATCTATGTGCGAGTTCACTCTGCAATGTGTGAACCACGAGCAGTCCACTGAAGAGAGAGTTCACTCGCACTTTGCTTAAACTTGACCTTCAGAAAGACAACAGGCAACTAGCAAGTATTTCTCTTTCTCTATCCCTCCGACTTTTGTAATAGTGATCTTGCAAGTGTTTCGATCTCTCATCTTCATGTCATGGGATGCATGGATGTTTTCGATTAAAAGATCATCATGTCAAGGAGGGGATCGATATTTGCAGTGACAAGAATGAATGCTGCGAGTCTATGTTATCAATTGTCCATGCAAAGATTTGATGACATTTTCATCCCTGAATATCCAAATGACAAGCCGACGTCCATATGGAATCACCACGCTGACGGTGTGCGCACCTGGCTCTCCATCTAAGTGTGTGGTGCAAACCCCAAAAATTTCCCTCACACTTTGCTTTAACTTGACCTTTGCAAAAACAACAGGAAACTTCCAAATGTCCCCGTCTCTCCATCTCTTCGACTTTCATAATAGTGACCTTGCAAGTGTTTCGATCTCTAATGTTCATGTCATGGGATGCATGGATGTCTTACAGTCCTAAACATGCTCATGTCAAGGAGGGGATCGATGTTTGCGATAACAAGAGTGAATGTTGTAAATCTATGTTATTGATTTGTCCATGCAAATGACAAGCCAGCGTCCATATTACATCACCGCGTTGATGGTGTGCGTTCATAGTGTCCATCTAAATAAGAGTTCACTCGGACTTGTGGTGTGTACCCCGAGCAATCCGCTAGAGTGGTATTTCACTCCCACTTTGCTTATATCCTATTCAACAGAAACGACCACAAACCTGGCCCCGGTTGCAATTAAGCATCAAAGACTGCCCAACAACTAATAACCTGCGGGACCTGGAGTTCAATTATGTTTGTGGAGTGCGAAACTCTGCTCGAAACAGATTCAGTCCAACAGGAAGGACCACCACAGACCCACAACCCTGGCCCCAGTTGCGATTGAGCATCAAAGACTGCCCAACAACTGATAACCTACGGGATTTGGAGTTCAATTTTGTTTGTGGACTGCGAAACTCTGCTCGAAACAGATCCAGATCCAACAGGAAGGCCCACCACAGACCATCAAACTTGCCCCGGTGACGGACTTCAACATCCAAGACTGCCCAACAATTGCTAACCTGCAGCAAGCAAATCCACACCCACCATCAAGGTTCCCTTAGAGTGTGTGGCCATCCGCACAGACATCCAACGACTGTTTGACACTTGTTGAAGGTGCTCAGTCACCAAACGGATCCGCACAGAGAGCCAATGACGATTTGACACTTCCTTAAGGTACTCTATCGAAAACCGATATCTGTGAATTGATTCGCTGTTCAACTAGTACCTGTCAATGCCTTTCGGGGTTAAAGCAAGGAGCTCTCTCTCTCTCTCTCTCTATCTCTCTCTCTCTCTCTCCCCCCCCCCCAAACTAGTCCCATGGCGAACTTCAACATCAAACACTGGTCGGCAACTGATAACCTGCGGGAGTCAAATCCACACCCATCATCGAGGTTCCCTGAGAGTGGTAATGGCAATCCGCACACACAACCAACGACTGTTTGACGCTTCTTGAAGGTTCTCAGTCACCAAACATATCACGACCTAACATCAAACTGGTCGAGAACATTCCTTTAAGGCTAATGCCAAGCCACACAGCCAGCCAACGACTGTTTCGCACTTCCTTAAGGTTATCTGTCAAACACCGAAAACTGCGAATTGATTCCCTGTTCAACCAGTATCTGTCAGTKCCTTTCCGGKGTWAGGGTAGGAGTTCGGGCCATCTCCCAMTCACGGCTSWCTTTCTCTCTCTCTCTCTCTCTCTCTCTCTCTCTCTCTCTCTCTCTCTCTCTCTCTCTCTCTCTCTCTCTCTCTMTCACGACCCGGAATCAAATTTCGCATCAAGATTCCCTCAGAGTACTAATGACAATCCACACAGACAACCAATGACTGTTTCACACTTCGTCAAGTTGCTCGATCGCCAAACAGATCAGGAACCAGCATCAAGGCCCCCTAAGACTGCAATTGGCAATCGGCATCGAGAGCGAACGACTGTTTGGCAACTTCCTTAAGGTACTCTGTCGAATACCACTAACTATCAATTGATTCGGTGTTCAACTACTATCTGTCAACCGAAGAAGAAGGTCCTTCCGGGAAGATAAATGGTGGACACATTTGTTGCAGGGGTACTGACGACTTGCGGGTTCAACTTGCCAAATGTCGTGCACCAGGCTGGGTGTTCCTCCCGACCACAGTTGACGGGTTCAGTCCATCAACTTGCAAGGTGTCGGGCGCTGAACCCCTGACCTTTTATGGAAAACAGGCACCACATACCCAATAGGATGCCCTTTTGAATCGTGTATTGTCTGTCACAGTCGTTGGCAACACCTAGCCAGAACAACATTGTCAAGGTGTCATACAAAGAGCCCCTGCCCTTTTTTACACTGAGGTGTTAATTTGCATTTAATAATGACTATTCATGTACAAAGGGCTCAAAACGCCCCACCGCAACAATTGCTATTTCAACACCTCATATACTGACCATTTATCCTCTCTCTCTCTCTCTCTCTCTCTCTCTCTCTCTCTCTCTCTCTCACGACCCGGAATGAGATTTCGCATCAAGATTCCCTAAGAGTGCTAATGGCAATCCACACTGACAACCAATGACTGTTTCACACTTCTTCAAGCTGCTCGATCGTCAAACAAATCAAGTGCTAAACAGGTCAAGGGGTTTGACTTTGACAACCGCTACGGACTTCAACGTCCAACGAAAAAAAGTATAAAAAGCAAAAGGGGAAAGAGTATCTCCGTTTTCTATCGGCGGAATTCTTGACGCCAGAGTCGATGCAAGAAAATTTTGGATGCCCTTCGGCACATGCAATTAATGCATTCAAAGGATTTCGATCTTTGCCAAGTTCGGATGTCGGCGCACTTCGCATATCGTGGTTTGTCGGATCATTCGTGCCACCCGACTGCCAAACCGTGCCTTCCAGATGCGGCAAATCTGTCACAGGGGCTTTAACTGCCAACAGACGAGCTCGCCTTGTTCAGATGCTACGCCGGGGATCGGGTCTGGGGACTAGGGGGGGGGGGATGATCCCTTAATTCTTGAGTATTCGTGCTTACAGTTTGCTCCGCTGTTTTGCAGGGTGTGGAGACGAATTCGAATGACCCGTTCACTCCGCACTGGAGAGTTCAATCAATTTCGCTAACGAAAATCGCATCCGCTACACCGACGGTTACATGACGGCGCCAAGGACGACTCAACGAACGGCCGAATGAACCGGGGTACGGAAACCGAACAGGCCATCGACTTAGATTACCAGCCACAACACCTAGAGTTGGCCCCAACAAGCTCTTCGGACAGTTCGCCATTCCAACAGTCCACTGCAACTTTCCCCAGAAAACGAAGTCTCGCTTTTCGTGAGAGCTTTGGGGGTTGCATCCAATTGCCTATGGATTTGGCGACACCGTCCACAGGCGAAGAACCGTCTGCCTCCCAAATCGAGTTCGACATTCTTCACAAGGTGCACCGGACAACTTCGGCGCACATCACTTGTTTGTCGATGGTTGCTTCTTTCGCAACATCGGATGACAAGAGTGAGAAGTTGGTGACCACTGATTACTCGTTTGGACAATAGTCCTCTTCCACTGCACCTTTGCTTCGCGCTAGCTCGAGTACTACGAAGTTGGTTGCCACCGACTATTCTTCGGAGGAACTTTCCACAGCACGGGCGAATCCGACACAAGTGCGAAGTGATGATGCAATTCGAGTTCAGAGTCAGCCAGGGTCGGAAGCATATAGCGGGGGTGATGTAGAAAGAAGGGCGATACTACAAATTTTGCCCGCACCTTTACCAGGCGAAAGACGAACGTATAGCATGACTAATAGGAACGCTAGGAGGAAAGAACAGTACGAGCGAGAAACATGCTGTTCGAAAAAAAACTGCTCATGGTGAGAGGCATGGCATGTTGCAAGACTCGCTGTTGTTACGACGTGTCGCCTGAGGAAGTGAGAAAGGTTAGACAAGGACTGTACTGTAAGAGTCCGGTAGAGCGAGTTGAGTGGTGGATGAAAAGTATTAAAGATTTCACGGTAAATGAGGGTGGACAAAAACGTGTCCGCCCTGTGGAGTTCGAACGTTCAATGTGCGTCAAGGCATACTGCAATGTACTCGGTGTCTCGCGTAATACGTTTTATAGCTACAAAAAGCACTTCGACAATGACTTTGTGCGTTCCGAGCATGGCCTGACGTGTAGATATCGGCCTACCAATAAAACGGTCGTCATGCTTGCCAGCATGAGAACGTTCATCGAGTGTCATGCGGATAGCATGTCGATTGAGGTGGCTACCGAAGGTGGGGTTTCCAGACCGAAACTTCGATTCCCAGCTGCTTTTACGAAGAGATCAATTTATAAGTCAATCAAATCAGACTTTATGGCTGTTGGCATCGCGGTCGTGTCTGAGTCCAACTTTTATAAATTATGGCGGAAACACTTTTTCCACGTTTTCCTCGCGCACTCTAACACGTTCACAAAGTGTGCCGCCTGTCATGAACTGAAGGAACGTATACAATATGTTGCTCTTCCTCGAGATCGAGAAGAAGCTCCAGAGGATATGAAAGTTCACCAAAGGAAGCAAGTTGAACACAGATTGGACTATAGTCGAGCGAAAAATGATTCGATGATCCGTCCGAACGAGCGTTTGTGTCTCATCATTGACGGCATGGATCAGAAGAAGACAACTATCCTCCATATTGGTCAGACGAACTACTCGAAAGCACTTAGGCACGAGATCATGATGAAGACGAATCTGACGGGCGTCATTGCACACGGTAGAGACCCTAATATATATGTGTACACGTGGTTTCTATATTTCAAACACGATTCGAACACAGTCGCTACTTGTTTTATGAGAACCCTTGTCAAAATTCAAGGGAGCGGGACGCCACTGCCACCGTATTTGCGCATTCAAGCAGATAATTATTGGCGCGAAAACAAGAACAAGTACATATGTGCACTAACTGTGCTCTTGGTTAAGTTCATAGTTTTCTAAGAGATAGAAATAGGTTTCATGCTGGTAGGACATACCCATACAGACGTTGACGCTACTTTCAGCGTTTTCTCGAAGAAATTGAAAGACATAGACGCTTATACTATGGACGAGTTCTACGAGCTCATACAGCAATCCCACAAAAAGCCTCCCAAATGTATAGTAGACCCTTGCGTTGCGTCGGACATTACTGGTATTTCGAAACCGCACTTGCTTAAATTTTTATAATCTGGGCATGTTGTACAAGGAGTTTTGCGATGACGACAACTGGTCGTCCGAGGAAGGTCCGATTTGTTGGTTCAATCAAAMCCCCGATGAAAGCTATGTAGGTCCTTCGTGGCTGTTTGACCCGCCTCTTGTGCAACCCCTTTCTCGAAATGACTATTGTAACGACAAAAATGGGGTTATTCGATTCCGCGAGTTGCTGGAGAGCAGGCGGTCAACGGGGTGCACTTACAACGACCATGAGGTGAGTAGGAGAGAAAAAGCTTTGTGTTACTGGGAAGAGGTTATCAAACATGGGGATGAGATCATCGCCAACGGGTTGTCCTCACAACCTCTGGAAAGTTTTTGGCCAAGACCACGGCTGCTCGAAAGCGATCAACAACCTTCTCCTTGCAGTGTCAACATCGACGAAAGGGAACCCTATTTGTTGGACGAAGAAAAGATCGCCCGAAGACTAGTTTCGACCCCCTCATGCATGTAGACGTGGGTTATTTTCTTATCCTTCGCCCCTCCGACGATGATTTGTCCAGCGATGTGTCAATCTGGGTGGGCAAAGCTCTTTCTCGGGTGATTGTTGAAAATGATTCGCAAAATTATAATCAAGTGCTAGTGGAATACTAAGTGCCGACTGGGAGAGCAAAGACGCTCGGACAACTGTATGAGAACTCAGGGAAAAACGATGGAAAATGACTGAGCAGACACAATGGCAGTATGCCGACTCGATCGCTTTTGGATTGGAGAGACTGGTCCGAGGTACAAAACCATTCACGACTGGACTTGTCATTCCTTCGAATGTTCGACTGAATGTTGAAGCTGCACTTCTAGATCTAAGTCCATCTGGTTAAGCGAGTGTAGATGCAGGGGACAAGAGCGACGAGTGCACATCCGCCCAATAGAGTAAGGGAGTAGGATTTTTGAAAATAATTGTTCGGACGGACGGGAATTCGGAAGGGAGCATATTCTTTTTTAACTTAGTCAATTGCGATGATTTTGCGTGGCGGGTTTTTCCCACGGTCTAGGGTTGAATCTTTAAAGATGGTTGGGTGATGGTTTAACAATTTTTGAAGTTAAGTTCATCATGGAGGCGATTTTTCTACGTTTTTGACATTTTATTTTCATTTGTGTTTGCATTTCATGTTTTGTGTAGGGAGTGCGACAGGAGTCATGGCCCATTGACATGATTATGCGTAACCCATTCACCCTTGTGCATGCGGATTGCGTGGTTCGGGAGACAACACCGAAATTCTCTAGTTGATGACAACGGAGTTCGAAAACGACCCCTGGATGAGCGTCGTCCCCTTCTTGGACAAGCCTCTCGATGCGTGGTCCGAGGCAACATGGGATAGAACGATTTTGGCAAGGAAACGTCCATGGCATAAGGAGTACAAGTTGGCTTCCACGATGGAATGGGGGAATCTGATCAAAGTACCTCATCATGCCATTGGCGTCAGGCAACTTCCGTCCCTGCACGCCACGCTCAGACAGGAAGAGAATAAGCGGTTTTACCTTCGCCTGGACAACGTCACGAGGTCGTCTCGAGTGTGGTCTGCGGACTTGACACAAGAGTTGTTGGATTGTGCATCCTACAATCCATTTTTGGAAGTATATTCGTTGCACGGTGCTGGAATACGGCCAAAGGATGTGGCGTACTGTTGCATACGGTTGCCTTTGGCCGGTTCTGACTTTTGCAGGGTGTTGTGTGTGGCATGTTCAAACCGAAAGCGGACTTTGGTAGACGCTGTAATGCTAGTTTATTGCAACGAGCTTAGAATCTATGGTCGCAACATGGGGAATCTGCGCCTTCTCTACAAGAACGGACAGTTCGATTTGGAGATTGCCGGTCAAATTAATGAGGTTCACAAGTGGCGTGAGGTAGAGCAAGTAGCATGTTGTGTGCGTGACGCCATCGGTAAGTCCTTGGCAGGTATCGGTAGGTTTGTAAGGATGAAATACATTTCGGTGTTCTCAAATGTGGCGACGAAGGGACGGCCACAAACCCTTGCTTTCGAGTCATCAATGAATGTCTTATACGGGTTTGGCTGTCATGGGATGTGTGTCCGAAATTGGATTTAACGCGGGTTTCGCGTTTAAAAATTCAACGCGCATTGAATTCGCGTTCAATCCCCGTTTGAACGCGGGTTGGACGGAAAAAAACGGGTTCCGCAATTATTTTTTTCCTAGGCTAAACATAATCGAAAAAACAAAAAAAATATATGGGGTCGTAGATCTTTTCGAGGTCTACGACCCCATATTTTTATTTTTATTTTTTGAGATTTTAACATATTTTAAAAAAATCAAAAACATAAGCACAATGAAAAAACAAAAGCAAAAATTGACACAAGTCTTTTTTTTTTTTGGTTTCACAGAGATTTTTTAAGGGCTTAAACAAAAACAGAAATATATATATATATATATATATATATATATATATATATATATATATATAGGGTTGTAGATCTTTCAAAGATGTACAATAATTTTTTTTATTTTTATTTTTTTTATAACCTCGTATATTTTAAAAAAAATCAAAACCATAAACAACATATTTTTTGGCCTGCATGGCTTAGGTAATCTTGCTGGGTAGAGTACCTGTTGGGTAGACTCCCTGATTTGGCCTGCTTCGTTCACTGTTGTTGTAACCACCACCATCAGATCATTTGTGATCTGATGGTTGGGAAGCACTCTGCCGTGATTTCCAGTGGGAGGTCTCTGTTCTTTTTTGTTTTTTTTTTGCCTTTCTCCTGTTTTCTCAGCCCAGGAACTCGTAATGAACCTGTCAGGCCGCTGCCACTCGGTGTCACACTGGATCGCCCACACTCCAATCCGTCTGCTAATGGGGTGTGGTCCCATTAGCAGTCCGATAGAAGCGTGGCCGATCCAGTGTGACACTGAGTGGCAGCGGCCAGATAGGTTTATTATAAATTTTTGGGCTGAGAAAACAGGAGAAAGGCCAAAAAAAAAAAACAAAAAAACTGACAGCAGTGATCCTGACACCCTCCATATACTCCGTGATTGAAGCAGGGCTCCACCCAATGAGATAATTGGACAACAGCAAGTAAAATGCTGAAAATCTTCTATCCAGTGGGCTAAGGCCGACCCCAACCTCGTTTGGGGTTGGCCACACCCCCAACCGATTGAAAAGATTCTGGCGGGAAGTTGTCTTTGCACGGGCATGCCCAGTGTTAAGGAGAGGAGGAGGGGAACGAAGATTTCCTTACTTTTTCGAGTAATACATGTAAAACACTGACCGTGGGATCACGAGTACTGCACTGCAGGATTTGGGTCACTCAACTGCCGTACAAACTCTTTTCTATCCTATCCGGTTGCTAGTGGGACCATGCCCCTGGTGCTTGTCTTTTTTTTTTTTTTTGTTGCAACGGGAAATAACTTTTTTTTTTTTTTTTTTAAACAACGGGCCCAATGCCCAAGGCTGATATTATCAATGAAAATGTTGAGGCCGGGGACCTCACAGTCTACCCCGAGTGAACCCGAAAAACAGCTGAGAACCGGGCTCACACTGCTGTCTGGTCGAAATTGCCTTCAATATTGGTAGGGTGATGGTCCTGAGTGTTGGTCACAATGAGGTAGGATAGTAGGGACAGGGGGTGTGCTGGAAGTATTAACGTGGGGATGGGTAGTGTAGGTGGCCTATCCCTGTTGCTACCAACAATCACCACGGGTCTGGTCCTTGGCCTCTACAACACCCTGGGCTTTCAAAAAAAAAAAAAAACAATGAATGGATCTTCTGCTAGAACGTGGAATAATACACCGCCATATGATTGTCTTTTGTGCATGTGGTGAGTAGAAGCCCTTAGGGCCACTTCACGTATTCCTAAAAAAAGAAAAACGAGAAAAAACAGAAGAAAAATAAGAAAACAAAAAAAAAACGGGAAAACAAAAGAAAGAAGAGAAAAAAAAAAAAAAACGAGAACACAAAGAATTTGTGACCCATAACTAAGCTGCACAGATTGCCACAGACCTGAATTTGAATCCAGACTATATATTCTCGGGCCACACAGACAGTTTCCAAGTCGCTGCTTCATGAAGGGTCCTTGCTTACTCGTAGGGACCCTTCGGAAATGAGACTGGACGACTAGATTGCAACATTTGTGAAAAAAAAAAAAAAAAAAAAAAAAGGAAATGCATCCACATGCACACACATGTGCTCCCAGTCTTGGGGTATGTGGTGACCCTTACTTTTTTTCCCTCTTGCTATTTGAATTTCGGGAGGGAGGGGCATGTTTGGCCACCCCACCCTGTTAACAGGGGTCATTTTTTTATTTTTATTTTTCTTGTTTTTAGTGTCTGGGCGCGTAGGGCCATGTGTCCGAGGCCCAACGCGGTGGTTCCGTTTTTCAAAATTCAACGGAACACCGCCGTTTTTGCGTTAAACGCGATTTAACGGGGGGCCTCAGGCCCGTTGAACGGGTTCAACGGCGTTGAATTTCGCGCGTTCTCCGTTAATAGGACACACAGGTCATGGGATGCTGGCACGCTGGTATAAAATTTTAGAAAGTTTAGATTGTGGCCGTTCGTAGTATTTATTTTAGATGTAGTTTGATCTTGAGTTGGCTCATAGCATTTAATTTACAAGTAGTTCAGTCTTGCATTTACGATTTCTCGCACGTGTGCATACAATTTTCAACTTTTAATTTTTCATGATTACGATGTTTCTTGAAGTGAAACGGAATCCATGATACTCACTTAAATTGAAGTTCAATATGACAATGTCATGTTAGTTTATGCTTATTTATCGAAGTGCGTCGGAATCCATACTTAAACCATCTTGTTTACCGTGTGATTGCATTGACTCTTCGATTGACATCTAGTTTCTTCTTCACACAATGTCATGTAAAGTACGTCCGATTCAATGCTCAGTGGTATACGAAATTAATCGAAGTGTGATGCAGACTCAAAGGTCATTCGCAACCTTCTCGTTCAGTGTCTCATTACGTTCACTGTTGGAGTGAATTTCAATGCATGATAATGACATGCCAGTTACGTCTGTTAAGTTAAACATAAGTCGAAGTGCGATGGAGTCCAAAATTATTGAAGTGCGATAGAATTTATACTTAAACCATCTCGTTTACCGTGTGATGACCTTTACTCTTCGATCGAGTTCCAATTTGTGCAAGACACACCTTGTCTAGTTACGTCTTTTAAGTTAGTAGTACATAAATTACCGAAGTGCGATGACATTTATACTTAAACCTTCGATTGAGTTCCAATTTATGCAAGGCATACCTGGTCCAGTTACGTCTTTTAAGTTAGTAGTACCTAAATTACCGAAGTGCGATGACATCCATACTTAAACCATCTTGTTTACCGTGTGATTGTCTTTACTCTTCGATTGAGATCTAATTTATGAAAGTCGCATCAGTCACGTCTTTTAAAGTGTAACTTAGTACATAAATTATCGAAGTGCGACAGAATCCATACTTAAACAATCTCGTTTACCGTTTGATTGCCTTAAAGTCACACTTCGAACTCAATCGAAGAGTAAAGGTCATCACACAGTAAACGAGATGGTTTAAGTATGGATTCCATCGCACTTTAATAATTTTGGACTTAAAGACGTAACTGAATCAGGTGTGCCTTGCATAAATTGGAACTCAATCGAAGAGTAAAGGCCAATTGAGTTCCAATAAATGAATGCGAGTCACAATGTCATGTAAAAAAGGTTCGATTCAATGCTCACACAAAATCGAGCAAGGTGTGATGAAATCGAGAGTTCAACATTCAATTTGTTATTTAGTCTCTCATTGCATTGAGTGTAACAGTTGAACTTGAAGTTCTTCTGACAACTCCATGTTATTACCGTAACGGCTTTTAAGTTACAAAATTTATGGAAGTGCAATGAAATCCACACTTAATCCATCATGTTCAGTACGTGATTGCCTTGGATCTTCAGTCCAGTTTCAATTTATGGTCTGTCAGTCTATGTAACCAGGTGAATGCGCTGAACGCGCGTTCACGTTCAAACGCGCGCGTTCATACCCCCCGGGGCCTTGTTCACTCGAGTTCAAACGCGTTGCGCGCCACGTGGCACGAAAAAAATGAACGCGGCCCCGGGGGGCGTGCGTGCGCATTGCGGACTACGGGGTGGTGGGCCTTGTTCAACAAACCCCGGAAGTGCAAAAAAAGACCCCTCAGGAGGCCTACGCCCCCTACCGCATTACACCCCGCCATATCAGGCCCATATGTCAAGAGTCCTTTTTTTTTCGGGGGGGAGGGGGAATCCCCCCTGACATAGCTCAGACAACCCATGCAGGCCATCTGACGGGTCGCAGCCATGTAGCGCAGACCCCCCCACCAAAATCAAGGCAGGCAGTGAACATGACATAGAGCACGAGCTGGCCGAATATATACTCAATATTCGAATTCAGGTATGTGTTCCAGCAGTTATGGGTTGCTCACGTAGTTAGGCTCTGCACGTGATTCTCAGGGTTTGGCTGCACTACTCACCAAATGTGCAAAGCCAGAATGAATCTTCTGCAGAACATGGAACAATACGGCGCTGTGCATGTGCCGAGTACAGGCCCATAGGGCCACTGCACGTATTCCTAAGAAAAGCAAAACGAGAAAAAAATAAAAAGAGAAAAAAAAAATGAGAAAAAAGAAAAACAAAAAAAACTAGGCTACCAGCCGGGCCGCCCGGGTCCCGGTGGCCAGCCCGTGCAAGGACCAAGGAAGGTCCCAGCAAAAAAAAAAAAAAAAAAAAAAAAAAAAAAAAAAATCCGAAAACAAACTATGTTATGCAGGAAAATAAACTGAACAACTTTTGCCTCAGGGTCACATCGAAATTCTGCACCAAATTTAGAAAAAAAAAACAAAATTTTAAAACTATTTTTTTTATTTTTATTTTTTAATTGTTTTTGGCCCGGCCGGGCAAGTGACCCCGGGCCACTCTGGTAGCTTAGAAAAAAAAGGAAAAACGAGAGATTTTTCTCGTTTTTCTTTTCTTAGGAATATGTGCAGCGGCCCTAAGGGCCTCTGCTCAGCACATGCACAAAAGACAAAACATATGGCGACGTATTATTCCATGTTCTGCAGAAGATTCATTCTAGCTTTGCACATTTGGTGAGTACTGCAGCCAAGCCCTGATAATCACGTGCAGAGACCAACCCTAGCTACGTCACCAACCCATACTGCTGAAACACAAACCTGAACTTGAATCCTAACTATATATTCAGCCAGCTGGTAGTCTACCTCATACTCACTACCTGCCTCGATTTTGGTGGGGGGGGTCTGCGCCACATGGCTGCGAGGACCTTTCAGAGAGCCTGCATGGGCCTTCTGAGCCGTGTTAGGGGGTTTACCCATCCCCCCCGAAAAAAAAAAAGGAGCATTCACACACACACACACACATTCACACATACACAGACACACAAATTCAC
>BFEA01000009.1:2298180-2315432 GCA_003427395.1 Chara braunii | reverse complement strand
CACACACACACACACACACACACACACACACACGCACACCCACACACACGCACACACACACACATTCACACGCACACCGCGGCACACGCACACCCACACACACACACACACACGCAAACGGAAAAAAAAAGTGGCAGTGCGACATCTTAGGCCAGGCCACCTCCCGTTTTTGCCCATTATCAAACCGGTGGGCCGTCTAAAGCGCTGGGGGGAGCACTTGAAAAATGAAAAAAAAAAAAACAAAAAAAAAAACGACAAGTACAGGTCTTGAACTGTAGATCTGTCGCATAAGGGTGAAGGTTGCTGCAGAGGTCCCAGATGTGGAAGTATTGAAAGGTCAAGGCGTAGTTGGTACTGCAGGTCGTCGCCGTTGTTGATTTCTTTTTGTTGTTGTTTTGTTGTTTATTTTTGCGTTTTATGTCAATTTGTTGTTTGTACTTTCCTGTGCAGGTTCTTTCTGCAGTTTCTGATTCTCCATTCTCAACAGTTTCTTTGCATTTTGTTGATTTCTCTTCAGTTTCGGTTTCTCCAGCTGCTTTCTCTCCAGTTTACGACATCGTCTTTCTGTAGTGTCAGTGTTTCGGCATGTTGCACGCACATGGAAAGGTTCCGGTGGACTCGTCCAATGTCGTTAAACAGGTCACAACATGAAGATGTTCGACTCGCCGTTCAAGGTTGATCCAAAGATCGACGGCAAGAGAGATGACCATGTGTGGCATTTCGTCGCACGAGGTCGTTATTTGGATGGGTTCACTGCGGCGGGTAGAAAGAGTGGTTGTAGTTGCCTGTGCAGGTTGTGCGGACGTTCGATGTGCGGGGGCGTTAAGGCCGCCATGGAACACTTCTCGAAAAGCAAGAAGTTCCGATGTGAGGTGGCCACTTCTGTAGTGTGGCATGCCATCTGGTCGAAGGACATGACAAAATGTCCTAAGGAGTTCATATCGACTATCGAGGCGTTGCAGAGCTTACCTCCTGGGCATCCAAAATTTTAGTGGCCACCGCTGCGATACCCCGAAGACGCAGTGCCGCCTCCCGTTTCCACCGACGCCCCCTCGGGGGCGGTGCCTAATGCTAGTCCATCCATTCGAGTAATTGTACCGCGTGGCACACCGCCACGACCACTAGCTCCAGCGTCTCCACCACTGACTGCCAGTGACTGGGACACAGGGTGCAGGTGGTACACACGTTGGTCGGTCCATGCCGGCCAATGAGCCACCTCCTTTGCGGGAGGGTGGGGGTCGTGCAGCGTTCGACGAGCACGACACACAAACTTTTGTTGAGAGCCGCACATGGGGGAGGGATGTTGGCACTTCGGCCGGACTTGGCACTATGTTTACGAGTGGCGGGCGCTCACCTGCTGCACGGGGTAATACTGCTGCGCCCTCTGCCGCAACTGATCGCGGTTCGTCGGACCACCCTTGGCTGCCGCCTCCACCGTCGCGAGTGGCGCAGGGTGCAACCGCCGGCCATCTTGCTACGACGGACAGACCGGATCCTTCGCGCGCAGTTGTAGATGCTCGACAAGCTGCTACCCTCCCTCGATTTAGGGAACAGACAGTGCCCGGGGTGACTACTGCAGAGCTCCCCATTCCGGTGTCCGATTCGTCGCCGACCCCGCTTCCGACGACGACAGGTGCTGCTGCCGCTGCTGCACCTGTGCTTACCGGTTCGTTAGATCCTTTGTACCGCATGCGCCCAGAGCGCGGCACCTGCGAGTCCTGGTTGGTTGTTGGATGTCGGGATCCTTGGCGGGCGAGCCACGGCGGGACGTGGCCGGGGCACCTATCAGCAGCAGGCCGTCACGTCATATTATTCGGACCCTTTGGAGCATGCATGGCATTTGCAGATCATGCGCTTCATCGTCGAGAGTGGGATGGCGTTCAACTGCGTGAAACTTGAAAGCTTCAAACGCATGTTCACGATGATCATCCCCTTGGGGGTTCCAAGGGCACCCACGCCCAGAATGCCCTCGTACCACATGGTGCGCACGACCCTTTTGGACGAGCTGGATTCAGAGGTCCAAAATTGTGTTCGCCCACTCCTTGACACGACAAGAGAGCATGGTTGCACAATCATGACCGACGGTTGGACCAACATCCAGGGTCAGACATTGTGTAACTACCTCGTCGGGACAAATTTGGGGGCAGCGTATGTCGCCACCGACGTCATGCACGGCAAGAAGGACGCCATTGCCCTTGCAACCGCATGGTTGAAGAGGGTGAAGTCCATGGACTTGAAGCTGAGCGACATCACAACGTTCGTGACGGGTTCCGCTGGGGTGAACGTCGCGGCGATGGAGGTTTTTGAGAAGGACAAGAGCGTCAAACACATGTTCTGGATCCCCTGCGTCGCCCATGTGATGAATCTCATCCTCGAGGACATCGGTGGGATTGATTGGGTGGCCACCCGCATCGCGCAGGCGAGGTTGGTGACGAGGTTCTTCAAGCGCCATGGCCACGCGCGTGAGGTTTTGGAGAAATTATCGAAGAAGACCCTTCTTCTGCCGGCGGAGACTGGTTTCGGCACGAATGTCATCATGATGACAAGGCTTGTGGACCTGCGGGAAGAGCTCACGGAGCTCGTGGGCGCCGATTGCTGGCGTGAGACTGTTTGGTCCACCGGCAAGATCCGCAAGGATGCCGCAGAGATCACTGCGTGTATCGGGTCTCCTCCATGGTGGGAGGATTTGAGAGCTTTGTGCAGGATGTTGGAGCCTATCATGGATATGTTGAGGTTGGTCGACAGCGACACACGCCAGATAAGCAAGATTTTGCGTCGTTACGAGGTGATAATCGCATCTTGCTTGTCTGCGTGCCGCGACATCGATCGGGAGCAGTAGGACGCTATTCTGGAGGTGTTTGACAGGCGGCGCACCATGTTCCGGACACCCGCCCACACAGCAGCCATGATGCTGGATCCCGAGTTTCGAGACCCGACGCTCAACGAGGACGAGGAGGTGCAGCGGGGATTGATCGAAGCCTTGGTCCAGTTCGGCTACCCAGAAGGATCGACGCAGCACAGAGAGGTCCTTAGGGCGGTCGACAAGTTTCATACGAAGGAGCCTCCTTTCAATGAGGTCATTATGAGGCGAGCGGTGGATAACTACACCCACCCTGCCAGTTTTGGGTCTGCGAAGAGTGCGAAGTGCCCTCACACGACCGTCTTTGCCAACAGGATCCTTCGCATCTGGGCGACTACATCATCGTGCGAGAGAGCATGGTCTTGCTGGAGCTTCATTCATTCGAAGTCACGAAACAGGTTGGAGGTTGTTCGGGCTGAGAAGCTTGTGTGGTTCCACTGGAACCTCAGACTACTCGACAGACCGTCATTGTGTGACGATGCTCCTGCTGACAGGCCCGATTTCTTCGAGAACTGGGTGCATTATTGGCAGGCCGTGGAGGAGGAGGTGGCAGTGGACCAGCAACTCGTCAGAGGTAGCGGAGCACTGGCGAGGGTGACCGAGGAGGAGTTGAGTCACGCCAGAGAGAGGATGCGCATCGTTTCCCGCATAAGAGCCATGCGTCGGGTGGCGGAGTCCGACAGGAGGCGACGCAAAGGCGGAGGTCATGGACGTGGCGGGCGTGGGTGAGGTTGTGTCAGAGGAACGAGGCGTGGTGGTGGGCATGCTGCATCTGGGACTCGGTGACAGCGGACGGATGGTTACATCCGCAAGGCCCGCCAACGTTAGGACGAGGGAGACTTCTTGTTCGACAGCTCGTCCAGCGACGACGACGATTTCTTTGTTGTGGGGACCGCTGCGCATACGGACGATGAGAGATGAGACTGCGACGACAGAGGTGATGGCGGAGGACCGGAGGTGGCGGCGACGGGGGAGGTGATGGCAGAGGTGGAGCCGACGACAGAGGTCGCGGAGGACGTGGCGGCGACGAGGGAGGTCACGGAGGACGTGGCGGCGACGGCAGAGGTCGCGGAGGACGTGGCGTCGACGGGGTAGGCGAAGACACACGGCACGGAGGAGGTGGCGACGACGAGGGAGGCGAGGACAGAGATCACGGAGGGGGTGGTGGCGACGAGGGAGGTGATAACAGAGGTCACGGAGGATGTGGCGACAACGAGGAAGGCGAGGAGAGAGATCACAGAGGGGGTGGGGGTGACGAGGGAGGTGACGACAGAGGTCACAGAGGAGGTGGCGACGACGAGGGAGGCGAGGAGAGAGATCACGGAGGGGGTGGCGGCGACGAGGGAGGTCATGGCAGAGGTGGTCTTGTGCGTGGTCGTGGCTTCGTCTTGAAGCGGTTGAGATACCGGGGCAAACAGGATAACAACATTTCATCTCGTGTGCGCAGACGTCGTCTTCAGACTGTTCACGATGTGACCGTCACGGAGGCAATCGTCGTGCAGCAGGAGCAGGTTGTCGTGTCTGAGGATTCCATGAACAAAAAGGCGGACTTGGACATCATTCCTTGTGATGCTGACCTGAGGTGCGAGGAGCATTAACCCGGTTTCGTTGAGGTGTCGAGTTTGTCGACCATGTGTGCAGCGGCGGTCACAGCTCCGGAGGAGAGTGGAGCAGGCCCAGTAGGGTTGACTCGTCCAAAGTCTCCGGCGCGCGTTGCAGACACTCAGGTCGCACAGGACTCCCAGCGCCATCTCACACAAACCACGGTCGAGGTTCATGTGGAAGGTCGAGGAGGGGTAGCCGATGATGGGCGGACGATTCCATGCGGTGGAGGGAATGTGCCACCTCCTTCCACCGTCATTTGCACTGGTGCCCACAAGGCACCCAGCGCCTCGGTCCCCTCCACAGGCGAGGTAGCACGTCCTCCCACGGGTGACGTTGGTTTGGAGAACGGAGAGGTTGCACGTACTCCCACTTGTGCCCATGAGGGAGAGGATGCACGTCCTGCCACAGTCGAGCATGTTGGCCTCGCCTGCCCCATTGGCAGTCTTCCGCCCACCGCCGAGATGTTAGTCATGAAGTTGGCGTTGGATGGTTTGCCCGACATATCGACTTTGATATCTCCCACTTTGGCATTTGCGGCACCACCAGCGACTGGTCCAGCGGATGACACGGATGGAGTGTCTAGAGGATTCGACGAGTTCGTTGGCGACACGATACTGCATCCCACAGTCTCCACCACTCTCGCCGTTTTTCATGTGGGAGCACCGCACGCAGTGGACCAGGGTTTGGCGGAGCAGGTGGCACGGAACCGCCGTGGCGGCCCCCACGTCGCGGCGCAACGCAGTCTAGGGGATTCATTCGAGAGAGTGGATGCAGAGTATGTGGCGCAGGACGGTCATTCTGCGCGGGATTTCGGAGGCGAGGGGTCATCAGTACTGGCAGGTCCTCGGCCAGACCCACACCCAGGCCCGCTACGTCCAGCGCAGGAGACGGTTTGTGAAGTTGTCGGCTTGGGCGGTGGCGAGGACACGAGGCAGGATCTAGCACGGACACATGGTGGCGTGCCTGGTGGCAGAGACCACGAGCATATAGTGACATCGGACGCACAGCATAGCGTTGACAGGGCCATCTCACGTGTTGTCGGAGGCAAGCACACAGGTGACGCTCGACCGCATCACATGGCGATGCGTTCAACACCCCCACACCCCGATGGCGTCGACCCGGTGTCGGTGCGAATACCCTTACAAGGGTATCCACCCTGGTTTTTGCAAGTGACAGAAGATAAGGTTTGTTCAAAATCTGAGTACCCCGTGCGAAGTTGCAGTCGTGTTTGGTTCGTGTTAACTGAATGGTTGACGGGGAGCAAAGTGCGTGTGGGCGAGCAGTTTTGAGGCGCGCGTGATGTTTTTTTCTCTTGATGCTATAGAGTCGGCGTGTCTGGCGACAACATCTTTGGGCTTTGAGTAAAGCTAGGAAAAGTTTTCTTTTATTGAGTTGACCATCCATGGTGGTGCACTGGCATTCATACGGCATGCGCCGTCAGACGTAGATTTGTTAGGTAGCAGCACACGTGTGCTGCATGTGCGATGGTAGCCAAAAGGAAAAATTTACCCCTTCATGCAGCGAGGGCCAGTGCGTAGGAACCGTAGGCGCAAGCGGTGGCCTCTGCGCGGCATTATGGGGGCTACAAGCGTGACAGGCCGAGCAAAACCCGACCCCTAACCACATGTGCGTGCGTACATGGGCGGGGGGGTTGCTGGGAAGTCAAGCAACAGCCTTAACGCTGCTGTCGCAGGCCCAGGCTGGCCACGGTTACTATTCACAGACGAGGCCGTGCGTAACCAATCTAAGTTGGGGCTTAGCCCTATAGGTTATGGAATTGAACTTTCATTAGGCGAATCTTGGGATTGAGGCCAGCAGTGAGCAGCAGAAGAGCAACAGAGTGTAGGAGAGCTGAGGGGTTGAGGGTCCCCTTCCCCTTGGTTTTTACTGGGGAGTCCGACAGCGGGCCCAAGAAGCGGGACCGAGGCTGGGTCCCGATGGTTCCTCTCCCCAATTCAAATTTTTATTTTATTCTTTTTTCTAGAATTTTTTATTTTATCGTTATTATTCTTTCTGTTATTATTTTATTTCCCATATAGGGCGAGGCCGGGTGCCGGTACCGGGACCGGCCGTGAGGGCCTAGAGCCCTCCTACTTGGGGCAACATCGAAGTCTCAACGGCGGCCAGGGATAGACCGCTCACCCCAGCGTCGGCTACTTCAGGGCTGGCTGAATCGGCAGGTGGGTTGCTACGCACTCAGTAGCTGATTTCGGCCTCTACAACTACTGACCTGTTAGCCATGTTAGTATGCGGGTTGGCGCCGACCGGCTGCGGGGTGCAGGACAGCAGACAGAAGTGCCGAAGGGAGGGTCAACTCTTGTTGAGCGCAGTGCTGGAGGAGAAGCCGACAGTGAGTAGCGAAGCGAGGCAGCCGAGAGATGGGCGCTGAGGCTATGCAGTAAAGCGGAAGCGAGACCCACGGGGTGGTGGGATCGACGGACTGAGAGAAGACAAGGGAGGAGACAGGAGTGCTGAGGCAGCGGGCGCAGCGGTGAGGGAACGAGTGAGCAAGTGTCGTCACAGGCAAACGAAGTGGATGGATCCGGGCGCAAAGTTGCGCCGGATACATGCAAAGGGAAGGGAAGGAAGAAGCTCGGCAGCTAGGCGGAGAGAGTGGCGGGTGAAGGCAATGGCAGGCAGCGGGTGACGAGCGCCAGACACGAGAGGGGTGGAGAAGGCCCGGCAACAGGGGCAGTAAGGAGTGCGAAAGGACCTGGCGCGGTTCCCCGCCAGGTGCATCTCAAAGATCGAGGTGATGAAAGTGGGGTTGAGCACAGCCGAGAAAGTGTAACTCTCTCGATCCTTAGCGGAATCGAGAGAGGGAAGAAGAGGTCCCAGGCTTTTGGCCCCGGGCGAGTCGAGTGGGATGGTTAGATCGAGGAGAAAGTTAGTGGAGGAGGAGCCGTGAGGAAGATGATGTGCGCGGGGGTGTCGGGCTATGGCGGAGAGGGAAGGCGATGGGGAGAGGATAGTGGAGCCCGCCCATTTCTTGATAAAAACGGGTGAGGGAGGAGCCGCTTCAGGGGTTTCAAAGGGTGGCGAGTGTAGTGGCGTTGTTAGATTGAGAGGTTGGTGGTTAGTTTTTGAGGTTGTTCGTAAAGGGGCTGCGCGGTGCATTACGGGAGCGAATTGTAAAGTGAGTGTATCTTCCCGCATTTTAACGGGAGGTCCATCCTTTATTTCTTTTTTTTTTTCTTTTTTTTTTTTTTAATCTGGCGTGGTGGGTAGTGGAGCCAGAGCTATTCAACCCATCGACAGAGAAGAAAGTCACGGTCGTGGCGACCACTCCGAGCCGTTGCCCTGCTCGCCTGGACACTGAGAAGAAGTGCATGGCCCTGGTCGCAATCACGGCCAGATACGTAGGAGGGGTGGAAAGGGTAAGGAGGAACAGGGAGACTCGAGCAGCAGGAGGAAGGCGGGCACTTACCTCGAAGAAGTGGTGACGCGAGATGCCCCGAAAGTCAAGCCGGGGTGCCAAACTGCGGGCATGGTAGGATAGCGGTCCCCTTGTTGAGGGGGAAGAGTCATGCCGATCTTGCCCTGTTGAGGGTAGTAGAGTACGAGCTGCCGCAGGGCTGCGTTCTGGGTTCAGGTCGTCGCCTTCATCTCCTCGACCGCGGTTTACCCAGCTCATTGCTTCCGGTACTGTTCGCCATCGGGACCCGGTACCGGTCATTGTCGCCTTTTCATATGTGCTTCTCTGGTAACTGCCCTCACGAGTGTTGTTACCTCCGAGTTGGTCACCGTATTCATTCACATGCTCGGAGGCCATGGTGTTGCTGCTGGTCGTGCGGGCGGGTGTGTGCGAGGAGGGACTGAACGCACAGGCACCCCTGGTTGTGCTTACCTTGGAGATCCGCATCTCGCACTGAGATCGGTTTCGCAGTCGGAACCCGGACGTATCTTCCCACCATCAGGGGGAGGATTCATTTTTGTCGGTGCTCAGAGCCGGGGCCATACAGTGCAGCGGAACAGATGCACTTACCTTGAAGTGGTGGTAACAAGTGAAGGAAGGAGGAGAACTACGTACCTGGTGAGCAGAGCTGTGAGCGCCGGGGAAGGCTGCAGGCAATACGGTCATTCTTATTCTTGCGGAAGGCTCATTTCCACGCTTACCCTTCGTGGAGTAGTGGCAGTAAGCCCGATTAGGACCTCGCAGGCGGTCGGGTGTTTGAGAGAGTGAACTCACCACCATCATAGGAGTGAATGGAGAACGGGAGGAGATAAGAGCGTGAGGGAAAGCAGGCGGACA
This sequence comes from Chara braunii, assembly GCA_003427395.1. Lineage (NCBI taxonomy): Eukaryota > Viridiplantae > Streptophyta > Charophyceae > Charales > Characeae > Chara > Chara braunii. The sequence continues at coordinate 2,306,715 of BFEA01000009.1, read as the reverse complement.
CGGTGATACATACATTTATCGAAGAAAAGAGGAGTTGCTACTCATGCTTACTGCTTGCGGTGCCACCAAGTCACTGTAAAATGGAGCACCCGCTGTGCTCATTGAACTCGTGTGACTGCTGTTGTTGCTAGGCTGATCGTCAACAGAGCAGCGGCCTTGCCGCATCAAGAGAGGGGGGGGGCATTGGTGCTGTTTTTTTATACACGGGAGTTTTCCGTTAAGAACTGCAGTATTCCTGGCCAACCCTTCACAAAGTGAGCTCCGCAGTTAGGCCCGACTGCTGTGCCGCAGCAGTGATTGCTAGGCCTATTATGGCTTGCTGCACTGCTTAGAGCGTGGTTGTTTGGCGCCATGTGGCTACAGCTGGCCACGAGGAGCGGAGGTACAACGTGAAGGGAGTGATTGGTATGGCTGTGGCTGACTGCTGCACACTACGGCTGGCCGCTGCATGCTGCGACTGAATGCTGCGAACAGCTGCTGCTGTTTTTCTGACTATGCACAAGACTACTGCGGCGGGCTGCTGCAGACTGGGCACGGACTGCTACTGTTGCTGCTGGCCACCGCTGTGCGCTGCTGCTATGCCTAAGGATTATTACAGGCTGGTTGGTAGCGGCAATAGGGCTAAGAAGGAGTGTTGGGACTCAGAAAGGTGATTGGGCTAGGAAGGGAGGCCGGTGCTGTGATTTGGGAGGTCGGCAGAGGGGTTGACGCTGCGACTTGGAGGGCAGGTAGGGGACTGTTGATGCTGCATCCGACCGAGGTTTTGACTGTTTGCTGCTGCGTTTTCCTGGCCATCATTGCGGGGCCCCCAGGCGCATCCAGACTTCAAGGCCTTTTCATTGAGAGTTGAGTTGGCCCTCCCCTGTATCTCGAGAGACTGAACATTTCTACTTCTATCTTTCTCAGTCTAAGTCTAGTCTTTTGGTTACGAGAGGAAGGCGGCAGGCGGGATTGAAACCCGTAGGTCCGCGCCAAGGCCTCTGTGGGAGGTTCGCCCTACCGATTGCGGGAGCTTTGCCGGAGCCCAGGCGGGGTTCTGGAGGCAGGGAATTTCAGGTATAATCTCGTTAACCTGTGTGATCTCTTCCCCTACTTATTATCCCTGGGGTATCTGAAGCTAACTATGTAAGGCTATTACTTTCTGTTTTGTTATGTATGTCAGGACATTCTTTGCAAAAGGTTAAATGAACAGTATATATGAGAAATCAGATCTTTTGAGTGAATTCAGACAGAGGGAACTGGCGGAAGGTGGGATGAAGGTGTTTGCATGTTTAAACTGGGTCAACTCAAGGCTGAGCTCCTCTAAGTTGATGTGGGCTCAGTGCTGTGTTTTATTTACGTTTGCAAGGATGAACGTATGACCTTTTCATGATTGGGCCTATCCTAAGTTGGACGGACCAGTCGCTGTTTCTTTTTGGGGGGGTCTGGACAAGAGGATGGGTACCCTAAGTTGGGAGGTCTCAAAATCTTGATGTTTCTTTTGTGGGTTGCTGAAAACAGAGTTGGGAATACTCTATGTTGCGTGGACCCGGTTCTGTGTGTGTTTTCTTCAGAGGGGGACACCGGTATGAGGCTGAGGGTACCCTTAAGTTAGGGCGGCTCAGTCATAAGCCATGAACATGAATGTCAACCAAAGTATACAATTTGGATACATATTATACGAACTATCATCTGGCAGACCGGACACCCTAAGTTGGGAAAGCCAGTCAGTAAGTCAGGTAGAACAAGAAGAGGAGAAAAACTATGAAAAATACAATGAAGGTAACCAGGGCAGGCTGAGCATACCCTTAAGTTAGGGCGGCTCGGTCCTATCCTCATGACAAGACAAAGGAGCAGAGAGTTAGTATAAACTTGTCTTATTTTCCCTTCTAAACACCAGGCAAGATTGAATGTCTTCCTAAGTTGGGTAGGTCTGATTATCTGCCTAATAAGAGAGAAACATGGGAAGTTTGTGCAAGTATCAATGGTTGTTCTCATATATTTGTCGTTACGGAGGCTAAGCGTACCCTTAAGTTAGGGCGGCTTAGTCATACGTCGTTGTACTTTGTTCAGACAGATTCCGTCGTATGTAACTATACTGTTTAAGCTAGTTAGACGTACCCTTAAGTTAGGGCGGATTAATGATATGCTATTGTCGTTGATGTGATGTAGGTTGGACGTACCCGTAAGTTAGGGCGGTCTAACCATTCATCGTTTGTACTTGTTTTAGGCAGGTTAGGCACACCCCGATGTTGGGGCAGTCTAATCCTATGCCCTATGTAAACCCTGTGTAAAACTGACTAGGCATACCCTTAAGTTAGGGCAGTCTAGTCTTATGCTTCATGTCGTCAGTTTAAGCAGAAGTCAGACGTACCCTTAAGTTAGGGCGGTCTGGTCATATGTTTTATTATTAGAGTTTATTTGGTGTTGGGCATACCCTTAAGTTAGGGCAGTCCAGTTGTATGTACTTTACTTGTTTACTTAGGCAGGTTGGGCATACCCTTAAGTTAGAGCATTGTCCGATCCTATGCCATAAGCGAGGGGGCTACTAAGGGAAACAACTGAATGATCGAACGAACTACTTTGACAAATTGATGTGGGATTGTGAGAGATGTCTGGTTATGCGTGCTTGTGGGCTCTCACCTGGGGGTGTCTTTTCCATAGACTAGTTGCTTAGACGCTCGCCAAGTGCTAGAGCCATAGGTAGATCAGATGAATGATGGGAGTGAGAACTTGGGATGAAGATAGGATTGACCCTGCTAGGAGTTAGGCCCAATGCTAGCCCACAGTCTCATCTCGAGGTTGTGCTGGCTTTCATTAATCCTGAATCATCAAGCAGGTATCAAAGTTAATCCCAAGTATAGCTTGCTTTGTCTTTTCATCTTTCAGCTTTGTATAAATCTTGGCAGCCCCCTGTTCTTACGGGAAGCGCTGCCGAAATTTCTACAAACCTGAAAGAGTTAGTCATTTTTTAGCTTGTAGAAATTATGGAAAAACACTTTTCCTACGGGAAGCACTGCCAAAATTTCTACAAACCTGAAAGAGTTAGTCATTTTTGAGCTTGTAGAAATTCTAGAAAAACATTTTTCCTACGGGAAGCGCTGCCGAAATTTCATAGAATTTCAGGAGTTAGAATATTTTTCAGCTAGGAACAACTTTGCAGATCTATCCTGAATAGGGGAGATACTTAGCGCCTTGGTACTGACGAGGAGAGCTGACCATAAGATTAGTAGAGGAGCTAGGTTACGAGTTGGGAGTATTCTCCTTTTGACATGAACATAGTAGTGGTTCTCTTGGCCTATACTGTGATGCAGGTCTTCATATTTTCGATTGAAGGCTTGATCTGATCAGGCTGATCCTTCAAAGGGATCGCTCTACTGTTATCACTGATAACAAGTCGGTTGTCGATTCGTCGGTTTACGACTCAACCCCAATTCACTCTCAATACTCAACCTCAAAAGACTTTAGCCCTGGTGATTTTTTTGTTTTGTTAAGATTTCACCCGGACTTTTTTTGAATGACCATTTAGCAAAGGTACTGAGTATTTAATTATGGTTGGTTGGCTGGAGGTTGGGGCTTGCATGGCTAAAGCAAAGGGGTATGAGTATGAAGACTGGTTGGAGTTGACTTCGTGTAGTGCGTGGACTTTTGTTTGACTCTTTGATGTGATTGCAGGTATGGTCCGTGACTCGAACTATTGGATTGGACTGCCTGCGATCCCACATATATGTATGACTATGAGGAGTCTCATTGTGATTGTGAGATGTGATCGTCACATATTTATTCCCCTATATATATATATGTATGTATGTATGTGTATGTACCTACGTGGGGTATTAGCGTGGCCTGAAGTGCCCGCGTACTAAGAACCTAATCGAGGGTTGGGATGACTAGAAGGGAGGGGATGACCCCCTCTACTCTTCTTGAAAAATTATTGGTCGGACGTTAGCCCTGAGCCTGGAATACGATGGTCCTCGCCCAGAACGACCCCGTCCCCGAGCCTAACACTAAAGAGGTTTCCCTCTGATAAGCGTTAAAACTTAAAAGTACTTGTTTTTTCTTCCTTGTTGCGATTTACTTTGGTGGAACGATAAAGTTCCGGGCGGAAGGGTTAGCGTGTCGCTGGTGATGCGCCAGACAACTCACCACCGCTCCAAATTCTTTCCTGCCCTAGGGACCATCTTACCCCGCGTCCTTAGGGGCACCTCAGGGTGCAGAAGATGGTAAGGCCATCGGGCCGGTTTTTGCGCTCACTAACGGGTTGTCCCCTTAGCGCGCACTTCAGCCCACGCCTGAGCGTCGGACGCAACCCCATGGCTCAGAATAGGCCATTTGGGTATGGGCACCACATAATGCGTCGTCATCGCAGATACTCACGTAGAGTTGCATAGTGAGTTGGTATGTGTAGGTTCTGTGCCCGCGTGATCTTATACTGAATCCGCGCGTGCAGCACTTACCGATCCTCGGACTAAAAGTTATAGGTCAGGCAGCGAGAACCAAAACGCGTTATGATTAACGGATTCGGGTCTTTGGTATTGCAAAGCGACGCTTGCGCGAAGTACTAGTCCTAGTCGACCTATGAGAGTCCGTGTACGGGCCTCACTACCCCGGACATCGGGTGGCCTATGGGTAAGATTTCGGGCCTTCTCCGCGCGCGCGTCGTTCGGATCTGCCTACCCCTTTCATTTTAGGAGGCCACGAAACCAATGCGAGTTGGAGTAAATTTCTCTTTTGAGTTTTCATAGTTGGACGTTGTAGTCCGTGGCAGCCATCAAAGTCAAACCCATTGATTTTGGCTACCACGACAGCCCTAAAGCTGTCAACTCAACCCCTCTGCACAGGGTGCAGAAGAGGGTGTGGGCTTCAACCGCACATGGCGGTTGTCTGCCGTCGATAGATTAACCCTCAAAGCGCCTGCCAGCCGACACTTGAGTGTCGAACGCGACCCTCGAGATTATTAAGGGTCGCAAGGCTACGAGTACCACATGGTACCCCATCAGCGTGAGTGCTCACGTATACCCGCATGGCTCGTTGATATGAGGGGGCCATGCGCTCGCTCGACATTTATACGGAAGTCCACCGCGCGATACCTATCTGGTTCTGGCTGCATAGAGTTATGGGTAAAATGTTGAAGGGACTAGGAGTATTGTTGTGTTGTGGTGTTGTTTGTAGTGGTTGTTGTTGTGTGTCTTCGTGTGGTAAGTGTGAGTATTGTGGCGTAACGCATGGTGTGTGTGGCGCGTCCTAGTCGACCGACGCCGAGTCGCGCTTGGGACTTCAGCCCCCCAGTGCGTCGATTCTCGTGCGGGTTCGATTTTCGGGCGTTCGACCGCGCGTACCCCCTATGCTACAGCGAGCGAGAAACGCCCTCGGCTGGGCCACCTCTGCAATTGCATACGAAATCGCATGTGGTTCGGTAGCTCGGCGGGGATACGCCCACCTAAGGGATGGTGACAGCTCCCGCAGGTGGAGGTAAGCGGTGCCTCGCGTGACCCTGTCCTGCCTCCACAAGCGGTTAACGGGGATCCCCACTTTTCGGCCCTAGGTAACATGAATGATCCTGAATGATCCCGAATTTAGGGGTTTTTTGTGTTTTTTTGGATTTATTTTTTTTTGCATGTTTTTTTATTTGGACAAGGTTTCTGTGTGTCAAATTTAACGTCATTTGGAGTATTAGAATTTGTGTTGTGAAGAGTGGTGAAAATTGTGAAAATTTGATGGAGGTTTTTTTGCCAAAATGTTATGAAAATGCACTTTTGGCTTGCTGTTTCATATGTTTTTAATTTTTGTTTTTTTGTTTTATTTTTATAATATGTTAGTAAGTAGTGCACTCTATACATCGGTATGAAGTTTGTTTAAAATGACCTTATGGTTTTCTTACAAATTGGGGCGAAAAATGGGGGGTCGGTTAACCTTTTCTCGTCCTGTCGTAGGGGCTCGCGAGAGGTACGGCTGACGCACTTGGCTGGAGAGGCAGACGCTCTCCGCGACAAGTCCTGCATAATCCTGCGTGACACGGCCGGGAGGGTCCCCGTGCGGGACCGATGCGCGCGACACCGGCCGGCGCTGCCACCCATGGCTTGGCCGCGAGCACCGCATTGCCGACCGTGTCGTTCTATGACGGTGTGACTAGGGACCGGAGGGCGGGCAATGAGGTGCATGCATTAGCATGTGGACCAACAGATGTGCCTGCAGGGACACAATCGATAGGCCGCGACGACGGTGGTTGTCACGACTCCATGAGAGCATACAAGGAGCGATACGGGAGGCCTATGAGGGCGAAAAACATCGGATGTCCACGACACAAGGATGGCAACTACGAGGTTATCTCGGGCGAGGAAGAAGGGGACAAGTACATCGATTCCATATCACCATCGTCGTCATCTACCTTCTTTTCACGCTAGAGATCCGACAAGGACGGCAACTGCAGGGGCAGTGGCGGACGGAGGGACAGGCGTCGGAGGCTCAGCAACCATTTTGCAGAGATCGGAGCATGGGCATGACACACTTCATGGCAGTGCAGCTGGAGCAGACGTGATGTCGTCGACCGTTCTGGGCGAGTCGAGAAGAGACGAGACGATGTGGTCATCTACCATGACGACAGTTCCACAGCTGTGGAGGCTGGCGAGACCACAGGCGCCGACGATCCGGGTGACTCCGATTACGTGCCTAGAGACCGGGCGGCGGATGGAGATGATGGCATAGGTCGACGCGTCAGGCAGAGGACAGGACTCGGGCCGCACCGCCAGGGCACACCATCGGCCCCTATACCGCCTATTGATCGATAGGCGCAAGCTCAATCTTTGGTGGCCAAACTGTATCATTACCGGTCTGATGTCTGATAGCTCGCATGGTACAGTAGGATAGATTGTTTGTACAGTGTCTTCGTTTGTCGGAGCATTTTGGTAGTTGACACTTCGTTGTGGCGTTGCTGCGTATGCACGATATGAACATGGACAGGTGTTGCGCAGCAGATGTGCAATGACTTGGGGATTTTTACTGCCAGGATTGACTGCGACTCTACGAGATTGTACACTAACCGGTAGGGTTAGATTCGTAATTTTGTTTGGCTGAGGGCTAACCGAAAGATCTACCTGTGAGGAAATTCGTGAGGGACATATCTGCAATTTGGGCAAATACAGCCCTAACACTAACTGAATTTCCTACTACTACCGTAGCTGTGAATAGCAGGCCCGCGCTACCCCTAGGACAGACAAGCCCTAAGTGGCCTATGCTGCTAGACGGTCCTATAGCCTATAGCCGGGTTCGGCAGAGGCCGAAAGGCCGAAACAGAAACAGTACCGGTCGGTCAGTCAGTCCGGTCTAGGTCTAGTGTAGTCTATAGATAGGTTAGGCCCATCGGCTCAGGACTTTTATAGGCAGTTCATTTCTCGCGAAGCAGCGTTGGAGAAACCAAGCAAGTTGGTGGTGGTGACTATCTGCAGGCGGCATCCTGAGACCTCGCCGTTGACAGCAACCATAGCCGGCCCAGCTTGAGTCTGCCATAACTGGGGCATCCTCAGCACATCTACCCCTGGGGGTATCTGCGTCAGGCTGGGCTACATCCACGCTTTACGGTATGTACTTGTGGGTGGTGGCAGCCATAGCTGCCTGTTCCTTCGTCAAAGTTGTTCATCGGCATTGAAGACTTCATCGAAGGACCTGTTCTTCATCAGGGTGGTTGGCGTTGGCCTCTGGGAGGCCATTCTGATGTGGCGCTACTAACTGGGTGTAGGATAGAGAGTGGGGTGTGAGTTTTGAGAGTGGCGAGATACTGGACCAAACTCTGTTAAGATAATTGTTTGAGTGGCTCATCATCAGTGCAATTTCTATTGCTATCCTCGCAGGTTCTACTTGTGATTAGTTGTTGGGAGTTTGTCAAAGAGCGAGAAACACTGAGTGTCTTCTCCCCATCTGTGCATGGCTGTATTCAGCTGCCTACTCTGATCTGTATGCAGTGTGACTATGTCTCCTCTCCCCCTTCTCTTATGCATGTATGGGCGTGTATGAGATTGTCTGTGTGTGAGTGGCAATAAAAATTCGTCAGACAACCAAGATCATAACAGATGACACACTGAAGGCATTGATTCCATTGAAGATCTTTTTTTTTTTTTCTTCTGTTTTTATTTTTATTTTACACCATTTTATTTTTTGTCCAGGTCTGTGTGTGCCAAGTTGGGTGTTTGTTGCGGTCTTGGAGTTCACCGTTTTGACTCTTGACTCTTGAGGAACTTTTGGGGAGCCCTGAGAAATCGTGAAAATCCTGAGAACTGAAAAGAGTGATTTTTGCATAAAAACACATTTTTTGTCGTGCCGTTTTATGGGTACAAGTTTTCTTTTCCAATTTTTTTATGTAAGTACTTAGTAAAAGTTAGTATGTTGTCCACTCCATGAATTGGTGGCAAGTTGGAAACACTCGCAAGTTTGGTTTAAATGAACGTTGGGTTTTGTTATAAATGGTCCGACAAGTGGTATGAAAATTGAAGAATCAGTCAGACCGTCTCGACGCCTCATGGTCCTCACCCACCCTCAAACCCCCCACCATCTCACCCCCCG
>BFEA01000009.1:2270959-2289197 GCA_003427395.1 Chara braunii | reverse complement strand
TCTCTCTCTCTCTCTCTCTCTCTCTCTCTCTCTCTCTCTCTCTCTCTCTCTCTCTCTTCTCTCTCTCTCTCTCTCTCTCTCTCTCTCTCTCTCTCCATAGCCCGATGATCCGATCATCAGCATGCATGCGTCGATCCACAGGACAGAGTCAGAAAAGGAAAACCGTCGGAGCTGCGCTGCACGAAGACGTCTACCGCCAGTCACGCCGTGTATGTCGTCGATGACGTCAGTAGAAGTCATCGAGGACGATCCGCACTTCGCCATGCAAGTAAGACCGATCGGCGAAAGGAGGCTCAGCGTGGATGATGTACGTCGCCGGCACGTCGAGATGGCTTGCGCACCCCATTGCCACATTAGACACCAGGAGGTCGATGATGTCCGCCAAGACGTCCGAACCTCCGACCCAACGGTCGGGAATTGTCGTGCCCACCTTCCGCGCAAAGAAAACCACCTGCTTGAGGAGCCCCATGCCATATCCATAGCGGACTGTGAGATGGAGGCACGTGTCTCCATCCGCGTCGACCTCGTAGTGCCGGATTCCTTGTCTTGTAACCCCGTCCTCGAATCCAAAGTCCTTGCCGTAGTCCTTGCCATGACGGTGTCACATCTCGTAGAAGATGATGCAGCGACCGAGAACCCGCCTCCTCAACGCCACCTCAACCTCCATCTCACAGTCGGCGAACCCACCACCAAACAATCCTCCTCCCCCCCCCTTCTCCCCTGTCCCCAAGCCCCCAACTGAAGTTAACGCTCGCTCCTCAACCGAACACCTAACACCGCACTTCACGAAGTCGTCCCACCCACCTCGCGCCGCCTGCACTCCACAGGGCACACAATCACCACCGCCGAACTCACTATCGCGTCAGGGTGCTGGCGATGTCGTCATCACTGCGGCTGAAGGGCGTCCCCGTCGTTTTTATAAGTGAGAACTGTCCGGATGTACTCGTTGACGTCCGCCGTAGGCTGTTCTGTTCGCCGTCCGATGGCCCCCGCCCATCGACGGACAGCAGCATCAAATCCGCTACGCACTGCTATCCCGACTGACAAGACGTCAACAAAAGAGTAAAAAAGTGGTGGGCCTAAAAAAACGGCACGTATGGCGCGCGCAGGGAACTGCCGGCCAGCGCTGCGAAGTGTTGATGCAAAAAAAAAATAACAAAAATTGCCATCTGCTGATTGGCCGCGGTGGGTCGTCATGCTTTCCGCAGTCCACCGGGGCGAATGCAATCAACTCTGAGCCAACGCCGATGCAATCTTCAGCAGAGCATCGCACAGCATGCGCTGACCAGCATCCAGCATGTCACACTGTTTCTCCTGCATCCTCGCCTCCCTTTCCATGATGTCGCATTGTCGTTGCAGCACATCGCATTGGCGCTTGCTAGCACGATCCACAGAATCAACGACGAACGTCGGATGGGTCTTCATCACGTCCGTCACAGCATCGAAGGCGAGCTGCCGCGCGTTCTTCCGCTTCCCCGCAGCCATTCCCCCTGAAGACCTGCTTCCATAGCCGTCCGCCGATTCCCTTTCCATGTTGTTGCCCACCGACGTTTCCCCACCGACTGTCGCACCTCTAGCCTGGCTCTGCTCACTGTCATCCGCTTGCTGGGGAGGGAGTCCACCGGTGTCACACAAATTAGGCGGATGTATGGCCTGATTGTTGGGTGTTATCGCGTGGATGACGTCGTATAGTTGTCGGTCCATCGCGAATTTATACCCCAATTCTTTGCGTTTTTTCGATGTCATCAGGAAAAAAGACTGCACACCAGAGTCCTTCTCCCTATCCCAGATTTTCCTGTACCACCCGAAGATGTTCTCCCACCTCTTCATGCACGACTCTCCATCTTTGTTCGTGACCCCTTGCTGGGCCATACGATTTGCTATCTCATTCCATTTCTGCGTCTTTGTCTTCATCCGCGCGAAGTTGCTACCCTGGCTGGCCATGTGATCGTCAAGGTCCCTTTTGCAGCGGACGAGGAGGAGCGAGTCGTCCAAATCCCAATTCTTTGAGTTCCTTCCTCCACCCGCCGCGCCATCACCATCACCTCCACCGTCTCTCGCCTTCGACTTCCCACGACTCTTCGTTGTCTTCTTCTTCGTGGTCTTCGGTGTGACTTCCTTCAGCAGAACGTCGTCATCCTCCTCGCTTTCGTCCTCGACATCCGTGCACTCCCCCTCAGCCACTTCCTCAGCCTCTGCCCCCTTTGCACCTCCGTCATCCGCTTGAACGTCGGTACGCATCCTCGAATACCTCGCTATGATCCTCTCAATCACCTGGGGGGACTCCGCAACACTCGCTCTCGTCACCGTTCCCGCAGGACCGTTGTGCGTCAGTGGCGATCGTCCCGGATCAAAGGAGGACGGCGAAACGGCGTGGCTCACCCTGCATGCGGATGATGACATCGGGGGCCGTTGTGTCACCGCTCCGTCTTCACGGGCATCCTGCATTGTCACGGACACCCCACCTTGCGAGCGACTGCTATGGTCGACGGGAACTGTTCTCGACGCATCCATTGTGCAACTCGGGGACAAGTGTAGTCGCAGAGGATCAGACCCTCCCCCCCCCGGGATCCGCCAAGAGGGAGGACATCGGCCCCATCCTCGTGCCGCGGTGATCTGATCGAGGGGCAGGTCTCGTAGGAGGTTTGTGTCGACCCCCAAGCGAGAGGAAGGGTGGCACCCAAACCTCATCATCTGGCAAAGGCTGGATGTAGGAAGGCAGATGCGCGTACAACGCAGGATCGAATCGGTGATGCATTCCGTCAGGAATTTCGAAGCGCGCCCCCGTCCCCATTCCGTGCATCTGCCCCGCAGGAAGACTACCATCGCCCATCCCTTCCCTAACAGTCCTTTCTCTGACGGCCTTCTTCGCTGCTTTCTTTCGCGGACGAGCCTTGCTATGCCTCAACAAGTGCCAGAGCTGCAGCAACACGACGACGAGCAAAGCAACAAGGACGAATGCCAGCAGGGCAGTCTTCCTGACCAGGTCTGCCATACGCACACGTGAGGAGAGTTGAAGACAAGCACAGCCCGTGGCAGTGATGAAAAGGACAAGCAGTCTGCTTTCCACTGTCACGCGGGCAGCATCATATTGTTATGCGCCGGCGCAGAAGGACGTTCGTGTCCTGCCAAATTCTGATCGAGGGGAAGGCCATCAACTGGCCGTTAGCAGGCACGGCGCTACCAAACGCGTGTTCCAAATTCGAAACACCGCCAACGGCCAGTCGCCGCCCCGCCGCTACCACAACGACCTTCGTACCCTCCCAACGGCTACGACGGCCTCGCAACGGTACTCAGAGACGGTGGTACGGGATTTCCTCGGTGCCAGTTTCCCGAACGAAGGGCCAGACAAGTATTCACTGGACCAGGAACGACCGTGGTTCGCTGGGAAAAGAACAACCCCGCGGCACCATCCGTCACATACGCGCCGCGTACGTCCCCACCCTCACATTTCTAGTCACCTCCGGGGGCTCCCTAAAGATTTCGCCTCGTTTTGCCTGTGCCGCCCTCAAAAAGTTAGGGCGGACCCTAAAAGCCGACGATGTGGAAACATTCTGCAGTTCCGTTTTTTCGTCATTAGGAAGTGGTGGAACGATGATTTTCTAAGGGTCCTTACATTTTTAGTGGTGTGGAACGAGGCCCAAAGAARAAAAWMAAAAAAAAAAAAAAAAAAAAAAAAGAGAAGAAAAAAGACCTACCTAAATGTGGCTGCCCGTTTCTAACGGGCGCCTGTCATCTCACTAGGAACTTTCGGTTCCCAGTCACTTCTGAACGCGCCAGATGGCGCGTTATTTTCTTCTCCCTTGTTGGCTTATGCCAACGGTCCTCTCACGCCGTGGCCTAACCATGACTTTCTGGTCGAGGTCCTCCTAGCATAAGGATAGGATCGAGCTCCTGAACCCGGACGTATTTTGAGCAGAGGTGCAAAAAGCAGTTCATTCTCGATTTCCTTCTCCTGTCCTCAAACGCGTCCAGATTCAGGCATTCAATCCGATGCTCTTTGCTAATGGGGACACGGCCCCTTTCATGTGGCTCTTCGGCCACTGCTGTTTAAGTACAGGCCTGAGTCCGAATCCCAAGGGATTCGAAAAACAAATTCAAAATTCTTTTTTTTATTATTATTTTATTATTATTATTATTATTATTATTATTATTATTATTATTTTCAATTTACATGAGTCATCCTTGCGCAGGGGCCAAGATAGATCCGCGCGGCCGGTATGAACCGCGTGATCCTCAAGATCGAACAGTACGAATCAACCGCGCCGGCATCGCTCAAAATGGGCAACTCAAAAGGAGCTAGTCCAGTTGCCTGTTGTCGGTTTCGATCCCTATGTCTGCGGGGCGATAATCTAGCGACAGTACCTATTGGGCTAGCTCCTTCTTACATCAGGAGAGGAGCGGCCCTTCTATATGAAGAGCTTCCAGCGACCAGCAGACCCCCTCTTCAGCAGGCGGGTTCGGCAGCCGGCAGCCTTAGCAGCTGCCCTACCCTGCCGGCCCTAGCGCCATCGTCCTTGGTCCTTGGCGCAGAAGCCCCGCGGACCAAAAAACTCCCTATTCCTGCGCACCGCAACCCTATACCCGGCGCGGGCGCTCTTTTTAGCCGACTTAGGCCCCGAATTGCGCGGCTGTACAGCAGCGCGACATGTTTTTAGGTAGGATAGGTATAAAATTATCATATTCTACGGTCGTATGTCCATGCAGCGTTACCAAACATGGGAAGAACAGGTCGCGCTGCCAGTTCTTACCGTCGATTCCATATGCCGCAGGCATTATGTCTCAGGTTTAATAAGTCTTAGTCTTTCAGTCATATGCCACGTACGAATAGACTTATGGCAGATAACCCATCTCATCAAGTTATGAAGCCCGAATAACCATTAACTAAGTCGGACATCGTCCGACATTTAAAAACACCGGGCAGATACCCATGTCATGGTTTCTGCCCCGACAGCATTCCTGGGCCCCATTGAACGACGACCCCGTCGTTCACCATCAAAAATACAAAGTCAGGATTCTTATGAAATTTCAATGTCAAAACAACAATTACAATACACAACAATCCAACACAATTGTCCGGAACAATCGGGACTTTCACCAAGAATCTGGATTCAGCCTCCAGAAGCCCAAATATAAACACAATAAAATTGGATTTGGCTCCGACAACATTAACATAAATACTACAAAACTGGATTCAGCCTCCAGAAGCATAAATATGATCACAACAAAACTGGATTCAGCCTCCAGAAGCCTAAAACTTAACTGTTTTCTACTCATCAATTGGAATAGTACTCGATTTTGCCCCTTGCAAACCCAAAAATCAAAACTTGGACCCAGATTCAGCCCCTGGAAGCCTAAAATACAGAGGATCCTTTTCAGAATGGTCCCAACATCATCCCACTGGCGGCCAACAATTTTGTCTCTCTGAATGGTTACCAGATTCCGCCATGGTAAGCCTAAATCGACAACCTTCAGGTAGATATCACAATAGATCAACTCGTCGGATGATGCTCAGACAAGTCTGAACGAACCACTCAGAGAGCAACCATTCATTCAAAAGTCCTCGCCCAAGTTTTGTTCCTATTCCAATTTCAGAGAGAAAACAACTCATATAGCTATCATGTCCGATGTTTCTGAATTTTTGTGATATGCATCGAGGAGTGGTGTAATCTATATGAGGGTAACATCTCGACATCAAGCCCCGCTTAAGATTCGAGCCTCACCACATTCCCTCCGATTCCAGTGCCTTCAACCCTATTAGTCCCCTGCATGTAGAGTAGAATTGCCCCACCCCACACGATCAAAGTTGACTAGGCCTTGATCATGGAGGTACGGTGACCACGTCTGGCATGAGGTTAGGTAGTCACTCCTCCCCCCATGACAACCAATAGTCGCCTACCCTTACATGCAACATTCTAACAGGATCTCAACACCTTCCTCCCTTTCGACGATAGTGTAGCCTTCCTTTCCTTAAACCACTCAAGATCCGGAAGACAACATCCCACTATGGACCAGGAGCATAGCTCCGACGTGGACCTCATTACCACCTACGAAGCTCACAAATCCATCAGAAGTTTATCGTGGCATGATAACGCCTTCAAAACTTACTTCAGAAATATTCAACAACAACAATACAACTTACAACAAATGCTTTCACATGAAATTTCATAACGATCCAAGCTAAATAATATTCAACAATAATTCAGATGCCTTCATGTCTGCCCGTTCATTCAAAACGAATGGGCAAAAAAAATAATGGAAGAAAAGAAAAATCTAAACCAAATCTAAACAGAAAATCTAAAAAAATCTAAGCAAAATCCAACAAAGAAAAAAAAAAAAAAAAAAAAAAACCTACCTAAATGTGGCTGCCCGTTTCCAACGGGCGCCTGTCATTTCACTGGGAACTTTCGGTTCCCAGTCACTTCTGAACGCGCTAGATGGTGCGTTATTTTCTTCTCCCCCGTTGCCTTATGCCAATGGTCCTGTCACGCCATGGCCTAGCCACGACTTGATGGTCGAGGTCCCCCTAGCATAAGGATAGGATCGAGCTCTTGAACCCGGACGTGTTTAGAGCAGAGATGCAAAAAGCAGTTCATTCTCGATTTCCTTCTCCTGTCCTCAAACGCGTCCAGAGTCAGGCATTGAATCCGATGCTCTTTGCTAATGGAGACACGGCCCCTTTCATGTGGCTCTTCGGCCACTGCTCTCGAAGTACAGGCCTGAGTCCGAATCCCATGAGATTTCAAAAAAAAAATCAAACTTTTTTTTTTTTTTTTTTTTTTTTTTTTTTAATTTACATGAGTCATCCTTGCGCAGGGGCCAAGATAGATCCGCGCGGCCGATCTGAACCGTGCGATACTCACGATCGAACGGTATGGATCAACCGCGCCGGCATCGCTCAAAATGGGCAGCCCCAAAAGAAGCTAGCCCAACTGCTTGTTGTCAGTTTCGATCCCTGTGTCTGCGGGGCGATAATCTAGCGACAGTACCTACTGGGCTAGCTCCTTCTCACATCAGAGAGGAGCAGCCGTTCTATATGAAGGGCTTTCAGCGCCCAGCAGGCCCCCTCTCCAGCGCTTAAGCCTACTCGCTACCTTGGCTGGCAGGCGGGCTCGGCAGCCGGCAGCCTTAGCACCTGCCCTACCCAGCCGGCCCTAGCGCCATCGCGGCTGGTCCTTGGCGCAGAAGCCCCGCGGACCGAAAAGCTCCCTATTCCTGCGCACCGCAACCCTATACCCGGCGCGGGCGCTCTTTTTAGCTTACTTAGGCCCCGAATCGCGCGGTTGTATATCAGCGCGACATTATTTTAGGTAGGATAGGTATAAAATTATCATATTCTACGGTCGTATGTCCATGCAGCGTTACCAAACATGGGAAGAACTGGTCGCGCTGCCAGTTCTTACCGTCGATTCCATATGCCGCAGGCATCATGTCTCAGGTTTAATAAGTCTTAGTCTTTCAGTCATAGGCCACATTCGAATAGACTTATGGCAGATAACCCATCTCATCAAGTTATGAAGCCCGAATAACTATTAACTAAGTACGACATCATCCGACATTTAAAAACACCGGGCAGATACCCTTGTCAGGGTTTCTGCCCCGACAGCGGAACGGAAACCATTTGCCACCACTCCCTCTGTCAGCAGGAAATACCCCTCTATGAGTTCCGGCAGGTTCTTAGGGAGGGCGGCGACCGGAGGGCGAAACGGCGGGCCCAGTCTCGCAATTTGACAGCGACACAGTTGGCGAGTTTTCGCGCTTAGAAGAATTCATAGAAAATTCTGCACCTTTGAGGGTTCCTGGATTACGTCGTGGTCCTTTCCCGTGAGCAAAGGTAGAGGAGGGAATCGAAAACCACAAATTAATTCGAACATGCTTTCGCACACTGAGTCGTCGGAAAAGGTGAGGAGGCGCTTCTCACCTTTTCCGACGACTCGCTGTGCGAAAGCATGAGCGAATTAATTCGTGGTTTGCGATTCGGTCCTCTACCTTTACTCACGGAAATTTATAACTCCCTTACAACGCCTCCTCACATCTTACGACTACCGCTTATAAATTCAGAAGCAACCTTTGTCGCACCTTTGCAATGACGGTGGCATGACCTTGACATCCATTACGGGACCATCAAAGCGTTAGTCAACGTGGTCGCTTTCAGCCTTTTGCAATTTTCGACGCTATCGGACCATCAAGGCATCAGCCGACGTGGTCGCTTTTAGCCTTTTGCAATTTCCAACACCTTAACATAAGGGGTGCACGGCGCCTTAACGTATCCCATCTTGGGTTGCAAAAAACATTTGATGTGCGCTCGTCGTCTTCGATGTAGCGATTCCCAATGCACACTCCTTTTCGCTACAAGGTGTCGACAACGGGTCTGCCATGGGTGATCGAGCACGAAATCCAGTTGCAATCTCATACAATGCGGAAATGAACGTTAACATGCGCTTTGATTTCATTTCGCACTCAACTGCCGTCTTGACGGATAAAGATGCACGAGAATTGTTGTGATTCACATCTACGAGAGTGAGAACTATACGATGGATCACAATTGTCACGCTCAGTGCGAGAGTGAATATTTCCGAGTTTGAAATTGGGTCCCCTGGCTTAGCTGGCAGGCATTACTATCCCGCTTACAGCGCCTCCTAAACTCTTCTAATGACTCAATGAGTGGCATTTCTAGCCTGCTTGCAGCGGCTGCTCACCTGTTCCAACGACTGAGTGTGCAAAAGCATTTGGGAATTAATTCGTAGTTTGAGATTCTGTAGGTGTCATAGGCCCTGGAAGTGGTCCACGCACCTTGAAAATAGCCAAAAGGCTAGGCTACCAGTTGTCCGATGGCTGGTTGTCCTGGCCGGACATCCTGTGCGGAGTTGTCCGGGATCCCGGACAACTCATTCTTTTCAAATATGGAAAGCAAAAAAAAAAAAAAAAACGAGGGGGGACTGTGCTCCACCAGGGGACCCCCCAAATTCGGAGCAAAAAAAATAAAAATGGTGCTGGGGGGGGGGAAGGGGGTGGGAAGTATACTTGCGGCGCGTAGGTAAAGTGTGTTGCGCAGTGCACGGTGCGCTAATCCCAGATGTGCGAGCGCGAGCGCGCGCAAAAAAAAAAGAAGCAACCGTGATGTGTGTATAAACGCTGGGGGGAGAGAGAGAGAGAGAGAGAGAACATAAAGCCCTTTCACATTATTCAGACCACCCCTGCCTGTGCTTCAAAAGATCCCTGCCAAAAATTGGCATGGGTCCCGTCGGCAGGAGATGGGTGGTCACTGGACGGGGCACCACTGGACTTGTAGTAAGGAGGGAGCAAGCCAACTATATATGGTGTAGTTTCGAATTCAGATCCGTGTTTCAACAGTTATAGGTTACTGACTAACTCGACATTTGATTCTCACGGCTTCACTCCACTACTCACCAAAGTGCTGATGAGTGGAGCCAGGCCCTTAGGGCCACTGTACGTAAGAAAAGGAAACAAAAAAAAAACGAGACGGTTACTCTACGTTCAAAACTGGAATGAATATTCTCCTAGAAAATGGAATCATACAAGCCTTCCGTTTTATTTTTATGCAAGTGATGATGAGTGGAGCCAGGCCCTTAGGGCCACTGCACGTAAGAAAAAAAAATAAAAAATGAGACAGTTATTGCAGTGTTTGCAGTAGACTCGTAACCCATAACTCTTGGAACACAAACCTGAATCCGAATCCAGGATATATTACTGGCCTGCTCGGAGTCGTGCAGCAGTCCAATGGACATCCTTCCCAAAGCATGGAAACCCTGCTAAATATTTGCAGGGGACCTTTTGGACGAGGAGGAGGAAGAAAAAGAAGAAGAATACTGGGAGGAGGAGGAGGAGGGTTGATTTCAAATTTGAATTTGGCCTGATCTAGGCCGTAGATCTCTTAGATCTGACGGCCTAGACCAGGCCTTTTTGGGTCTTGTTTTTGGAGGCCCTACCGGCATCACTAAAATTGGGCAGATGGAAGGGGGGTACTATGAAGCCCAAAAAACGTCACCCCAGGGTCGAAAACCCCGTCGGACCCACATGCGATTTTTTCACCACACCGGACACTGGGCCCCGCTTGGACAGCCGGGGGAGTTGTCCGATCGGACAACCCGGAATAAAAAAGGGTCCCGGACGTCCGGGCTGGTAACCTAGCCAAAAGGCGAGAATGCGACTTCCAGGGGTTAAGGTGTGGTCCACTCACCTCGAAAATAGCCAAGAGGGGAGAATGTGACTTCTAGGGGGTTGGGGTGCTGGGGTAGGCCCCCCCTGCGCTTTGATTTCATTTCGCGCTCAACTGTCGTCTTAACGGGTAAAGATGCACCAAAATTGCAATGATTCATATCTGCGAGAGTGAGAACTGTACGTTGCATCACAAATGTCAGGCTCAGTGTGAGCAAGGTCCTAAGACACAGAATATCTCCGAGTTTGAAATTGGGTCCTCCTGCTTTGCTGGCAGACAATACTGTCCCGCTTATGTCACCTCCTGACCTCTTCCAATGACTCTGTGTGTGGCATTTCTATCTCGCTTGCAGTGTCTCCTCACCTACTCCAACGACTAAGTGTGCAAAAGCATTTGGGAATTATTTCGTAGTTTAAGATTTTGTTGGTGTCATAGGCCCTGGAACTGGTCCAAGCACCTTGAAAATAGCCAAAAGGAAAAAATGCGACTTCGAGGGGTTAGGGTGTGGTCCACTCACCTCGGAAATAGCCAAGAGGGGAGAATGTGACTTCCAGGTGGTTAGGGTGCGGGGGTAGGGGGTGGTGGAGGGGAGGGTCAGCAGGTGTCATAAGCCCTCAGACTATTACAAGTTATACGTTGATGGGAGCACTCGAACAAACCTGGAGTTTATTCTGAGTTGCAGAGTGGCCGCTCCAAAACTCTTAGCAATGATTGTATCGATTTATTCTTATTTATGTCGCTCCTCAGTTCGTACTGCCAACATGAATTTCTCTTATTTATGTCGATCCAACATGAATTCCAGCTTTGTTGCAAAAAATGAACAATCAAAAGGTTCACTTTTAACGAAATGTGTATTGACAATCAATCGCTCTACAACTAAGGTGAGCTCGCGGAAAGACTTGTACTATTGAGTATCAAGCTTCAACAACCCATCAGTGGCAATTTGTGTCTGTTGTGGGTTGTGCCATCGGGCTTCCACCAAATCCATAAAGCTCTCCAGGGTGTGGGTCTTAGCCCAATCACCCATGTTTCTACCGAACCCCTTGGAAGCTACTAATCCATTTAGCCAACGAGTTGCTGATCCCTCTAAATAGGAAGCACCTGTTATCACTTCATCCTCCACAAACCCTCTCTTCGCCCTCAACCATGGCACCGTTCTCAACCAAGTGTCAAGAGCCTCATCCTTCTTATCTCCTAAGAAGTTTTGGGGTGGTTTCAGTGGGGTCTTGGGATGCGAAGGTTGTTGCTGTTCCACTGGTGGGACAGGTTGTGGTTGTGGTGTAGCTCCAACTTCTGGACTAGATGAAAAAACAACAGACTGTGTTGTTGTTGTTGATGTACCACTTGGTGTGGTACCAGACTGCAACGGGTATGGGCCTGTCATCGTCGAGAATGGCAGCGATGGCAAAATTGTTGGCCTGACCCCTAGCTTTTGCAAAGCATTGAGGATATGGTCCAGGGTATTTTGGATAGCATCCAGTTTGCTGTCCATGTATGCTTGCATGGACAAAATGCTCGCCTTGACAACCTTCATGTTATTGTCAAAGGCGGAGTCATGTAACCCCTCTAATGCAGTTTTGTCCGCATCTATGCTCTCCAGTCTGATACTCCTACTTCTAATCTCCTTTTCTCTGTCGGTAGCCTTTTTAAACTCTTCCTCTAGCCTTAAACGGATCCTTTCAAGTTTCAACTTGTTGGAGCTCCATCTGCTCCCGGGTGCGTGGAAGCGGCGAGCTGGACTGCACACCCGCCATCTGACTAATGTCAGATCGTGACATACCGGAAGTAGACTGCGCGTTGGACCAACCAAGTGGCATGCCTAGCTATCCAGACGCGGTCGCAATAGTTGATGATGCAGAGGTACCCATTGCTACTGCGCTAGGTGTTGCTGCCAATAACGATCTTTCTGCAGTTGCTGCCACTTCCCTTGCAGTCTCAAGATTACGAGCCCTTGCTTCGGTCCTTATCCTTCTTTCTTCTCCCGATAGCAGTACCTGGAACACCACAGGTATCCTACGCGTATCACGCTTAGTCTGCCTTCGATCGTCAGTTGAACCTTCACCACCCTCTGACCCACTCATCAGCTAGGCAGACTCTCTCTGCACAAGTGTCCTCTCTGGAACCTACCGCAATATGCGTCTGACCGGTTCTAAAAATAAAAATAGTGTCCGGTGAGTTACCTAGACTACCGGTCAAGCAGTATGAACAGCATTCACACGGACTGTACACATAATCTTTGTTTACTTCAATAAGTTTCCTTATAGCAGCTTCGAAGAGAACTGACTATGGTAGAACACTACAGTTCTAGTTTAGGTTGTTTGTGAGGAGTTAGCAGTCTGTCAACCAACTAATCAAAATAAAAATAAACTATTTAAGCAGATGTATGTACAGTGGGTATCGTTGTGTCTGACTGTTGAGTCTCAATTGGAATCACCCTCCCCTGTTTCCAACGTGCCTGTAAGTATCATCAAGCGACAGTGTCTAAGGTATGCATTAGCGGCCCACCCCTATGACCAGCCTGCCTGTTCTTTACCTTCGCGTGCAACGAGCCTTCCGGCTGACTGATTTGGCTGATCAAGAGGCAGTTCAAGGACAGCCCCCACGGTCCTCATGAATTATTTTACGTCGCAATCAAGACGACGATCACAACCAGTGGACAGTTCAGACACCCGCCTAAAATATTTATAGACGGTCTGGAAGCGCCTGCATTACGACTGGTCAGTCCCCACACCCCTTGTATCAGCGCAATAAAGAGCCTTCAAAGGACAAAGCAGCAAGGCCTGCGTGTACTACTCCCATGGGTTGGCATGGTGACTGTGACCCGTGCTTCGACCAGGGCCCTTCAGAGGCACCGCCCTCTCGTTCCAAATGCGCCACTGGGAAGAATGTCGTCCCTCAAGGTAGAGCGCTCACGACTCCTCACACAAAAGAGAGGACACCCAAGGTTGGACTCACTCCTCGCGGTAAGAAGAGATTGAGAGGGTAGATAAGGAATGGGAACAACATACTTGGAGATAGCTGCCCCCAACCACAGATTTCTCACCAATTGAGCCGACGTGCATTTTGATGACCGGTCATAGCCTCGGTACCACCCACAATGCAATGCAGTGCCACCTCAGCCAAAATGCCATGTCAGCATACTCTCATTATCGTACATACATCCGTCGCCACAGCTCCCACGCTGTCGCCGCAGCCTTCCAGCGGCCGGCCCCTTTACCTGGGCCCTACTCTATCAAGCCAGCGGCAAAGTATCCTTACCGCACATGAAGCATTGTCAGCGCAACAAGTAACAATGTCGCCTGCGCCAGGTAAGCGGCGATCACGAACCAACTCTGATACCAAATTGCAAGGAATATGAGTGGGAACGATATACAGAAAACCAGGTTGCAAAATCACACAGATGTCCAGGTAGTCGTGTACAAGCAAAGAGCACAAATGCGTTGAGATCCCATCCAAATAAGAGCAATACAATGAAGTAGCGAGTCAATGTTCAAGCCCTCAGTCCACACCAACACAGTATCCAAAGTCGCTCCTCTCTGTCTGGCGCCTAGCGCCCAGCCTACACTACCTGACTATCCTACCTACATCAGCATTCTCGCAACAGACTCACTTCGACTCTTGAAGACCAATGTACATGTCGTCAACACCATAGTTGACCTCTTCCATGTACCAGGTACGCATCTCGCTTCCCCTCATCGGACCTTGTCCACCCACGTTCTGCCTCCTTCTTGAAGACCACCAATCGCCCTCTTACCCCCTAGCGCCCTGCAGCCCGGCTAAGGCTGCTTGCGCTCCACTAGACAGCAGCACCCCTCCTCACCACTCACGCACCCGCACGCGCTCTGGCCTCAGCGCAGCATGCAGCCTTGGCCGCATTGCCTGTGTGGGCCAGAATACTGGAACCTGGCTGCCAGCCTTCCTACATGGAAGTGGCAGCCTCTGTGTGGCTGTGTGTGGCCTGGCTGGAAGCTTCCAGTAGCTTCCGGTTGGGCCCCAGTGCCTGCGCCCAGGCCCCAGGCTACACTTGAGGGCCTGGGCCCTTTGCAGTTGGGCACGGCCTGAGTCTCCGGACTTGGGCTGTTGGCTGCACTTGCGCAGGACCCGGGGTAAGTACTTCAACAATGCTGCTTTTGCATAGGCCTGTGGCCACTTCGTGATGGATCGGCCCTGCATTGTGTGTAGTATGTGTACGTGCCCAGGCGCAACTGCCAAGGCCTGGGCCAACTGTACGACGCATCTTAGAGAGGCTCATGTGTCCGCTCAACCGACTGGCGGGCTGCAACAGCCTGAGTACCCACATATGAAAATGTCGAATATTGGCCTCTGATGAATATTTAGGCCCGCCTTCACTTAGGGCGAGCACTCAGTTGGCAGCACTACCGGGAGTGCTGCGCCCCGCCCGACACTACGTACTCATGGAGACGGCGCGCGGCGGCGATGGAGCGCTGCGCCCCGCCCGACACTACGTACTCATGGAGACGGCGCGCAGCGGCCAGAGATGAGCAATGGGTACCCAGACCCACACCCACCCGCACCCACCCCACCAACGAGGCATTGGGTCAGATGTGGGTCTTGATAAGCTGGCATGGGTAGGATGAGGGTGGGTCAAGGCGAGCAAGCCTCGGTGGGTGATGGGCGGGTCAATGTTAGGCCAGGGTCACCCGAATGGATAGGTGACAAGCGGGTGAACGCTCGGCCTGGGTCACCCGACCCACAGACCCAGGACAACCCATAAGAACCCTCCCCCCGACCGCCCATCCCCCACCCCCCACCCCGCCTTATACATATTTCCCAGTTGTGGTCTATCTGTGATTCTGTGGACTTCAAACGTCGGTCCATCTGTGGACTTCAAAGGTTGGAGGCCGCGGAAACGGAAAGTCTCCACCCTGGGGCCCCTGGGAAAAAAAGTTATCGTCCTTGAAAAAAAGAGTCGCACTAGTCGCAACTAAAAATTTGGGGTCCTCCTTGAAAAAATGTGTCACTCTCTACTGGTGGCAGCTGGACCACGGCCCAGACAACGGGATGTTCGCTCCCATTAAAATAGCAGGGATCGGACCTAATCACAGCAAGTGGCAAGCCTTAGGTTCACTACCCAATTTCAAACTTGTGGAGCGATTCGAATTTCTGCAGGCAAAGATGCTTCAAAGTTTTGCGTTGTCATCCAAGGATGTCATGTCGCTATGGTGTGTGCAAACGTTCAAAGGGATTGAGACAATGGGGAATAGGCGGGTGCGGGTGGAAAATAATTAGGTATCGGGTGTGGGCGGGTAATTTTGTTCTCGCGAGTGTGGGTGGGTCAGGGTGAAGGTTTTTTACGGGTGACGGGCGTGTTGGGTGTGGGCGGAAATTTTCAAAAAAACACTCGGGTGGGTTGGGTCACCTTGAGATTTTTTGTTTTTATTTTTTTAAGGGCGGGGGGTGCTTAAAAAATTATGGGCGGGTTGGGTGAAGTGCCAATTCCAAGAAAAAATGCTTATCTCTGGTGGCGGCGATGGTGGTCTTTCATTTTAAAGCCCTGGCGCTTAGCGCACGCGCAGGAGACCGCAGGCGCTTGACCACACCATGTCACAAGCTGATGTGGCAGATGGTCTGACTCCCGGTGGCGTTCAGTTTCTGGAAGTTTCACGTTTCACTCCATTACCGCTGCGTTGCTGCACGTGGCATTTGACCTGAGAGGCGTTGGCTATGTCGATGTCTATGGAGCACAATGGAGTTAGCCCTAGGTACCCTGAAGTGTGAGTGATTTCAGTAACGGCCTGCCATTGCGGTACTGCTCGCCATCATCCTTGCCATCACCATCACTACCAGGTTGGGATTCGACATCACCCCACTACTTCCAATCAGGGGTACTGTTCAACATTAGGGTGTTGTCTGTCTTCAGGGGCACAACTTGGATGTGTCATCAAGTACAATCAAGGTACAGTTATTGCCATCATTACGAGGCTATTAGGGGCGCTGTTAGTTATCAAGCTGATGCTCGTCATCATCATCATCAAGGTTTGCTAGCATCATCATGACGTTAGTCGTCATCATTAGGATATTATCTGTTATCATCACTTGAGGAAAGGGTGTGATTAGTCGTTTTTCATCACCATTAGGTCACTATCAAAGCACAGGTCGTTATTTTCAGGAGGTTGTAGTTATGTTTGTCATCCAAGTATTGGTAATTGCTCGTTATTCTAATCATCATTACATCTCTGTGTGGACTTTGTCATTACCAGCGTCATCATCGCAGTGTTGCTCGTCATCATCACCATCTGTACCATCACCATCACCATCATCATCATTATCATTCTCATCACCATCATCCTCATTAAAAATTTCCCTTAATTGCAATCCTCATTAGTGGGATGTCACTGATATTATCTGCAGGCGAGCCTCGCCAGTATCATTTAGGGTACTGTTCTCAGTCACCCATCCAATTATCACAAGTCATCAATACCATCATCGTTATTACCACCATCTGTGGTAGTATCATCGATATCATTATCATCATCATTACTATCATCCTTATAAAAATCATCATTAATCCAATCTCTCACTAGGGGGTCATTACCGATATCATCTGGAGGTGAGTTCGCTCGCCAATACTCTCTTGATAACCCTTTGTCTTAGGGTACTGTTCTTGTCAGCAATTAGTATTTTCTTTTCCGACAGTTTCATCATGATTTTTCTTTTTTCATGTTCACTCTCTTGAGAGTTTCCATCGTGGGATCTCCATCACAAAATCTTACTCAACTATACATTGTCCTCATGAGATTTTTCTCCCGGTTAATTAGCCGCTTCATCCGATGGGTGTGCTTCAGTCGGGATAGGGCTTTTGTGGTCACGGTTTGGATTTTTGGGGGAAGGGTGGGGGTTGGTATTGGGGAGTCTTACTTTATAGGGGCGCTGAAAGGTGGGAGGTGGCTTCCCTGTCGGGGGTGGGGCAAATTTGTGGTTTGTCCTTGTCTGGGGTCGAGGTGGGAGAGTTGGTCGCCTTCAACCCGGCGGGGGCAGATAGGGACAAGGGGAGGGCGAAGGTATCCTCTAGGAGGGAATTGGATGCCTTTGCGGATGGGGGGGAAGGAGGGGGTATGTTCCAGGTTGGGGCCGAGGTGGTTTTCCTCGGCGGTGGCAGCATGGAACAGGGGTTGCGGGCAGGGGGAAGTCTCTCTGCACGGTGACTTTCGGAAGCTTCTTGGACCAATTATAGTATATTAAGCCTTACGGGGTTCTCAAAGCTAGAGCAACATCTGGTCTTCTTCTTTATTAGGATGTTCGATTTCAGAGATGGTTGTACCTGAACTTACATCGGCAGCGTTGTTGTAGCGGACCTCTGGTTGACCTATGAGACCAGCCCCTTGGCCTGTTCTCACATGCCTGTGTTCTATTCGGGGCAGTCCAGTTCAGGCCGGTACCTCTGTTGGTACCCGCCAGTCCAGTTCAGTCCCGTCAGTCCGCTGGGGTATACCCCAGCTATTGTCTGTTTTCCGATTCATTCTGCGTTCACACAGTTTGGAGTATGTGCATTGGAGTCTGGCATGAGAGCTGCGTTGTGCCATTTCGCTCCCCATCTTCCTCCATCTCCATTTCTGTCCCAGGTGGAGCACCACACCTGGTGGGTCCGCCACACTGGTATCGGAGCGGGAACGTTCCCCGCTCCCTCCCACCCACCGCATAGCAGGGAAAACAACAAAACCCGACAGCGTTTTTTTCGCTGTTTTTCGGGCGTTTTTCAGCAAAAACCCGGGAAAAAAGGTGCAGCAGGAAGTGACACGTGGCGAAAAAGGGAGTGTTGTCACGACGCGTGCAGGCAAGCGCCAAGGTCAAGGCCGCCTCGCACGCATGCGCCACGTGCCCACGCTGCCCCMCTGCCCCGCCCCGCCCCCGGATTTATATTATCAAGATTCGGGATCTTGCTGCCGCCGGGGTTTGAACCCAGGCAGCTGCTGGCCTTGCGCGTGCGTGGTTGCTCCTGCAACACACTCGCCATTCTGTACGTATGACTTTGTAGTGTGGCACGTTGCTGTTGAAGAGGTGCGTGCCAGCTGTTTACCCCCCCCCCCCTCGCCGGCG
>BFEA01000009.1:2224477-2252481 GCA_003427395.1 Chara braunii | reverse complement strand
CAATCAATCAATCAATCAATCAATCAAACCGCTTTTTTTTTTTTTTTTTTTTTTTTTGCATCTGCATTTTTTCAAAACACCTCATACTTCTGCAAAAAACATAAATTCATTTCTAAAAAATTACAGGTAAACTCACGGACCATATATCTCATGATAAAAAATGACCAAAAAAAATTCTTGTCTTTCCTTATATTTTTTTTTTTAATTTTCTTTAAATCCAATTTCGTTTTTGATTTTAAAAAAATCCTAAACAAAGTCGGATTAAAAAAAAAATGTATATGGGGTTGTAGGGCTTAAAATTCCCTACAACCCCATATTTGTTTTGTTTTTTTTTACCTATTATTTAATTCAGGAAAATTCGTGTAAAATCGGGTCCGCGGTGCGGACCAGGTAGGCCGCGGATGCGGACGCATTTGGGTCCGCGATCCGAGCTCGACCCCGCGGACGCGCGGGTGTTACATAGCTCTTAGTCCCTTTAAAAACAATTTATAACCCCCTTCCCCCCTCTTGACAGCCAACTCTCAAAAAATGAAACGAGCCCGGATTTGGGGTCCTCTGGGAAAGCAGAAAGGCAAAAAAAAAAAAAAATTATTACTTTTTATTTTTTATTTTTTTTGCACGCCTGGGTACCCCGGGCGTCATGCCCGGGTGCCCAGCCGGGCATGAAAAACTTCCTTAAAAAAAACAAAAAACTATGGCATAGGTGCTGGAGCAGTAGCTTTGTGACCATGGGGAGGAGTCTGAGGCCATTGGAGTTATGTCGAGGGTGAAAGGCATAACCACCTCTTTCAACGTAGCTGATGCTAGGGCAGTGACCCTGTAACCCAGTAGGGGGTTTGGCAGCTAAGGAAGTTGTCGAGGGAGGAAGACACTTCCTGTCCGTCAGAAAGCAGTTAGTTATGTGCTGGGGCAGTTTGTGTTGCCTTGTAACCCTAGCAAGGGGGGTGTGAGAACTGGCGACTTCTGGTAGGAGGACTGAAAGCTTGAGTGACGGTTTCTCGCCTGTAGTGTGGGTTTGGTTTGGATTGGTGGTGGTTTCAACTCTAATTTTCGTTTCTCTAATTTTTTTTCCTAAAATTCTTGAAATTTTTCCTAAATTTCTCAAAAGGGGTGAGTGGGATAAGTAGATGGTTGGATATCAAGCGTCCTATTAGTGAGGGGGCTAGCTCGTAGGATGGAAATAGGGTACAACAGCAGTGGAGATGGTGGCTCTGCTGCAGTAAGTCTTGCCGGAGGGAGGCAAAGAGGATTGATGGGGGGTTTCTGAGTCGTTTTCTGAAATTTGCCTATTACTGTGGTTTGTTGTAGCAATTTTCTCTGTATCTCCAACTTTTCTTAGCCATAGTCGGGTAATGGCCCCGGTATCTTAAATCTTTCGGAATTTTCGAAATCCTATGTAAATTTCCATACGGGACGCTGGGTCCGGTTCCCAGCACGTGTTGCTCACCACAAATAGATTGGAGCTTTGTTCCCAAAAAAAAAAAAAAAAAAAAAAAAAAGGGGAGGAAGGCCCTCACGGAGGTGGAAGTCAGACCAGTGCACTGAGGAATGTATCTGGCCATTATGTGTGGAACACGATTGCTTTTGTTTTTGTTTTTGTTTTATTTTCTTCCTTTCATGTGGTTGTGGTGCCCTGCCAACGAGGCAGGGCGTATTCCACGCCGGGCAAGTAACTGACTCACTCACCTCATAGGGTCTCACTCCACTACTGTCCACTATACACAATTTCGTATAGCTGATGCATAGTTGTCAGAGCGTGAAAAAACGTATAAAACCAGGCGTCGCTCCACTTACTATCTGCTATATAAGTCTCCAATTCCTGAGTTTGCTAGCGAAACGCTTGAGCTTCCAGTCGCCTGGAAGTTCAGACCAAAACACCCTTAGAGCACTACAAGACAACAATTTGTTGGCCCAGACTCCAGGTGGACTATCCGATTTCACGTTCGAATGGAGGCCTCCTTCGACCACCCTCGGAATAACAACTTGTGCAGGTTGGGAACTATACAGAATCGTATGGTGAACCTGGAGGGTGCCATCTGACATTTATACACCGAGTTTTCAAGGTACGTTTCGCATAGTAAGTGGAGCGATGTCCAACTATATGAAATCGTACAGCGGACAGTAGTGGAGCGAGACCCATACTCACACTACTACTGTAGCGTCGTGATTCCGATCACAATCACAACATAAGGGATGTTTTCTTTTTTTCTTCCTCATGTGTTGTACATAGTAAAAAGGCCTTTACGAATTAAGCCCCAGATGAGTACCCCAACAGCAAGGGGCTCTGTCGGCCAGAACTTAAATTCACGAGCAGCAACTCAAAAGATAAAGTTCCCTGAGGCATACGTCCCATCCATAATGAAATGAAAAGTTGTTTCGAAAGGTCACAAACAGGTCCTGCACGAACACGTATCGGACACAGTTTTCAAGACTGAGTTAGGGTCATGTCTCTTCGATAAAAAGTCATGTTTGTTCGGCAATAAGTCAATGGCTACAGTCCCAATTCAGTCATAATTCCACGAGTCAGTCCTGATTCAGACCAGGAGTCCAGAAGACAGGCCTGATGGCCCAAAGCAGCAGCAGACCATGGGAAAAGACACTGGGACACACACTTTGCAACGATGGGTACTGGGTAGGAGTCCCAGGGACACTTGAGGTTGAACGCAGGCCACGCCAGACCAGTCCAACACTATAAATGACTGGTCAGCCTCCCGTTTGGCAGATGCTCAGTTCGCATGAGAGTGTCGAAGTGTCGTGGCACTTGCGCTTTAGATATGTGTGAGTTGTGCTAGGCTGAAGAGCAGCGCTATGAGGGAAGGAAGAGAGTGCTGGCAAGAGGGAAGGCAGTCATTGTTGTGCCAGCGCTAGTTAGTATGTTAGTAGGGATAGTCAATAGGAGATACCAGTGAGTAGTATTCAGAGTAGATCCTCGTGTGATAGGGAGTGTGCATGCATGATGATTGAAGGTAGACCAGGACTATAGACATAGAGGGGGAGAGAGAAAAAGGCAGACGAGAGTGAGGGAAGTGTGAGTTATGGTGACACTTACCTATTGAGCGTTGTTGTTGACGTTTGGCAGCTGGCGCTGATGAGCGCCAGACTTGGAATTCATGTTGATCGAAGGAGACTTGTAACTCTAGTCAGCGCTATAAACTTTGAACTCACGATGTTCTCTCTCTCTAAACTTGGGTCTGATACCTGAGTTGAGCTTCCTGGTTATCATTAATCTTCTATTGGGCTTTGTGTGAGACTTCACAATCTGTGAAATCATCGTATATGAGTGTGATCTGATGCACTCCAGCAAGTGACCAACAGTCGGGTTCCTTGCAAATTTGGTATCGGAGCAGAACTTGTTACTCTCACTGGACGCGCTGGCATGATAAAGGCCGGCGAGGAGGATAAGCTAGTTTGAGTACAGTTGGTGAGAGTTGAGGTGAAGAGGTGTTGGATTGGGATAGAGGGGGAAATGGGCCGAAGAAGACGGGGTTAAGGAGGAGAAGACTTACTTGCGATTGGAGCGATTGGAGCGATTGGAGTGATTGGAGCGAATGTGGAGTCTTCATTAACTGCTACAAAGCAGAGAAGAACCTCCTGCCACACTTACCTCGATTGATTGCAAATATGTGTGTCGTGTATCTCTTCCCCTCCATTCTAGTGGTCGTTGGTGCTGTCTGGACGAAACCCGTGGTCTGGTCTGAACTGACAACTAGGATTAGAGAGTCAAAATCTGGTCTTCGTGTTGTCCATCTGGTCTGTCGATAGGTAGGGAAGGAAGGTTGAGTCAAGGAATTGTGTACTGCCATGTTAGAGTGTCAGAAGCTGAGAGCTGAGATAATCGTGGTAAACTGAATTTGTTTTTGAAGTAAGTTTGAGTATCACCTGGCTACCTTCTCTCACGAAAGTGACCAGACAGGACCATTGAAGGCATAGACCAACTAATTAACTAAACAGACAGCAAACAAAGGACGATGGAAGGGGGGAAAAAAAAAAGTTCCTACTTTGCATATTGATTAGGAAAATAGTACATATCTTTTGCATTATCAAATTTCATTATTCTGAAACAGCGACATCCATACTTAAAATAAAAAAGTTACAGATCTCATCCACACAAAAGACATACTAGGATCTGGGGTATCTACTTGGTGGGCCAGCGGAGGTCATTCTTGTGCTAACACCCACAATGGACAATTATCCCATGCAGGGGTTGTTGGCCCTATCAGTGTTGCTGGGGCCCCTTTTTAGAATATTCTTTCCTCTGGGCTTTGGGGGGATATGCACCTCCCGTATGATGATGTAATCAGACAATGTGAAGCCAAGGCCCTCGGCTGCAGAACAGGCTGAAGTAGAACGTCGGCAGGCTGAAAAAAAGAAAGAGAAAGAAAATAGAAAGAGACACAAAGAGGAAGAGATGAAAAAGAAAGTGCAAATGGAAGAAAAAAAGATGAAAGAGGAATTGAAAGAGAGAATGGAAAAGGAATTGTAGGAGGAATTAAGGAGTATAAAAGAAGAAGATGAGCCTGCTAATAACAGACTCATCAGACATCAAACTGGAAAAGGCGAAAGCAGTCAGTATGGTGGGTGGAATATACAGGTCGGTCCCTTAAACAAGTATGACCAGTATAGTTATTCCAGTGACAGGATTGAAGAGACAGAGGAAGAAAGGGACACGTTTGTCACAAAATTGACATCCATTAAAGATAAAAGGGAAAGGGAACTTTTGCTAGAAGAAAAACGAGCAGAACTGCACATTAAAATGTTGTTAGCAGCAAAACGACAAGAGCTCAAAGAGAGGAAAAGATTGCATGCAGAGGGTGAAAGGTTGCAAAGAGAATTACAGGCGCAGAAGGAAACATAAACAGCAACCGAAGAACAACTTGCCCTCTTAACAGCAACAACTCTTCATACAAAACAAGAGTTGGCGGCGATGAACAAGACCTTGCAGAAAGTTGAAGCTCACCAGTATGAGTTTGAGGGAGTCTGAAATACCTTCCTGCAAAGATCTGCAGCAGAAGTAGACCAACATGTACAAGCATATATTGTAAAATTAGACGAGCATATCAACAAAACTCTAACCCCCGTCGTGATTAAGAAATTAGTAAGTAGTGGTGGAGGAGATGGAGGAGATGGAGACGAAGATAAGAAGAAAAAGGGAGTGTTGCAAGAAGACGTAGGGGAAGTTAAGAAAATAAAAGTAAAGGTATCATGGACATACACTGGCAAGAAGGAAGAAAGTGTTTTGCACTAGATTGCAGCAGTTGAGTCCTATGTGTACGGGCAACGTATTTCGTATTGGGACAGGGTTCTCATGGCCAGTTCGTGGATGGCCGGAGATGCAATGAGTTTTTCAATTTCCTTACAGAGGGAAGCTAATTGTCAGTCTATGGTAGAGTATTCACAGCAAACTCGTAGTGAAGATTTCTTTAAAACAATTCGGGAACGATTTGAAGATAAAAATTTAGCCCGAATAACTGAAATGTTAATCTTGAATATCGCTGATAGAAAATGAAAAAGTGTATCCGCACTTAAATCTATCATGGATGAACTTCTGCAATGCGTTGAACATGGACTTACCCCGACGCAAATTCTGAATAGTTTTACAAGAGCACTACCCGATCCTCTCCGCACTCAATTATATCCCCGCACCAAAGAAGAGGGGATGACTTATGAGAAATTCAGCAAGATCGTACTAGATCATGCTGGCTTCCTGACAGAAGTAAATTATTGCCATTACTGGAAAGATTTGCAAGCGGGAAAGAAGTGGCAGAACCGCACAATCTCAAGGAATATACCTGGGAAAGACAACCTCCCTCTAACCTTTGAAGAAGGAGGTGCCGAGACTCTCTCCTACGACCAAATAGACTATGGTCTGGAGGGAGCTCCCAATGGTACGGTAGTTCAGGAGGGGGACTACGCGGCCGTTGTAGCCCGCGGGGGAGAGCGACAAGGAAGAGGTCGTGACCGAGGTAGAGGAGGTCGTGGCCGAGGTAGAGGAGGCCGCGGTTGTGGAGGAAGAGGACCTGGCACCCAGAGGGGTGGTGGCGAAGGTAGCTACTATGTGGGTGGAAGGGGTAATGGTCCCTCGCAAGGTGGCCGAGGTTTCAACTCCACTTGGAGTAGAGGAAGAGGCACATGGTATGAGAATTGGGATAAACCATATCCACCCCATCCTGGTTTGCCGGAAGACAGACCTTGGGAAAAGTTGAGAACTATAAAGAAAGTCTGGCAAGAAAGAAAAGTTGTCGACCAGTGCCTTAAATTTGGTGACCCCAACCACATTGTTTCCTATTGCCCAGATAATAAGGTACCAAAAAGGAACAATCAGTAGGGGTCTCAGTTCCCTCTACAGGAACTTCAGATGTAAATAGAAAGACATCCTCCCATCCAAAGGTTTTTCTGACAGAAACTGAAAAGAAAGACGGTCCCCACCTAGTTAACTGTCCAGAGGTAGTTAGTGTATGTACCTCTCTAGGTGGATCCCTTGCTGGCATAGGTAGTTGGTCACTCGTCGCAAAGCCTGGACCGAAATGAAAAAACGTAAGGGACAGTTAATAATTGCAAGTAAGAGTGAGTGGATTGGTTGATAGCGGATCAACACTTAGCTATATAAGTAAGAAGGGTTTGCAAAAGTAGCGTCTCGGGCTAAGGGTTAAACAGCTAGATGAGCCCGTAGTAAGTAAATTAACAAATAATAGCGAAATTGTGTTAGATAGATATGTTGAAGGGATTCAAACATACTTTCGGCTCGAAGCAGAGGGGAAGGTGGAACGCGTTCTCCACTCTCTGACTCTCTTGGTGGAAGATAGTCTCCCTTTTGACATTCTTTTAGGCATGGATTGGGGTAAAGCTGCAGATGCGGATATAAAATTAAGGGATCATGAATGTTGGTTCCCTAGTCCGCAGGGTGGAAAGAAGAAAATCCGCCTATTCCATGAATCTGGTAAGGAAAGCAGCTTGCATTGTTGTATGAGTGCCCCCGCATTCGCCCGCCATGTGAAAAAGCATAATTTATATGATCAAGTGTTTGTGGCATATGTGCGCCCAGTTAAGAAAGGTGAAGCTAAGGAAGCGGCAAGATCCCCAGAGATTGAGAAAATTCTGAAAGAATTCGCAGATGTGAGAGAGGCCCCAAGCGGGGTGGAACGACCAATCAAACATCGCATTGAAGTTATCCCTGGAAGCCAGATTTCAAAGGGTCCGATTTATAGAATGTCACTCAAAGAATTTGATGAACTGCGAACCCAACTCGATGAAATGTTGGAAAGGGATGGATAAGGCCTAACTCCTCGCCTTATGGTGCGTCAGTGCTATTTGTGCCGAAGAAAGATGGCGGGGTCCGCATGAGTATTGATTATAGGAGATAAAATGATATAACTATTAAGAATGCTAAACCATTACCCAGAGTTGATGATTTGCTGGATCGAGTTCAAGGGAGCAGGTACTTTAGGAAAATTGATCTGAAGTCAAATTGAGGTAGAACCAGAAGACCAATATAAGACTGCCTTTCGTACAAGGTATGGGCACTATGAGTTCATTGTGTTGCCCTTTGGTCTTACTAATGCACCTGTGACTTTCCAACGAACCATGAATGAACTTTTTCGTGAATGGCTTGATAAATTCGTTGTTATATATCTATAGATGATATCTTGATTTTTAGTAAAAATCTGAGTGAACACTGTGAGCACCTTCGACTTGTGCTAAATAAGTTGCGTGAGGCAAAGTTGAAACTGAACCCGAAAAAGTGTGAGTGGGCAAAGCATCAGGTACTATATTTGGGGCATGTTATAGGATGAAGATGAAATTAAACCGGAAGACATAAAAATTGCAGCTATTCGAGATTGGTCAAATTCGCGTATATTGACGGAACTACGATCGTTCCTTGCATTGGCTAACTACTACCGTAAGTTCGTAAGATGCTTTACGATAATTGTTGCTCCTCTTTGCAGACTATTGAAGAAAGAAACGATTTGGAAGTGGGACCAAGACTGTACGTCTTCATTTAAGCGTCTTAAGAAATGTTTGATTAACTATCCGGTTTTGAAAGTTGTTGATCCTTTTTTGCCTTTCGTTGTTACTACCGACGTCAATCAATACGGGATAGGCGTTGTACTCCAACAAGATGATGGAAACGGATACAGGCCTATTGAGTTTATGTCCCGACGACTGCCTAGTGAGAAGGTCACCGCTTCCACGTATGAAAGAGAGTTATAGCTTTTGATTATTCGCGTCATTATCTCCTGTGTCGCCACTTCAAAGCGTATTCAGATTATGAGACACTTCGCTGGCTAAAAATGCAGACTCGGATGACACCTAAACTGACTAGGTGGGTTGTGGAAGTTGATCAATACGATTTTGAGTTAAAGCCAGTAAAGGATAAGTATAACGTTATTGATGACGCACTAAGTCGAAGATCTGATTTCTTCAGTGCTTTTGTAACGTATTTAGACATACGCATCGATTTACAAAATAAGATTAGGAATGTTTATTCCACTGATCTTGTTTATGGCGCTACGCCGAAACATGTTCAATAAGCGCCACAATAGTTTCCTAACTATCAGGTAACCCAAGGACCACTGTTTGAAAGAACTGATGTGCAAGATAGGCTTTGTATTCCAAATAACGAAGAGATTAAAAGTGTGATCTTAGGGGAATGCCATGACACCGAAGGTCATTTCGGGTGGAGAAAAACCTACGCTAATCTCTTGCGTTCTTACACCTGGCCTCGAATGAAATCTGAATGCATTGCATATGTGCAAGTCTGTCAAGTGTGCCAACGGAACAAAAGCACAACACAACCTCCCCTTGGCCTATTGAAGCCCTTGCCTATCCCAACAGGTCCTGGAGACGCTGTGTCTATAGATTTCATGGACACTAAGGTGAAAGCAGGAATGGGAAAAGCCAAGTGATGGTAATTGTTGATAGGTTCGGCAAGTTTGTTATGTTTGTAGCATTGCCTGCGGAAGCTAAAACTGACTTAGTAATTCGAGAGTTCTTTAACCATTGCGTGAAAGACTACGGACATCCCTTGACTACCATTAGTGACAGAGACTCTCAGTTCATCAGTGAACAATGATAGCAACTAATGAGTGTCTATGACTCTAAGTTGACAATGTCATCAGGCCGACACCCTGAGACAAATGGGCAAACTGAGCAAATGAATAAGATTTTGCAGCACACACTACGTATGTACATTCGTCCCGATCAGGTTGACTGGGATGAATATTTGCCCAAAGTTGTTAGTGCCTATAATAACTCTGTGTATTTGTCTACTTGCAGAACTCCGATGGAGTTACATTTGGGATGGAGTCATCGAAGACCTATAGACTGTTTAAACCCGGATAGAGTCTATAAACTTCCGCCAGGAACCAGAGAATTCGCAGTGCAATATCAGAAAGATTTAGGAAAGGTAACAGAAAACATAATAAAAGTGCAGCATCAAATGATCGAACAGGCCAATAAACACAGGAGACCTTCTCAGTTCGCTGTAGGAGATCTGGTTTGGATAAAATCGAAGGAGTTTATCCCAGAAGAAAACACCTCTCAAAAGTTGTTACCCGCCTATCGAGGACCATGGCAAATATTGGATGTGATAGGAGATGAGGATGGACCCTCCTATGTTATTGAGATACCTCCGCACTTGCATACCTACCCGGTGTTTGACGCGTCAAAGTTCCTACCTTGTGTAATTAACGAACTATTTCCCAGTCGAAGGTCAACAATTCCTCCAAGTATGGATGAAAAATTTGATGTTGATAAGATCGTTGTTGAAAGTACTATCCAGACTGCACGCAAAGGTAGACCTCAGCGGCAATATAAAGTCAGA
Organism: Chara braunii; assembly: GCA_003427395.1. Classification (NCBI taxonomy): domain Eukaryota; kingdom Viridiplantae; phylum Streptophyta; class Charophyceae; order Charales; family Characeae; genus Chara; species Chara braunii. The sequence continues at coordinate 2,242,661 of BFEA01000009.1, read as the reverse complement.
TTTGCATATCAAGATCTATGTGAAGACCGCTGGTTTACTAGGGAAGAGCTAATTGAAATTGCACCGAACATAGTATCTTACTATGAAAGAGCAAGAAGAGGTCTCCGTATTGTGGACCAATAAGGATTTCTCAGAGGACTTCGAAATTAGGCCGGCGAGAGTAAAAGGGACTTTATGAATTAAACCCCAGATAAGTACCCCAACAGCAAGGGGCTCTGTCGGCCAGAACTTAAATTCACGAGCAGCAACTTAAAAGACAAAGTTCCCTGAGGCATACGTCCCATCCATAATGAAATGAAAAGTCGTTTCGAACGGTCACAAACAGGTCCTACACGAACAGGTATCGGACACAGTTTTCAAGACTGAGTTAGGGTCATGTCTCTTCGATAAAAAGTCATATCTGTTCGGCAATAAGTCAAAGGCTACAGTCCCACTTCAGTCATAATTCCACGAGTCAGTCCTGATTCAGACCAGGGGTCCAAAAGACAGGCCCGATGGCCCAAAGCAGCAGCAGACCATGGGAAAAGACATTGGGACACACTTTGCAACAACGGGTACTGGGAAGGAGTCCTAGGGACACTTGAGGCTGAACGCAGGCCACGCCATACCAGTCCAACACTATAAAGGACTGGCCAGCCTCCCATTTGGCAGATGCTCACTTCGCATCAGAGTGTGGAAGTGCCGTGGCACTTGTGCACCAGATGTGTGTGAGTTGCGCTAGGCTGAAGAGCAACGCTATGAGGGAAGGAAGAGAGTGCTGGCAGGAGGGAAGGCAGCCATAGTTGCGCCAGCACTAGTTAGTATGTTAGTAGCGATAGTCAGTAGGAGATACCAGTGAGTAGTATTCAGAGTAGATCCTCGTGTGATAGGGAGTGTGCATGCATCATGAGTGAAGGAAGACCAGGACTACAGATATAGAGGGAGAGAGAGAAGAAGGCAGAAGAGAGAGAGGGAAGTGTGAGTTATGGTGACACTTACCTGTTGAACGCTGTTGTTGACGTTTGGCAGCTGGCGCTGATGAGCGCCAGGCTTGGAATTCATGTTGATCGAAGGAGACTTGTAACTCTGTTCAGCGCTATAAACTTTGAACTCACGATGTTCTCTTTCTCTAAACCTAGGTCTGATAATTGAGTTGAGCTTCCTGGTTATCATTCATCTTCTATTGGGCTTTGTGTGAGACTTTGCAATTTGTGAAATCAACGTATATGCATGCGATCTGATGCACTCCGGCAAGTGATGAACAGTCGGGGTCCTTGCAATAGAACAGACGCCCTCACTGAGGGCGCAGTCTCACCAGTAACTCTATTGTTTTCTTGTTTTTTTCTAGAAGCAACTGCCCAGGCTCAAGACTCAATGCGCAGTGAAATTCAGATAGTGGTGGTTTAATGACAAAAACAGGATCGGAGGTAGTGGTGGTTCAATGACAAAAACAAAAAGTCAGTAAAGTCCTTATGTATGTTGAACACGGAACGGGGGCGAGGAGAAGGATTGACAAAACAACAACAACAACAACAACAACAACAACAACCAACCATTATCCCCAGGAAAATGAACACTATTGGCACAGTGCTGAAAACTAGAACAGAAAAATATGTGGACAAGAGGAGGGTAGCTCAGCTGGTTAGAGATATGGAGTAGCAAGAGAGAGGTGGGTTCGACTCTGTTCGGCCCTCATCCTGTCCTGAGCGAGTCTTGTTCGCAGCCCGTCAGGGGTGCGTTTTATCCCCCTGAGACTTTCAACGTCATTGAAATTTCAACGTTAGTGGTTGTTGGGGAGGGTGGGCATTTTGAGGTTTTAGGGCCTTGCAAGGGGGGGGAGCAAGTTGGAGTGGTAGCTGCCCATAGGAGGCCACGGTCCTTTGAACGTTTCGAAATCGAAATGGCGTGGTTCCACTTTCCTCGAATAGAATACAACGTGCAACCTTTCTATTCAAATTTCGTATTCCAATGATATTACTTTTTTTTTTTTTTTGAGGTCAGTGCCTGCCGTTGTGCTCCCTGCCACTGACATGCTGCATATGCTGAGGTCTCTCTCTCTCTCTCTCTGTATATATATATATATATATATATATATATATATATATATATATATATATATATATTTCACACACACACTCACATACACACGCACACACATTCTCCTGTTTATTGATGGGGAGCGCCACCTGCTGGAAACTGGGTTCAGCGTCTCATGAACATCATGAATAAAGCACCAACCAGGACCCCACACGCACGCGAATAAAACACTAACTGGAACCCCCCCCACACACACACTCTTTGAGTTGTGTATAGCAAAAATGACAAAACATACACACAACATAATCACTATCTTACCCTTCCCCAACCACATCAACAAACAAACTACGGGCTGCGCACCTGTGCTCTCACGGTAAGTCAATTGGTGTCAGTTTGGCACCCCGCATACTTGTCCCCAAGCCTGGTGCAGGCCAGCTTTTGGTTGATATATTTGTAGTTTTCAGTCAGGAAATGCAGGGATTATTGTCAAGGATAGAAAATTGTGGGACCCTTCTCAATGACGCACTAGCGGTTAATGGAAGGTCAAAAATTCGGGGTTTTTCGTCTCGTCGCTACAAGTAATGTTGTCGAAACTTTTGCAAACAACAATGACGGAGGCAAGGTAGCCTCTCTTGTTGACTAAGACTGGATGCAGGAGCCAGTTAAACCACTAGTACTTGGCCCAGCTATCGACCGCGGAAAACGATAAGAGTAGAAACGTTTCTAATCGAATGAATTTGGACGCTCCTGTAGTGGCCCATATGTTTTCTGAAATTGTGGCTCGTTAACGGGCACAGCTTTAGGAAGTACTGATGGTTAAATGACAGGAAACGGGCGTGGACCATCTAGGACTGGAGATGGGGATTGTTGTTTAGGGATTGTGATTGTGGGACTCTTTTCCATGGTGGAGATGAGGCAGCCTTTCTCGATGGCTGGGACTGATTAGGGGGAGCTAGTTGACGACAGGAAATGGGGGTTATTTGTTGAGGACTCGAGCGTAGGGTGGTTTCAGTTTCTGACAGATGCTGTGAGGATAAGACATTGAAGGTGGAGGTTGTGATCTTGAGTTACTAAACGATGAGAAGCGTTCTGTTGAACATCTGGTAAAATTAGAACGATATTAGAGAAGATTAGATATTAGCATGGCTGCCATAGGGAATCATGGGGCGCAGCGAGGCCGGGAGCGCTGCGCCCCGCCCGCGCAGTCAGGCGGAGCGGTGCTGAGCAGTGACATGCGGCGGAGCAGCGCGAAGTCGAATCAAGCGGCGTTGGACGGCAACAAGCGGCGGTGCGGTGCGGTGTCGGGGGGAGTGGATTCGAGGTGGTGAGGTGGTGGTTGAGAGGTTTTGGGTGAAGGGATGATGATGGGAAGGATGGGGATAAGGCTGATGCACCGTGCGTAGAGGATGAGGCTACTACAAAGAGGCTACTTGTGAAGGGCTGAGAAGGGTATGGGCTGCCAACATCATCATCAGAGCTATGGATGGCAGGGTGTCACGTGTCCAACGAAAGAGTTAGGGGATGAAGGGCAACTAAGGGCATAGAAGGTCTGCTCCCCCCCGGACTACCAGTGAGGGGTCACCGGCAAGTTCGGTGGTTTTGTCTTGCTACGTGGCAAGTGAGGGGTAAAGTGAAGCCATGGTCCGTTAGTCCTTATTGTTGAGTCGTTTTTTTATGGCCGAGAGAGTGGCCATGTGATGGCTGAGTTGCCTTCGGGCCGATAAGGGAGCGAGTGAAGGTTTGGGGGAGACAGACACATCATGATGAGAGGTCAGTTTATATGCTTTGATCCATAGTTTTGCTCTTCATGGCTTGATTGACCTCTGTTTTTTTCGTTTTGATCTCGTTTTTTGGGAAGTAGCTTCAAGATAGTAAACTGGTCGTTGTGATTTGTTCTTGCACTGGTCGTTGTGATTTGTTCTTGCACTGGTCGTTGTGATACACTCCTGTTTGAGAGGGGTTAGTAGTGGGAGGAGGTGACGCGTCTTGCTGGCGAGGGGGTCAGTCGGTAAGACCGAAATAGGGCATAGCAGCAACGGAGATGGTGGCTCCGCTGTAATAAGTCTTGTCGGAGAGGGGTCAGGGGGAGTGTTCAGGTGGTTTGGGGGTGTTGAGTTCGACCGGTGCATGGAGGAAGCCGGACATTTCGAAACCTTAGTTGCAGCGATGTGTTCAGCAGATTATCCGATGGTGGGTTATCGCCGTCATGTCCATAAGGTTAGGGTTGACCGATGCCAGAACGACACTAGCCGGAGCTGAGTTTTGGTTTTCGCTGCCCTGTAACCTGAGTATGCGGGGGTTGAAGGTCTGGTAGAGAGATCTGGGGAACTGTCGAGGGTAGAAGGTGACGAGTCCAGTGGCTAACCGCGATCTGGTATTAGGACGACGAGGGTCGGAGCTGGGGTGGGTCGCGCCGCACTGTAACCCGGCGGTTGGGGGTGTGAGGCCTGGAAGAGCCTGATATCTTGGATATGTGGGTCGAGGCAGCCGTAGGATAGTCGGTTGATAGCATTGGGGCAACAGTTTTTTTTTTATACCGGCTTCCAGATAATCCTAATGAGTTCTCATTTTTCATGAGTAAGTTATGATTTGTTTTTTGGTGGTCGTGAGATCGCTTCAGGATTCTGGGGGCTTCTTGCCACTCACTGTAGGCTTCTCTGATGCAGGTATATTCATAGATCTGTGGTGGTTTGATGACAGAACGCCGCTGGCTGGTGTTGGAAGTAGAAGGTGGGATATCAAGCGTCCTACTAGTGAGGCGGCTAGCTGGTAGGATGGAAATAGGGTACAACAGCATCGGAGATGTTGACTCTGCTGCGGTAAGTCTCGTCGGAGTGAGGTAAGAGGATGGATGGGGGTTTATGGGACGTTCTCTGAACTTTTGCTTACGCGAGTGGGAGAAGTAGATGGTAGGATAACAAGCACCCTACTAGTGAGGGGGCTTGCTGGTAGGATGGAAATAGGGTATAGAAACAGCGAAGATGGTGACTCTGTTGCAGTAAGTCTTGCCGGAGTGAGGTAAAGAGGATGGATGGGGTTTTCTGAGGCGTTTCCTGAACTCTTGCCTATTTTCTGAATTTTGCCATAGTAATTCTTAATCTTGCTCCAATTTTTCTTCGCGAAAGTCGGGTAATGGCCCCAGTACCCCAAACCTTCAAAATTGTCTTTCAGTTGCTTCTAGTGGTCTCGAGATGCTGTTATATTCATAAATTTGCGGTCAGAACGACGCTGGTTGGTGTTGGAAGTAGCTGGCGGGATATTACGCGTTCTACCAGTGAAGGGGCTAGCTGGTAGGATGGAAATAGGGTATAGCAGCAGCAGAGATGGTGGCTATGCTGCAACAAGTCTTCCAAGAGTGAGGTAAAGAGGATAGATGGGGGTTTTTGAGACGTTTCCTGAAACTTTGCCTAGGTGAGTGGGAGAAGAAGGTTGGATATCAAGCGTCCTACAGTCTCCTACTAGTGAGGGGGCCAGCTGGTAGGATGGTAATAGGGTGCAGCAGCAACAGAGATGGTGACTCTGCTGCAGTAAGACTTGTCGGAGTGAGGTAATGAGGATGGAGGGGGGTCTCAGTCTGTTCCTGAATTTTTGCCTATTTTCGGTAGCTTGTTTGTCTCTCTTAATCTAGCTCTTAGCCAAAGCCGAGTAGCGGCCCCGGTACTGCAAATTCTCAATTTTTTTCAAAATCCTATGTAATTTTCTATATGGGACACTAGGCCCGGTTCCCAGCACGTGTTGCTCCCCACGAATAGATTGGAGCTTTGTTCCCATTAAAAAAAAAAAAAAAAGTTGCTGATAGAGACTGAGGTTCTGACATGCACAGTCAAAGATGTATAGTTCATATGCCAACTTAGCACATGGGTTATACCACCAGTACCTTTCCCCGCTTGAAAAAGAAAATTGTGGCTCGTCAACGACTGCATTTTTCGGGAGTCTTCCAGAGGTCAGGTACTGGAGCGAAACCGCTGGCGGCGGCAGCCAAAAGCAGGTACGCATCCCTTTGTTTTTTTTGTGCGCAGGGTGAATTTCGGCTTGGCCTGGCATCAATAGTTGGGCGGGGTAGTGGTGAATAGTTGTAGTAGGTGGCAGTACCTCGGGTAGCCCTGGGCTGTCATGAGTGAGACCTTTGCTTGGCAGGGGACATGCCATTAGACAAGGTTTGCGGTGTCTAGGAAAGGGTATTCTAGGTACAACGGTCCGAGGGGCATCACATGTTCCTGCATCTACTTTTTTTTTTTTTTTTTTTTTAAGGACAAGTGCTCCAGTCTATTCGTGGGAAGCAGCACGTGCTGGGAACTGGGCTCAGAATCCCATATAGAGTTACACAAGTCATTTGAGATACCGGGGCCATTACCCGGCTTACGGTTGAGAATCAATCTAAGAACTATCTGAAGAAATTCAAGAGAATTAAAGGAGAGGTTGAAAAACTATGAATGACTACTGACCTCTTTCCGAATGCTTAGAACCCCTAGACTCCCAAACAAAACTCTCTAAAATTGTCCAACACTGTCTTATTCCCTGTCGAGCTCTCCCAGGCCTCACACCCCCACCTGGCTAGGTTACAAAGCAACACGACTCGCCCCAGCTCCGGCCAGCGTCGTCCCAACAACTACCCTTGGTTGTCCCTTGGGATGCCCACCACAAAGCATCCCTAGATCTCTCTACCAGGTCTCACGCTCCTGCAAACAACAGGTTACAGGGCAGCACCCCAGCGCCGGCCAGCGTCGTTCTCGCATCGAACGACCGCAGATCCATGAATGTAACAGTATCAAACAGCCTAAAGCGAGTTGCTCGAAGTCCCCAGAATCTTGAAACATTCTATTTTTTTAACAAAATCAAAGCTATTTGAGGTAAATTTGAGAGACTATCCACCAACGAAAATCCCAGCAATTGTCTTCAAACACTCTAAGGCGCCAGAGGGTCCTAACACCCTCGAATTCCTCGACACTGTCTTATTCACAGGGCAAAGCAACTCACCCCGGCCCCGGCCAGCATCGTCTTTGATCGGAACCCTTGATTTTCCCGTGAAATGCCCCCCCTAGGCATTCCCAGATCTCTCTACCAGGCCTCAAGCTCCTGCTATCAACAAGTTACAAGGTCAACACCCCAGCGCCAGCGAGTGTCGTTCTGGCATTGAACAACCGCAGGTTCATGAATAAAACAAAATTCGCCTCAACGAAATTCCAAGGACTCGCAAGAGCCTAAAAGCGTTCTACCACAACCACCGAGAACAATCACAACCACTAGCGGATAGCCATATCCGAACCCATCGTCCATTGTTTTTTTTGTTTTTTAACGAGATAGGACATGAGTGACACACAACAAAATTGAAAGCAAAAAATCCGAACCGAAACCACTTACTAACAAACTTCCCACACAACAATTAGAAAAAACAAAGTCCTCGTGATCAGTCCTCCAACCTAAACGCGGCTGGTCTCATAACCCTCTATGCTAGGGTTACAGGGCACCACCATGCCCCGGTATCGACCAACCTGGTATAGACGGAAAGGAGTGCCTTCCTCCTTGGACAGTTCCCATTAGCCGCACGCCCCTAGGTGACAAGGATAAAACCCCATCAACGACTGCGTTGAACGCGGTGGTTCTGCCTTCCTCCCTTGACAGAGCTCCCCAAGCCTCACGCTCCCCCAGGTTACAGAGCAACGCTCCAGCACCGGCCTGCATCGTCCCAACCACGTCCTTCTGACCTACTAACGAGGAGTAAGGCCCTTCCCCGGTTATACCCCCCTACGAACTTCCCACCCGTCCGTGCAAATAATCTGCTTCCCTTAATCGTGTGTTTTTTGGCTACTTGCTAAAAAGTTTAAAATATAAAACCGAGTTGTGTTTTTAGTGTTTCGAAGAATGTTTATCGTTCCCTGGGGTCATTTGGGCCATGGACATTCAGTATGTTGACCACCTCTATTTCCAACATTGCAAGTATGTACACCTATCTCCCATTTTCCTGGCCTGCCTCCCAGTTGACCATTTCTACTCTCGATCCCGGGGGCAACCATATGGCCACTCCTCCACTGCCTGGTTTTGGGGCGTGGGCGCAATATGCCTGGTATGGTGAGATCTCATTGTGCACATGGTTGTGTTCGGGGTTGTCTGTCGTTCCCTTGGGTCATTTGGGCCATGGACATTCAGTATGTTGACCACCTCTATTTCCAACATTGCAAGTCTGTACACCTATCTCCCATTTTCCTAGTCTGCCTCCCAGTTCAGCATTTCTACGCTCGATCCAGCAGGCAACCATATGGCCACTCCTCCACTGTCTGGTTTTGGGGCGTGGACTCGATATGCCTGGTATGTCTGCCCCGAACACAACCATGTGCATAATGAGATTTGGCCATACGAGGCATACTGAGTTCACGCCCCAAAACCAGGCAGTGGAGGAGTGGTCATATGGTTGCCCCCGGGATCGATAGTAGAAATGCTCACCTGGGAGGCAGACTAGGAAAATGGGAGATGGGTGTACATACTTGCAATGTTGGAAATAGATGTGGTCAGCATACTGAATGCCCATGGTCCAAATGACCCAGGGAACGACAGACAACCCCGAACACAACCATGTGGACAATGAGATCTGGCCATACTAGGCATACCGAGCCAACGCCCCAAAACCACGCAATGGAGGAGTGGCCATATGGCCCCCGGGATCGAGAGTAGAAATGCTCAACTGGGAGGCAGACCAGGAAAATGGGAGATGGGTGTACATACTTGCAATGTTGGAAATAGAGGTGGTCAGCGTACTGAATATGGCCCAAATGACCCCAGGGAACGACATACAACCCCGAACACAACGATGTGCACAATGAGATCTGGCCATACCAGGCATACCGAGCCCAAGCCCGAAAACCAGGCAGTGGAAGAGTGACCATATGGTTGCCCCCAGGATCGAGAGTAGAAATGCTCAAATAGGAGGCAGACCAGGAAAATGGGAGATGGGTGAACACTACTTGCAATGTTGGAAATAGAGGTGGTCAGCATACTGAATGTCCATGGCCTAATTGAACCCAGGGAACGAACACAACCATTTGCACAATGAGATCTGGCCATACCATGCATACCGATCCCACGCCCCAAAACTAGGCAGTGGAGGAGTGACCATATAGTTGCCCCCGTGATCGAGAGTAGAAATGCTCAACTGGGAGGCAGACCAGGAAAATGGGAGATGGGTGTACATACTTGCAGTGTTCGAAATACAGGTGGTCGGCATACTGAATGTTCATGGCCCAAATGGCCCCAGGGAACGACAGACCTTCTTCGAAACACTGAAAACAAAACACCCGACACGCATCCCGGTGATTCTAGAGGGGGACTTCAATGCCGCTTCAGACCGATAGCCAGATAGATGGAAGATCCTATCACCCTGCCCTTTTTACGTGGAGAACGATGAGAGGATCATTGAAGATCTAACCCAAACTCTCCACCTCATTGACACGTACAACAGACATTCCCCACCAGACGCAAGTTTACTTGTTTCCACAAAAGTCAGACAGAGAAGATATCGAAGTCCCGCATATATCTAATCTTAATCTCGGAAGAGATGCAAGGGCTCCTGCAAATGGCAGAAATATTCCCCCGAAGCCCCCACCCTGGTCTGGTTCATGCAATGTGCCTTACCATCTTCTCATTCAGGAAGAAGCCAAACCAAGGGAGGGGGTTCTATAAACTCAACACATCTTTGCTGACTCCGGACCATTTTAAAACCTATTTGAATGAAGTCTGGGCCTTCTGGCGCCAAGAAATAGATCAGATTCATGATGACATATTATGGTTCAACAACGATCTGACATTTCTAGGTCGCAAGTGCAATGAGTACTTCAAACAACTCGCAGCCCAACACTAGGTAGACCTTCCACATCGGTTGCAACATCTTCAGCAACAAGAAGACGATACGAGTGATACCACATGACTAACAAAATTGGCCAACGAGATACAGACACTGGAGACCCGAATCCTAGAATGCATGAAACACCGATGGCAGGGCATTAGGATTCGGGAAAAATTTCACAAACACAACATAAAAGGAGCTATGGGCACAAGATTCTTCGCAATGGCCAGGACAAACCTTGGACGATCAACTATAGAAGCCCTGGAGGACCCAAACGTCCACCAAGGTCCGTTGTTCACATCAATAGCGGACTTCACAAAAATAGCAAGGGACTTCTACCAAAATCTCTTTACATCTGAGTGTGGGAGCCGGCTAGAGACACAACGATTGAAGCTAATCGACGAGTTTTTGCACCCCCTCACCAGAACACTAACACACCAACAAAAGGAACTCCTAGAAAAGCCTCTTACCAAGGAAGAAGTATGGACAACATTGATGCTCATGGAAGAGGAAAAGATCCGAGGCATTGACGGACTACCGAAAAAAAATTGGGAGGCAATATGGGAGAACATCTCACAAGACTTGATGGACTTCTATCATGCGATGTGGGAGACGGGCCAAACAGGGGAATTCGTAGATCAACGGGTCCTAACACTCCTATACAAAAAAAGAGCAGCAATGAATATGAGGAACTACAGACCAATCAGAGTCTTTATGGTGGTCTACAACATGGTGGCTAAAGCGCTCGCAAACCGGATGACCAGGGTAATGAGCGATATTATCCACCCAGACCAAACAGGATTCATCAAGGGCAGGAACATCCAGGATAATATCCTTTTAGTCAATGAAGTGATCAAGCTAGTAAGGAAGTCTAAAAGAAACGTTGCAATCATCCTCATTGATTTTGAGAAAGCTTATGATCACGTGGACTGGTCATTCCTGGATAGATGTTTGGAAAAGCTTAACTTTGGACCACGCTATAGACGATAGGCAGAAATCATGCATAAAAATGCAACAACTAGAGTCATGGTCAACGACAACCTGACGTCGTCGATCAACCTGCAGAGGTCGGTGAGACAAGGTGACTCGTTGGCCCCGTTCCTTTTTCTTATAATTATGGAGGCGCTTGCAGCAAACCTAAGAACCCACAAAGATATCAAAAGAATACAAGTATCCTCGATTCCCAAATAAGCTCAGCACATGATGGACAAATTTTGTACCCTATCCGACATGAGAGTTAAATGGGGATACAAGACCATCGGATGGTGGATCCATCACCAAGGAGCAAGACCCTGGAACAACCAAAGGTTAGGTGGATACCTCAGGAGGCCCCAATTAGAGTTTAGAGAGTCTTCTTGACAACAAACAGCACACCATGAACCAACAATGAATGGATATCCAAGCCTCCCTTGGAAAAGATGACATTATGGAAGGACAAACACAGCTCACGAATCGGTAGGACCCTGGTGATCAACAATGTAATACTTGCCTCTCTCTGGTATAGGTCAACCATCTGGGGACTGGATAAGGAGGCTCTCCACCCTCTCCAGAGACAGATAGCTGCGTTTCTATGGCGAGGTGACGATGGAAAACAAAACGTGATCAATAGAGTTGCATGGCAAGCGCTAAGTCAACCCAAGGCAAAAGTGGGATTGGGCATAATCGATCCAGCAACACAAGCCAAAGCACTGGCCATACAATGGTTCAAACGTCTACTTTTCTGCCCACACACTCCATGGAAGGAACTGCCTTGGAACAAATTTCTAGACTCACCCCGGAAACACCAACCTATATCAACCTACTCACATGGTTAGAAAACAGAGAATGGCCAATCCCGAGGCGATGATCCTGGCAGGAAACCCCCCCCGACCGACTCACCCAGGCAAGAGGGCACGGAAAGATCTACACAACGACCCCCTATGACCAACGCTTCTAAGGACATGGAGGAACCTCTCTCTGCTGGACAAACCCCAACCAGAAAGATGAGACGAGGTAATCCGACATCTGCTATTCGGGAATAGAGGGATAATGAACTCCAGAGGTCAGATCCTTCATTGTATGGATTCCTCCTGGAAAGGTTGGGTGAAAATGAGGCTCCTCAGAATCAGGGATATATGGGATACAAATAGGAAGGATTTGATCAGTCGAGACCAACTCAAAGAGAAACTGCGCTACTTCCATAGACCAGAGGAATCACTGGAAAGTATAATAGAACGTGTGCCCCTGAGTTGGTGGAAAATTCTCAAAAAGGGACCCTCTCCAACTGGGTGGCAATTCGGGACCGCCAGGGGGAGGTGTACCATAAGGTTTATTGTAACCCAAACGAACTAGTGGTAGTAGAGATATTCACGGTTGGGAATGACAACTTCCTTCAAAGGCCCGATCCAGAACAGGTACAGGCCTTCGGGGAGGACAAACTTTCAAGAATTAGGGTGCTCCGGGAGAAAGATAGATGGGTGGCATTTTCTTCGGACGCACCGATATCTCAACTGCCGCTGGGCCCATCGGAGTGGGTATGGACAAACACAATCGGTAAGGGCAAGGTAAACACTAGAACACTATATAACATAACTGTTAAAGCAACATACAAACTGCTCCGGCCAAAGATCAACCTGCGGGACCAGGTGGAAATGAGGTGGATGAAACACCTGAGCGTTAGCAAGGAATCATTAAAAAACCTAAAATGGTTTCAGATGACCGAGAGCAAACCTGCAAATCTCGCCTCCTTGCAATGGCAGGTAGAGCATCGGTGTCTACCAACCAATAATTGGTTGATGGACAAGTCGACGCTTGAACAGAGAGGACTCGCTCTTCCGTGGTGCAGTCTCTGCTTTGGTGCATTCCCGTGAAGGAAAATACCAAAACAAATAGAACACATCTTTTTACAACGCCCCAGAGCAGTTTGGCTCTGGAGATGGTGGGGCAGGGTTTGGGATCAGCTAGGAACAGGGACGCCCTGGCCATGGGACTGGAAAGCCCCACTGTTTGAGAGATGGCCCACACAACAGCCCGATAACTTTACTCTCAACATGTTCAAATTGGGACGCAAGGCAATACTATAGGCACTCTGGAGACGTCGTTGCACCTACTACGAGATGGCGGGAGGGAGGATGGGAGGGCCGGAGTTTACGGAGATGATACAACAACAGCTTCATACAAACATAACTATACGATGGGAAGAAGTTAAATCACAAATTAGCCACATATACACAAATAACGAAATAATGCAAAGGATACAAGCATTCAGTAAAAGCTAGATTGGGGGGGGGAACAAGAGGGATAATAAGAAAGGTGGAATGGAAGGGCGAGAAAGGGGAACAAGCGAGGATGCAGGACAACAAGGGGATAACCAGAGACTACAGACTCCTCTTCCATGGGACCAAGCTGGACGACTCAATTCCAATGCGGCCGAGTGAGGAATTTCCAGATTTCTTGAATTTTTTTTCCCCCACCAGCTAACAGCCTGGTAGGATTGGCATGGTATGGGGAAGAGGGATGAAAAAAGAGATAAGAAATAGAGGATGAAAAACAGTGGGAGCGATGAGTAATGACAAAATGGATGAGAACGCTAAGGGTTAGGAGGTTGAAGAGTGCAGAAACAGAAGCTTCGACTATAAGGCAAAGATATCCATAGAATGAGTAGCCACATTGCTTGTGATTACAGAGAGAATAGGCGGCCCCCCAAAAAGGGGGTTGAAGAGGCAGTCCTAGATCGCCAGCACACACATCAACACCCACAGAGCTAGTACCCCAGGCAACTGCAACATAATGCTCGGGATAATGAGTTGTCTCTGATTGAATACGGGACGCTAAAAACAGGAAGTGACAGTTGGGACAGGGGCTGATAGAGGGAGGGAGGAGCTAGGGTGTAGCAGCAAGTATCTGGCGCCGGGTTCAGGGCGAAGATGTTCCCCCCCCTTTTTTTTTTCCAATGCCTTGCTCAGTCAATCCCCTGGTTTCCAGGGCAATCAATGTTGGCAGGACCCTCCCACAATTGTTTCTCTAATGTACTCCAAATTCAGTTTGTATAGGTGACGTTGGACCCTTTTTCCAGCAAGAGATGCTCCCCACCAATAGATGGGGCCTCTCCCCAGGTGCTAGTAGTGGTGTCTGCTCTTACCAGCACCAGTAACACTGGTGGGGGTGTTAAAAAAAAAAAAAAGTTGCCAATTTGCAAAGCAGTCAAGGAGACTGTAACAACCCTACCGAGGCTTGCCAACGCAATCATACTCTCTGCCCGAGTCTTCCCAGCCTCACACCCCCACCGCTAGGTTACAGGGCAACACAACTCACCCCAGCTCCGACCGACATCCTCCAAGCAGCAACCCTTGATTATTCTGTGAGATGCTTGCCCCTAAGCTTCGTGTTCCGGCATCTACTCATGGGGCTTGTAGCGAAAATGGGTTCAGGCCTGGCGTCCGAGGTACCTGTACGACGAAGCTCGTTCGACAACGCCTCAACCACGACTGGCAGGGTTATCGTGGCCAGGTGTGGCACCGGCGACCACCGTCCAGTCAGGTCATGCCACCACGAAGCAATCATAGGCCGTGTTACTAGCCAGACGACCCGAGATGCCTCAGATGGGCCCAAGTGGCCTGGCTGGGCCAGGTCCGCGCAAAGTCCCGGTCAATGTCCCAAGCAGTGCAGATTTGCAAACAATTGGTGCTCGCTATCGGCCGCAAGGAAAAATAGCGTAGAAACGTTTCTAGTCGGATGAAGTTGGGCGCTTTTGTAGTCGCGCGTATGTTTCCTAAAGTTGCGGTTTGTTTACGGGCACGACTTTAGGAAGTACTGGTGGTTTAAACCMCCCCCCCCCCCCTCCCGACAATTGAAAACCCAAGGCCCTGTAAGTTAGGGGCGGTATTTTCGGCAGGTCGCTGATCCTTCAAGCCGAGCTCCCAAAGTCCTAGGCATCGCAACGTCGGCCCCATGCGGGAGAGGCTGGACGGCGACGGATTGCAGAAACGGCCTTCGAAACGGTTGGGGCGGCCTAGTGTGTGGCCGACTGCCAACCTCTTTCAAACTTTTCTGTGTTGGGGGGAACGAAAGACCTGGCCCGAAAAAAAAAACAAAAATTTGGCGTCACGTTTTTTTTTTTTTCTCGTTATATATTTTGATATGGATCTTAGTAATGTTTTTTTTTTCTCAATATATATGAATGTAGAAAACACCCTGTCGCGTCGATTGTCCAGACGGGTCCTATACGGTTTCGTTTGCGTGGTCACATTGCCTCCGTTGGCGATAGTGAGAGGCCAGTCCGCCATCACCACCCCCTCTTGCACCACCGCTGGCGCTGGCGTACACGTCGTTGATTTCCCCCTGAGCCACAATCGTTGTTCGAGTGACCATAGTGCATGCGTGCGTGGTGCTGCGTGGGAGGTTTGTCGATCGGTTGTCCACGGTTTCGTTCGGGTGGTCACATTGCGTCTGTCAATCAGTTTGCCCAACCGCCATCTCTCTGTCCTGCTAAAGCGTCGGCGGTAGCGTTGCTACCGTGCTTTTCCCCCAACGCCATAGGCGTTCTTTAGGGAGCGTGTGTGCGTGCGTGCATGCTACTTCGTCTGTGTTCCGTCGCTTCACGTTCTTTTGCAACATTTGTTGCCACGCTTGCGCTTAAGCGTTTGGAGTAACCATTGTCTCGCACGTTCATGTTCGTCCCTTCGGCGCAGGTTTGTGGATGTCTGTGTGCGCGTGTATCTCTGGGTTGGCGTGTGCTTCTATGTCTGTATTGCGCCGCGTCTGTATTCCTTGGTCTTCACTTGTTTTTTTTTTTTTATTATTATTATTTTTTGGCTTTTCTTTCCACCACGTCTTCCACCCGTCATCTCCATTACAACGATGATGGATCTTTGGGACGGTTGTCTCTGATCTGCTCATGCAGGGACAAAGATGACGACTTAGTTGTTATCGACGTGTGGGGGGGGGCTGGTGACTGAAGGGGATAGGGGGAGAGAGAGAGAGTGGGAGAGAGAGAGTCTCAGAGTAAGAGAGAGAGAGAGAGAGAGAGAGAGAGAGGGAGAGAAAGAGAGAGAGAGAGAGAGACGTCCATAATGAGATAGATAGATAGATAGATAGATAGATAGATAGATAGATAGATAGATAGATAGATAGACAGAGAGAGAGAGAGATGGATCAACTGAGAGAATAGGGTTGCAATGACCCTGTCAACCCTCCCCTCCCCTCCCCTCCACTCCTTTTTTTTTTTTTTTTTTTTTTTTTTTTTTTTACTTCTTCTTCTTCTTCTTTCTTTATTTCTCTCTTTCCTTTTATGGTGTTCTTGTTCTTCTTTCTTTCTTTTTTTCTTTTTTTCTTTCTTTCTTTCTTTCTTTCTTTTTTTCTCCTTTTTTTTTCCTTTTTTTCTTTTTTTCGTAATTTTCTTGTTTTTTTCCAACGAAATAAAATAAATGATACTTTTGTTGGGGGGGGGGGCAGGGCACGGCGCCCTGCCACGTGGCAGTGGTGGTGCCGCGATGGCCCTGCAAGCCCTCCCCTTCCCGGCCCCGTTCTTCTTTTTCTTCTTCTTTTTTGTATCTTTCTTTCTTTCGTTCCTCCTCCTCCTTCTTCTTCGCAATACCCAAACAAATGCTATTTACTGTTTTTTCCGCATAACAAATTTCGGTTAAGTGGCCCGTGCTCCCAAGCCAAGCAAGCGAAAAAATAATAATAATAATAATAATAACATATATACATATATTTGCAAATGTTATTCTGTACTGTAATTTTGGTGAACAATGTCGATGTCGATGTCTCCTTGGGGCAGAAGTAGATCAGCTCGCCCAGCCTGAACACCTGTGTAGCACACCGAACATGTTTGAAGCTTTTCCGAACGTCCGAACATGTTCGGGTGTTCGGCCGAACGCCACCTGAACATGTTCGACCGAATATTAAAAAAAAGAACTTTTTTTGGTTTTGGATTTTTTAATCAAGTTTAGTTACGAATTTGAGCGTACCTCCCAGGCAAAAGTTGTTTCTATTATTATTTTACATAACATATATGTTTTTCAGATTTTTTCGAGAACTTGTATTTTTCTATTTTATTTTTTTATTTTCGCGTTTGGAGGGTTTCGACGCTCGTTCGCGTTCGGGTTCGGTTACCGAACCCAAACACGATGCTACACAGCTAAACACCCACGACATATATGTCACGGACGTCGGATGATATCGACATCGACAAATATGAATGCTATTGGTTTGTTTTATATATATATATATATATATAATATATACAGGGTTGTCGGCGTTTGGGACGGGGCCGACGGGCCGAATGCCCGAACCTGAACGCCCGAACGTACGGGATCCCTTCGGAAGGCGTTCGGTCGTTCGGGCCGAATGCGGACCAAACAAATATCCAGGGTCACCAGCTCGTACGTACGGAGGTCCCCGGGTCGACCTTCGTACGTACGGACATTCGGGGTCCTGTACGGAGTCTGAACCCGGCGTCATTCGGCACACGCAAAAAAGTATTTCAAGTACTAAAAAATATTGTTGTTTTCTGATTTATTTTTCGTGACTTCTCTATGATGTGAGGTACATGCCGATTAATTTTCCCGTCATTCGACTTAGCCAAATAAAAATTAGAAATCGCGAAAGATGGCGATATCAAAATGTGCTTGTTTTTTCACTTTTTACTTTTTGTTTTCACTTTATTTCGGGGTCTAAACAATTTTACTATTTTCTAAAATGTTTTTAGTGAGTTTTGGATTATCAGAAGTATAAAGCTGTAAATTTTCAGGTCATTTAGGTATGCCAAAGAAAAATGAAAAATTTCCAAAGATGACGGTGTCGAAAACGTGCTTGCGCACTCACTAAATTTAATTCTCTTTTTTTTTTTTTTTTTTTTTTTTTTTTTTTTTTGTTCTTCGTTTTTTATTTTTTTTTTTTTTTTGGTAAGGAATTTGGATGTAATCCTCATGAAAATCTTGATTAACTTATTTTTCTTCATAGCATATCTTTTTTTATTTTTTTATTTTTTTTAATTTTGTTTTGGGTCCGCGTTCGCCCCGAACATTTATTTTTCCAGCATATCATGCTTTTATGTTTCAGATTATACAAATCGTGTTCTGTTTTTTTTTGTTTTTTTTTCTTGCCACCTACCCTCGTCCTTGCACGGCCAGCGAATATGTGTATGTATGACACACAGGGGTTGGGGGAAGTCGCCGCTCTATCCATATCCATTTGGGCGGCGTTGTACGCAAGAGGTTCTAAACATATATATATATATATATATGAAACTCCGACGAAACAGTTCGTCACAGCCCCTCGTTTGTTGTCCTCTTCTCCCTCTCTGCCTACGGTTTACCGGGCAGTTCTATTTGATGATATATATATATA
>BFEA01000009.1:2191681-2208639 GCA_003427395.1 Chara braunii | reverse complement strand
GGGGTTAGGGGGAAAGGGGTCTATGGGTGCCGGGGGTTGGGTGAGGAAGGGTGTTGGTTGTGAAAAATTGAATAACGAAGGCCTGCCGTAGGGTCTGTTTTTTTTTTTTTTTTTTTTTTTTCAAGACGGGTGAACCGCCATGAGCGGCAATGCAAGAGGGGTTAGGGGGAGAGGGGTCTATGGGTGCGGCAACGAAGGCCTGCCGTAGGGTCTGTTTTTTTTTTTTTTTCTTTCTTCTTTTCTTCAAGACGGGTGAACCGCAATGAGTGGCAATGCAACGGGGGTTAGGGGGAAAGGGGTCTATGGGTGCCGGGGGTTGGGTGAAGAAGGGTGTTGGTTATGAAAAATTGAAATGCGGTAGGGTCTGTTTCTTTTTTTTTCCTTTCTTTCTTCAAGACGGGTGAACCGCCATGAGCGACAATGCAAAGGGGGTTAGGGGGAAAGGGGTCTATGGGTGCGGAAACGAAGGTCCGCCGTAGGGTCTGTTTTTTTTTGTTTTTTTTTCCCCTTCAAGACGGGTGAATCGCCATGAGGGGCAACAATCCGCTGCTTATCCGTGCTTACTGCCCCCTCCTTCGCTAACACGACGTCCTACACCTGACTTTCCTTCGGCACTTGTTGGAGAGGCCGGTGCAACGGTCCCTGAGGGGGCGGGCACAGTCCTGCTCGACGGGCCTGTTCAGGTTTCGGATTAGTCACCCACGCCTGCACCCGTGAACGCCCCGACCTTGTAGCACGGTGTTTTTGGGACATTGGATCCTTTACAAAATTTGTGCAATATTGCAGTTCCGAGTCCAGGCCCTACCGCATCACCTGCGGCCAGTGGCGGGGTGTGGGATTCGCTAGGTTGCGTCACCGGTGCACGAGTTAGGGGCAGTTTCAGGCAGCAGGCGATAACCTCGTATTAAAATGACCCACTGGAGCATGCATGGCACCTGCAGATCATGCGATTCATTGTTGAGAGCGGCATGTCGTTCAACTGCATGAAGCTTGAGAGCTTCAAACGCATGTTGACGGTGATCATCCGACCTGGAGTTCCCAGAGTGCCCACCCGAAAACCCCAAACGTATCACATGATTCGTACCACACTTTTGGATGAGCTTGATGTCGAAGTCCAAAAGTGTGTGAAACCTGTCCTCGCTACTTCGGCTAACTTCGGTTGCACGATCATGACAGACGGATGGACTAACATTCGGGGTCAGACGTTGTGCAACTACCTCGTCGGGACTACGAGGGGCGCCACATATGTCACGACAGATGTCATGCGAGGAAAGAAGGATGCCACTGCTCTGGCGCAGGCTTGGCTGAGAAGGTTGAAGTCCCTAGACATCAAGCTCGTAGACATCACCGCTTTCGTCACAGACTCGGCCAGTTCGAACGTTTCTGCGATGGAGGTGTTCCAGAAGGATAAGAGTGTGAAGCACATCTCCTTGATTTCTTGTGTGGCGCATTTCATGGACCTCATCCTTGAGGACATCGGCGGCATTGAGTGGGTGGCGACGCGCATTGCTCAGGCGCGGGTGGTCACAAAGTTTTTCAAGCGCCATAGTCATGCTCGCAAGGTTTTGCAAGCTTTCATGACGATGGCACTGTTGCTTCCCGCTAAATTCGCTTCGGCACGCGTGTCATTATGATGCAGTGACTTCTTCATCTGCAAGCGCATCTTATGCAGATGGTCATTGATGATCGATGGAAGGACACTGTTTGGTCAATGAAGAAGATTCGAGATGACGCCAAGGAGGTCATAGCATGTGTCGGTTGTCCTCAGTGGTGGGAGGATATGAAAGCGGTGTGCAAGTTGTTGGATCCCATCATGGACATGCTGCAGATGGTGGACAGTGACACGAGGCAATTTGGCAAGATTTTGCAACAGTACGACGAGATGATCGTGCGTTGTTTGTCTGCATGTGCTGCTTTTGACAAGGAGGAGCAGGATGCGGTGCTCGAAGTCTTTGACCGACGCCGAACCATGTTCAAGTCGTCGACTCATGTGGCTGTCATGATCTTGGATCCAGAGTTTCGAGATCACACGCTGCCAGATGACGACGAGATGCAGCACGATTTGAAAGTTGCTCTGGTTCAGTTCGGGTACCCAGAGGACTCGGACCAGCACAACAAGATCCTGACGTCCATCGACAAGTTTCATGCTAGGGAACCGCCATTTGACGACGTGGGTATGGATCGGGCACAAACAGTTGAAGAACAAGCAGAGATAGACCGCCGCCTGGCAGAAAAGAAGAAAGAGAAGGAGGAAAAGAAAAGGAAGGAGGAGGAAGTGAAGGAGTTACTAGAAGAAAAAGAAAAGATGGAGAAGGAGAGGAAGTTAATGGAAGAATTGAAAGAAGAAGAAGAAGAAGAAGAAGAAGAAGAAGAAGAAGAAGAAGAAGAGGGGGGAAAGTTGGAAAGAAGGAGAATCCAGTCGAAAGAAGAAGGGGCTGAGAGCAGTCAGGCAGGGGCGATTCGTATGCGACAACTGGAGGCATTGAACTGGATGGAGCAGTTCAGTTATCGGACTGAGTTCCCGGAAGAGACAGAGGAGGAGAAAAATGCCTTTATCATAAGGCTGGCCTCAACGGACGAGGCAGAGAAGAATTTACTGTTGGAGGAGAAGAAAGCAGAATTAAATAATAAGATGGTGGCGGCAAAAAAACAGTAGAAAAGAAAAAGTTGAAAGACGAGGCGGAAAGGTTGGAGAAGCTGCTGCAGCAACAAAAAGGAAAGCAAGCTGCCACATATGAACGACTMTCCCTCCTAACAGATACTATCCTCCATACTAACAATGAACTTGCTGCACTCCACCGAACTGTTAATCGAATAGAGTTGCACCAAGGGGAATTCGAAGGCGTCTGAAATAACTTCCTGAGCAGTGCCTCATAACAAATTGATCATTGCATATTTGAGTATGTTGACCAATTAGATAAAGCCCTCTGGAAAAGGTTAACCGACCCTGTCGTAGTAAGGAAACTAAAGATTGGAGGCAGGGAAGGAGATGGAGGTGATGATGGTGATGATGGGGACAAAAAAGGAAAGAGTCCAAGAAGAAGGACAACGAAACGGAGGAGTCCAGGCAAAAGATGAAGGTGAATCTGCCTTGGACTTATACGGGGAAGAAAGAAGAGAGTATATTTCATTGTGAAGTTGCAATGGATACCTACTTGTACGCGCAGAAGATCCTGTATTGGGACCGCGTGCATGGCTAGTTTGTGTTTAGCGGGTGATGCGATGAGTTTCGCCATCTCCTTGATGAAGGAGAGTGGCTGCACAACCATGGTCCTATATTCACAACAGACACGGATCGAGGACTTCTTTAGAGCCCTTGAGAAAGAATCGAAGATAAGAATCTGGCCCGCAGGACCGAGTCTTTGATCGTAAACATTGGCGATCGTGAGTGGAAGACTGCGTCAGCGCTCAAAGCCACTATGGATGAACTCTTGCAGTGTCCGGGTCATGGACTGACACCCACACAGATTTTGAACAATTTTGCCAGAGCACTCCCGGATCCATTGAGAACCCAACTTTATCCCCACACTAAAGAAGAAGGAATGACTTACGAAAAGTTCAGCAAGATCGCAGTTGATCATGTTGGCTTTCTGCAAGAAGCACAATACTGTCATTATTGGAAAGATCTCCAGGCAAGGAAGAAATGGAGAGATCGCGCGATCTCAGGGAACATAGCTGGGAAAGATAATCTCCTTTTCACTTTCGAAGAAGGAGGGGTAAAATCCCTTACCTACGATCAGATATATTACGGTTTAGAAGAAGACAACAATACTCACTTAGCCCAGGGAGGGGATTATGTGGCTGTTGCAGCCCGCGGAGGAGGGCGACAAGGAGGAAGAGGTCGTGGAAGAGGAAGAGGAGGTCGTGGCCGAGGTGGAGGAAGAGGACCCGCCGCCCAGAGGGGTAGTGGCGAAGGTAGCTACTATAAGGGCAATATGGGTAATGGTCCCTCGCAAGGTGGAAGAGGTTCCAACTCCACTGGGGGTAGAGGAAGAGGATACAATAAMTGGCAGCCAGATCCACCCCATCTCAAGATCGTCGTAGGCAAACCTWGGGAACAAATGGGGATTGATGAGAAAACTTGGGATGAGCGTAAGGCAGTCGGCCAGTGCTTCAAATGTGGTGACCCCGACCACATTGTTCCCTTCTGTCCCGAATATCGGTACCCAAAAAGGAACAACCAGTAGAGGTAGCAGTTGCCTCTACAGGGACTCTAGATGCAAGCAGACTGTCATCCTCCCATCTAGAGGTYCCAATGGTAGAGACTGAGACGCTAAAAGGCCCCCACCTAGTTAGCTGCCCAGAGGTTGCTTGTGTTAGGACTTCTCTAGGTGGTTCCCTCGCAAGCATAGGTGATGAACTGATCACTCGTCGCCACACTTGGTCCGAAATGAAGAAAAAAAAAAAGCAGTTGTTCATTGCAGACGTAGAAGTTAGTAGAGTAAGAGTGGGCGCGTTAATAGATAGCGGATCAACGAGCAATTATATTAGCAAGAAAGGGCTACAAAAGATGCGCCTAGGGCTGAAGGTCCAGAAGTTAGACCAGCCCGTTGTAAGTAAGYTAGCGGATAAYAGAGAAATGGTAGTAGATAGCAATGTTGAAGGGGTTAGGGCATACTTTCGGTTGGAGGCAGGGGGTAAGGTGGAACATGTTCTGCACGCCCTGACACTCTTAGTGGAGGACAGTCTCCCTTTTGACATGATACTAGGAACTGATTGGGGTGAGGCCGCCGATGCAGATGTGAAACTGGRYGAGCATGGATGTTGTTTGCCTAGCCCTGCAGGTGGAAAAAAAAAAAAAATCGACTTTACCATGCATCTGGCATAGAGAATAGCCTATCCCTTTGYTGCATGAGTGCCCCCGCGTTCGCCCGACATGTAGTCAAGAACGACCTCRCCGACCAAGTGTTTGTTACGTATGTGCGCCCGGTGAGTGAAAGTAAGAAAGAGGAAGAAYCATTCCCTCCAATGTACAAAAACTGCTTATTGAGTTCGCAGATGTGGGAGAGGCCCCAAGTGGAGTGGTTGAGAGAGAAACCAAGCACCGGATAGAGTTAGAACCGAGCAGCCGGATTCCCAAGGGCCCTATCTATAGGATGTCTCCAAAAGAGCTTGATGAACTGCGAAAACAATTGGATGAGTTGCTTGAGAAGGGGTGGATTAGACCAAGTTCCTCACTATTCGGTGCACCAGTCCTGTTTGTGCCAAAGAAGGGCGACAAACTGCATATGTGCATAAATTACCGGGGACTCAACGCAATAATTGTTAAGAATGTTGAGCCATTACCAAGGATAGATGATCTTTAGACCGAGTATAAGGTTGCARATATTTTTTGAAAATAGATTCGAAATCAGGCTACCATAAGATTGAGGTTTTGCCCGAGGATYARCATAAAACGGTTTTCCAGACCCGGTACGACCACTATGAGTTTGTGGTAATGCCATTCGGACTGACGAATGCTCCTGCAACCTTCCTGAGATGTATGAATGAGTTGTTTCGTGACTGGCTTGATAAGTTAGTTGTTGTTTATTTAGATGATATAATGATTTTTAGTAAGAATCTGAGTGAGCATGAAGAGCACCTTCGAATTGTGGTGAATAAGTCGTGAAAGGCGAAATTTAAGATTAATAGGAAGAAGTGTGAGTGGGCAAAGCATTAGGTTCTTTATTTGGAACATATGGTAGATGGTGATGGAATCAAGTCGGAAGACGTCAAGATTGCAGCCATTAGAGATTGGCCTAACCCACGCACGTTGACGGAACTGCGTTCGTTCCTTGGTCTGGCCAACTATTATCGCAAATTCGTTCGAAACTTTATAGTAATTGATGCCCCATTGCGCAGATTGTTGCAGAAAAGAAACTATTTGGAAATGGGATGAGAATTGTACTGCGTCCTTTAAGCGTTTAAAGAAATGTTTAATTAATTACCCAGTGTTGAAAGTCTCAGACCCATCTCTGCCTTTTGTCGTAACCACTAACGCTAGTCAATATGAGATCGGTGTTGTACTCCCGCAAGACGATGGGCATGGGTACAAACCTGTTGAATTTATGTCTTGTAGACTGCCTAGCGAAAAGGTCGCCGCTTCTACCTATGAGAGGGAGCTGTTCGCTCTGCAGGAAGYGTTGAATCACTAGCGACACTATCTTTTAGGTCGCCACTTCAAARTCTACTCAGATCATGAAACACTTTATTGGCTAAAAACGCAGGCTCGGATGACACYTAAACTGACTAGGTGGGCCGGGGAAAACGATTAGTTTGACTTTGAGTTGAAGCCAGTAAAAGGAAAGTACAATGTCGTCGTCGATGCATTAAGTAGAAAAGTTGATTTTTTCAGTGCTATCATTACATATCTAGATGCAAGCACCGAACTACAGGAAAATATGAAGTCTGCCTACGTGAGTGGTCCAATCTATAGCCAGCTAATTGGCAAGGTGCAGACAACACCACACGAAGTACCAGATTATAGGGTGACACAAGAACTGTTGTTTGAGAAGACCGACATCCATGATCGACTATGTGTCCCAAACAACGAGGAAATTCGTAGCATGATACTTAGGGAAAATTACGATGTTGAGGGGCATTTCGGATGGAGGAAGACTTATGCTAACCTCCTACGCTCCTACAAATGGTCGGGAATGAAGCATGAATGCATTTCCTATGCGCAAGGCTGTCCGATTTATCAGAGGAACAAGAGTTCCACACAACCTCCCCTTGGATTACTCAGACCCCTGCCGATTCTGTCGGGACTAGGGGACTCCGTGTCTATAGACTTTATGGACACTGAGATAAAGAGTAGAAATGGAAAAAGTCAGGTTATGGTGATAGTMGATCGGTTWAGCAAGTTTATTGTGTTCATTCCACTCCCTGGGGAAGCAAGAACTGATTTGGTAATTAGGGCATGTACCATTGGGTGGAGGATTCTGGGCATCCCTTGACTATTGTAAGTGACAARGATTCGCGGTTCACAGGTGAGCAATAACAGCAACTGATGAAGGTATACGGTTCCAAATTGACTATGTCTTCAGGTAGWCACCCTGAGACAAATGGACAGACCGAGCAGATGAACAAGCTGCTGCAGCAAGTACCACGCATGTACATTCGACCAAATCAGATTGACTGGGACGGACATYTGTCGAAGGTTGCAAGTGCCTATAACAACTCTCATCTAGCTWCATCTAAAACACTGACTGAACTGCATCTTGGATGGCGCCCTCGTAGACCCATTGACTGTCTAAACCCTGTTCAAGTGCAGAGACTCCCGCCAAGAACCAGGGAATTCGCTATTCAGTATCAGAAAAGATMTGGGAAAAGTTAAAGAGAATATTAGTAAAGCACAACATCAAATGATAGAACAAGCTAACAAGCACCGCAGACCCTCGCAATTTGCTATAGGAGATTTGGTCTGGGTAAAGTCAAAAGAGCTTCTCCMTGAGGAGAACATTTCCCAGAAGTTGTTACCTGCCTATAGAGGACTGTGGCAGATTCTTGATKTGATTGGTGATGTAGATGGTATTTCTTATGTTGTTGAAATTCTCCACACTTGCACACGTATCCGGTGTTTCATGCATCAAAGTTGCTTCCTTGCGTTAGTAATGAATTGTTTCCAACTCGCAGATTGATGATTCCCCCTGATATGGATGGAAATTATGATGTAGATCGGATTGTTGGGGAAGACGTTTACAGATCCGGGCGCAGGGGTAGACCACAACGACARTATAAGGTTAGGTTTGCCTATMAGGAACCTTCAGAAGATCGCTGGTTTACAAGAGATGAGCTAATTGAGACGRCACCGCATATTGTGTCCTATTATGAGAGAGCTAAGAGAGRAATTAACATTATCGACATATAACATTGGTAACCTTCTCGGAGGATCTCAAAATAAGGCCGGCGGGAGTGAAAGGCCTTCCACGATTCAGACCCCAAGTTCGAGTTTCAGGGTCAAAGGCCTGGGCCAAGAAAGGCCKAATCGGTTAGTTTCAKAAAAGTCACAGTTGGGTACCCTAGCAATCAAAGTCCAATAGGCACCCGACAAACAGTCACATCCTAGGGGCAAAATCACGTCTCATAACGAAGAGTCATATTGGAAAGTCACATCCCACGAGCAAAATGGCAATTCACAGGCAAGARTCTTGTCCCAGAGGCAGGAGTCACAATCCACAATAAAAAACCATGTGCCATAATTGAGAAGTCGTGACTCAAAGGCCCAAGCAGCAACACACCAATGAAAATTCGGGAAAGGTACCAAACCYTGACATTCGAAAGCAAACAGGCCGTGGGGATGTGGTACCGGAACCAAGTCAAGCCCCRAGAAGCAGAGGTTGGCACGAGTTGAAGCTCGATCCAAGACAATGTAAGGACTGGCCAGACTCCTCATTCGACAGATTGCTCATTCGCATAAGGTGTGGAAGTGCYGGTGYACTTGTGCGCTATTGTGAGGGGCRGAGCGCTGAGCCAGAGAGCTGCGCTGTTAGAGGGAGAGAGAAAGAGAGAGGGAGCAGCCATAGCTKCCCAGCGCTGGCAGAGGGAAGGCARCCATAGCTGCGCCAATGCTGGTAGTCAGTAGAAGACCTCAGAAGGGTTAGTAGAGTTAGCAGTGGGTGTATTCAGAGTTGGTCTTTGAGTAGCAGGGAGTGAGAGTGCATGCAAATAGGGAGAGAAGATACACGAAGGTAGTAGACAGAGAGAAGACCAAGAGAGAAGAGAGAAGAGTGCCAGGAGAAATACGTACCTGAGTGGAGATAYTGGTGACTTGGGTTAGCGTTGTTGAGCGCTTGTGACTGAACTCCTAATTGCTTATATG
The DNA here is from genome assembly GCA_003427395.1 of Chara braunii. NCBI lineage: Eukaryota > Viridiplantae > Streptophyta > Charophyceae > Charales > Characeae > Chara > Chara braunii. The sequence continues at coordinate 2,199,839 of BFEA01000009.1, read as the reverse complement.
ATAATTTGTTGGAATTCTAAAGTTGCGCTACCTGGTCTTCATCTCTCTGGCCTCCAGTGTGAACTTTGTGTGATCTCATTCATGCATGTTGTGTGATTGTGTGCGCTCATTGGTGTTGAACTGAGAGGTTCGTTGCACTTCTTGGTTTTGCAGACTAACCTTGTTGTGTATCTTGATCGCACTGGCCGTGGCATAGGACCTCCCTGCACAGTCTCTCAATTTTGAAACGTCGACCGTCATTAGTAGTAGGAAATGCCAGGAATTGGAAGTAGAAAACAGAAAATTGTTATTTAGAATTTCTTGTTCTTTATTTATTTTTATTTCTTGCTGTGCTTTTTGGAAATTTGTTTGTGGTTGAGGCCGTGGAATTAACTTTTGATTATTATGGTCCTCAAACATGGCTTGCCTCTGGAAGTGTTTGATCCTGACCAGATTCAGTCCTCTATTTTTCTTTCCCATTTCCTTCGCATTCTTTGCTGATCAAGAACAAGGAGACGAATATGTATGAAGGGACATATTAAAGCCAAGAAAGAACAGATGCTAGGCAGACTGCGTCAGTTGCCTACTAAAGCACACCCCGCTAGACCAACARCGGAACAGCATGTTYGTGGCCAGTTTAATCTGTGTGCTGCAAAAAAAGAACTGGAGAAGGCTGACGCTGCCATTACACTGCGGGAGGTCAGTGGGAGAGTGTGGCAGATCATTAATGAGCCTTGATCAATTTGTCGCTCAGCAGCTTGACTAACTGTCAAGGCATGGTGAAGAAAGAAGGAAAGAACGGAAAAGAAAAGAAAGACCGTCAAGTTCAAAGGGCGGTGATAAGAATTGAATATTCAGATAATGGATGACAACATTGCCCAATTGGAAGAGACATTGAAAGTTGAGAAAAAGAAGAGGGAAGCTTATCTCAGGGAGAAAGCGGAAAGAGAACAACAAGAAAGGAAAATGAAAGAAATAAAAGAAAACATTAAGTTGGGATAAAAAACCGACGTGGCATCCATGTTTGAGCACTTGATTTTGTATCTCGTCCAAATAGAAACTAAACTGGATTTTGTCATTATAGAAAAGGAACAGCTGAACGCTGAGCTCTCCACAATGACCAATCTAGTCAAAGGAAAGCAGAAATGACCAAGGAAGAAATCGAAGAAGATGGACAGGAACCACCGAAGGGAGAAACATTGTTGAAGAATGCCATGAAAGCACAACGTCCCACAGAGGCAGAGACCTAAAAAAARAAAGAAAAAGTGAAGATGAAGTTGTCGTTCACCTACACCGGCAAGAAGGGAGGGAATCTACTGTTGTGGAWTGCGGAGATTCATACCTATTGTTCAACCACCCCAGTAGATGAAGATAGCCARGTGGCGTTYACCACCTCATGTCTTGGTGAAGATGTCAAGCCATGGGTACTGTCAGAAGCGAATCTCACCGGATTTTAGTTTATTGGGGATTGGGCAAAGACACTGAACTTGAAAGAATTTTTGAAGAAAATCAAGGAAAAAATTTTAAATAAAACAACAATAGATAAGGCTTTCGATGAACTTACCACCATAGGGAAACGCCGCTGGACCTTCGTTGATGCACTGTCAAGAGAGGTAGATAAATTATTGCAAGTCCTTGGTCTCAACATGCATGATGACCAGGTGTTGTATATCTACTTTCAGGCATTACCTGAGCCTATCAAGGATCAGCTGGTTGTAGAGGCCAAATCTGGTAAGTATTCGTACCGCCAATTTCGTGATATTGCTTCGTAGCGGGAGTAGATGACCTCCCCGGTGAAAGGTACGTTTGTCGGTGCAGTTAAGGGTGGGCAATCTCATGGRACGAGGAAAAGAATTATATGGAGACAAAAGGGATAGGACCACCTCCTTGTCGTTTTTTATRACGAGACGATGGAGAGGTGGCCCCTTGAGGGAAACGAGGGTGAACAAGTAGCYGCAATGAGTCTGGAAAGAGTGACGTCACTGTTGTAGCGGCCAGCAAGGGAGGCGCAATTAGTAATGTAGTGAARAACAAGAGGCCTTGCTCCTTTCCCACGCATCCTGTTAAAGCCTTAGAGAGGCCWTGGAAAAAGYTTGGCATATTCCATAAGGAATGGTAGGAGCGCATGGACAATGGACAATGCCTCAAGTGTGGCACTGAAGGGCACATAGCATGGTGTCCTCTCATAAGGAACCCAAAATGGAGCAGSTAGTAGGAGTAGCATCTRCTCCTACTGAGCCGGAGGGTTAAGATAATTTTGCGGCGCCACAAACCCCTTTCAACCCTCCAACTCTTGTGGCAGAGGATGACTATTCTTCAACCCCTCACCCAGMTCACCCTGAGAAAGTCATGTGTTCAGTCACACTAGGTGAGTCCCTTGATGAACTATGGAACAAACTCATTGCTCTAYGAAGTTCATGGGCTAAAAAAACGAAGTCTAACGGTGAATTAATCATTGTGGATTTGAAAATCGTGAGGACAAGAGTTGGTGCTTTGCTTGATCCAGGGTCAAGGAGGTCTTACATTTCTGAGTAAGCGATAAAGAAGATACACTTAGAAATGAAGATAAAAAACCTACCCAACCGTATCACGTCTATGCTTGCTGATTGAAGTACTATCACTGTGTCCCAATATGTASACAGAGTGAAATGTTACTTAAAGACAAAAGACGGAAAGAGAATATTGCATGAAATCACCTTCCTCGTGGAGAAGAAGTTGGCATTTGATTTGATTTCGCGAAAATGGATTGGCACGAGGAAGCTGACCTTGAAGTCAAGTTCAAAGATAGGATTGTTAAATTAAAAGATGAAAGGAAGAAATGAAAGCAATCAAGTTGTTTCATGAGTCTGGCTTAGACTCAATACTGTTTTTTTGTTGTATGAGTCTTTTCGCCTTCAAAACTATGGTTACAAATAAGAAGTTGGCACAAGAGGTAATGATGGTACGCGTGAAGAATGTGGGTGAGTGCTCTACTTCCTATCCTCCTTCTACGAATATAAGGACCTGCAAACTGAACTAATAAGAGTAACTGAAAGAACTATTAGGCACACAATCGAGATTCATCCCGACAGTAAGATTCCCAAAGTACCGATCCACCGTATGTCCCCGTGGGAATTGGAATAACTAATGAAACAATTGCAGAAACTTACTGAGAAGGGATGGATTAGGCTGGGTTCCTCTCCTTACGGCGCACCCGTACTCTTTGTGCCCAAAAAGGAAGGGAAGCTCGGACTATGCATCGTACCGAGGATTGACTCCGTAGCTGTATAAAATGTGGAACCCCTATCGTAGATAGATGACTTGCTCGACCAATTGTAARGTTGCAAGTAGTTCAACAAGATTGATCTGAAGTCAAGCTACCACCAGATCGAGGTGGCCCCTGAGGATCAACATAAAACGGCGGTCCACACAAGGTATGGTTATTACGATTTCATGGTCATCCTTTGGTCTTTCTAACACCCCGCAACCTTCCAAAAGTCAGCGAATGAACGTTTTTGCGAATGGCTCRACCAATTCGTGGTTGTCTWCCTCCACAATATCCTGGTSTATAGCAAGATGCTACAAGACCACGAGGAACACCTACRAATGGTCTTGTAGAAGCTACGAAGAGAACTTCAAGTTGAACCAAAAAAATCAAAATTTGCTAAATTCAAAGTTTTGTACCTTGGACACGTAGTGAATGAGGATGGACTAAGGCCGACAAAAAATAAAATTGTTGCAATCAGGGATTGGCCTAAACCAAGGAACCTAACTGAACTGTACTCTTTCCTAGGTTTGCCAAACAACTATAGAAAGTTCTTAAGGAACTTCTCTAGCATATGTGCTCCTATAAGGAGGTTATTAAAGAAAGGAATCATTTGGTTATGGGACAAAGATTGTGAGTCMTCATTTAAGAAGCTTAAGTATGCTATGACTCACTACCCTGTGCTGAAAATCGTTGACCTCTCACTTCCATTCGTCGTTACAACTGACGTAACTCAGTATGGGATWGGGCAATCTTGCAACAAGATGATGGGAAGGGGTATAGACCTATGGAGTTTATGTCTTGCCGCCTACACTCAGAGAAAGTGGCTAACTCCCACCTATGAGACAGAGTTGTTTGCTTTGTTGCAGGCGCTAACGACATGGRAACACTATTTATTGGCCAGACACTTCAAGGTCTACCCAGACCATGAAACACTGAAGTGGCTCAAGAYGCAACCACGACTATCTGACAAACTAGCACGCTGGTCTACTATCATAGATCTCTTTGACTTTGAGTTGCATAACTATCAAAGGTAAGTACAATGTGGTAGCTGACGCTCTCTCTAGACGATCTGATTTCTTTAGAACTATTTTTACTTATCTTGATATAGGAAGCGAACTAAAAAACAAGATYAGAGAAGGGTATGCTAAAGACGAAATATGGCAGCCTATAATCCAACCTCTGAAAACAAACCCTGGACACTTCCCATATTATAAGGATTGATGGCATTCTCTTCTTGTTGGACAAAGGCGAATAACGAATCTGCGTTCCCCACAATGAAGCAGTGAAAARCTTCATTTTGGGTGAATGTCATAACACCGAAGGTTACTTTGGCTTCAAGAAGACCTATGGTAATGTTCGGGAACAGTTTGTGTTGCAAGGAATGCAAGAAGACGTACTAACCTATGTGAGAACTTGTCTTATGTGTTAGAGGAAACAAGTCGTCCCATGAGAATCCACTGGGACAACTCAGACAACTTTTCATCCCCAACGATCYAGGTGARTCTATCTCCATTGACTTTACGAGTCCCACCAAGAGTCAGAATGGGAATAGCCAAGTCATGGTCAAACTCGATTGTTTCTCTAAGTACGCTATGTTCAATCCTCTACCAGCTTAAGCTAAACCGAACTAGTGATTCAAAAATTTCAGATGCGATGAGTTTTCGAGTATGGATTTCTCAAGACAATCGTATGTGATCGAGATGTGAGGTTCATGGGACAACAATGGCGAAGGTTCATGGAAGTATACGGTACCAAGCTGACCATGTCGTCGGGCAGACATCTTGAAGCGAATGGACATACTGAACAAATGAACTGCCTGTGTCAGCAACTTTTGCGCATATATGTCAGACCAGCCCAAGTGGATTGGGATGAGAACTTGCCAAAGATAGCAAGTGCATATAACAATAGTGTCCGTACTGTCACTGGTCGGACACCAAATGCATTGCTTAAAGATTGGCAACCTATGAAACCTATTGGCTCTCTGACGAGGGACCAGATCCAAAGGTAGCCTCCCGGTACCCGTGCATTTGCGGTTTTGTATGAGCAAGATATTGAAAGACTTGAGGAAAACATTAGAAAATCACCTCTGATGATTGAGCAAGCTAACAAACATCGTAGACCAGCTCAGTTCAAAGAAGGAGATCCGGTGTGGGTCAAGTCTAATGCATTCACACTCGAAGAAGGAAGCTCACAAAAACTGCTACCTGTTTACTACCGGCCATGGGAAGTTCTTAAAGTTATAGGGGACGCAGATGGACCATCGCATAGGATAGATGTGCCCCCTCATCTCAAGACTTATTACGCCTTCCACGCATCTAAACTGCTACCCTGCATTGAAGGCCAAGATTTTCCCAGCAGACTGTCAATATTTCCACCTTCAATGGATGGCGGGTATCAAGTTGAAAAGATCCTCGATCACGAGTTTTTTTCTACTAGTGGAAGAGGAAGACCACAAAAGCGGTATAAGGTGAAGTTCAGTAATCAACCAGAGTCAGAAGCAAGATGGTTCAGCAAATGAGAACTTCTACCAACTGCACCTGATATAATTGCTCGATATGAACATGGGTTGAGAGGAAACCGTTCCTGAAAAGAAGAATTTCTGCGGTGGAATTCAAAATCAGGCCAGATGGAATGCAATAAATTCAGTTCAGATCCACATTGTCGGACATGGGTCATAACTTTTGGTCAAAAATGGGCCTAAGGTCAAGGGGTATCAGGACTTAAGTCAAGAACAGCGTCCAGCATGAGGTAGTTCACTCTTGGGAAATCAAGAGTCAGACCAAGCATGGGAAGAGCAGGCCCAAAGTCAAAGTCAACCCCAGTAGTCAGCCTTGGCCATAGATCGGATGCACATCAATGGTGGCCTGCAGGTATCTGAAAGATTCCAGTCCCGACTGGCAAAAGGTACCGCTGCTTCGAGGCTGCATCCAGGCCGTTGAGATCGGGCAAATCTGGAGCGTCGACACTGTCAAAGGGGAGACTGGTCCATGCCAGTCAATACTGGTCAACGCTACAAAAAGACGGCCACACACTGGGGAAGGCATTCTGCCTTGCGCTGGCTTGATGATAGTGCTGTATCGCGAGGCTGCTGAAGTTGGATGCTGGTGTCAGATGCTGGTGGTGGGCGCCAGCCTAGAGGGAGATTATGCTGGCGTGGCCATAGCCACATAGATGTAGACTAGGTGATGATGATTGGTGAGGAGGAGGAAGATCAAGGCTGTGGGACTAATGGGAGGTAAAGGGAAGCTTACCTGGACTTACCTGGCGATGATACGTGTGATCGGCTGCTGTCTCCACGAAGATGAGGAAGTGCTGCACCATCCTCCATATCCTATTGTTGACAAGGATGGAGGGTGGGCACCCTGTTATGATCTGCATGGTAATTATGTCAGAGGACGTCAGAGGAAACATGTATTGCGGATGGAAGTGGGAGAGAAAGAGAAACATGTACTATTGATAATCATTATCTTTTCTCTTCTCTTTCTCTCCTCTCATGCTCTTCTTTGATGATACGATACTCTGGAGTTGTGCATTTGATTGAGACATGGACATGTAATTGATGTTGGAGACTTCATGAGGAGCGCTGGGTTCAGACTTCTATTGCATTACTTACTGGCTTCTCAACAAGACTGGGCTCATTACAGCTTCCCTTTCCTTCCCTTTTTCCTCTTCTCGCTTTGCATTCCTCACCTTTCCTTGCCCTTTCTTTTATTTCCTTTTCTTTTGCTCTCCTTTGTTTTCCTTCCCTTTTGCTTTTGCTTTCCCTTTCCTTGCTTTACATTCCTTCCCTTTTCCTTTTCCTCGTCATTTTCTGTTTCCTTGTTGTTTTCCTCTTCATTCTCCTTTCCTTTGATTTGTATCCCTTTCATTTTTCCTCCCCTCTCCTCTCCTTCACGTTGGTCTGCCATCCCCTCTCTTTCCCTCTTTGCTCTTTTCTGATTCCCTTTCCCCTTCTGTCTCCCACCTTTTTCTTCCCTCTTGTTCCCTTCTCTTCCCAGTGCTTCCCTTCTTCCTTCTCTTCCTTTTCGTTTCCCCTATTTTGCCCATCATTTTTCTCTCTTTGCGTTACCTCTCATCTCCTTCCCTTCCCTGTCCTGTCCTTCCCCGTCCTCTCCTCTTCTTTCCTTCCATGCCCTCTCGCTCCCTTCCGCTCCCTCCCCCTCTCCCAGTCCTCCTCTGCTTTACTTGTCTTTCCCTCCTCTCCCTACCCTTCTTCCCACTCCTTCTTCCCACTCCTTTTTCCCCCGTTCCTTCCCTCCTCTCCTTTCTTCCTTGTCCCTTTTCCCCCACTGTGGCATACTCAGTTCCACACAGGCCCAGCACGGCCCGACCAGGTAGGCTAGGGGTCTGTAGACTGTAGGGTCTGTGTCGTTTCGACCCACAGTAGGGGCCCGTAGGGTCGGTAGGCGAGCTTAGGCCTGAGTAGGACCGGTACCAGTTAGAGGCCCCGTAGGCCTCGTTTCGGTTACAGGCCCTGGCGCGCGTTTTCACGCCAGACCCTGATTCAGAGGCCGCGCCGTTTCAGTAGGCGTTTGAGGCTCAGCCTCAGTTTGGGTGCCAAACTTTCGAGGCCCAGCCTCAGTTTGAGCGCCAGACTCAGCTGCTGAGGCCGACCCAACGCTATATATAGCTGGGTCCAGACTCAGTTCGGCATTAGGTAGAGGATGGAGTAGAGATTCTCTTCGGATGACAGCAGTGTAGCAGTAGTCTTCCAGCGCTGGGCGCTGATAGGACTTAGGGTAGCACAGTGGAGGAGAGAGACTGTAGCGGAGGCCGGGGAACTTACCTGAGATTTAACTGCGAAGCCATCACTCCAGCTTCGTCTTCAGCACTTCCGTACCTGCATCAAGGCGCCACCTTTCGCAGGTCAGTACCTGGCGCCGAGAGAGAGAGAGAGAGAGAAAGAGAGAGAGAGAGAGAGAGAGAGAGAGA
>BFEA01000009.1:2138636-2156235 GCA_003427395.1 Chara braunii | reverse complement strand
TTTTTTTTTGGTTCCGCGTTCGGTTGAACGTCCGAACGCGTTGAGAGGGGGTCCCAAACGTTCGGGCGTTCGGGTTCGGGTGTTCGGCCCGTCCCGAACGCCGGCAACCCTGTATATATATATTATATATATATATATGGGATTGTAGGGTTTGAAATTCTCTACATCCCCATATTTTGTTTTTGGGATTTTGATGCTTCTTAAAAAATAGAAAACGAAAAAAACAAGTATTAAAATCAAAAGAAACACAATAAAAAAAATGGATTTTTTTTTTTCATTTTTTCTTGATTTCTGGTGTGTATGTGTGTGTGTGTGTGTGTGTGTGTGTGTTCCGAGATGTATGCGCGTGTGTGTGTGTGTGTCTGTGTGTGTGTGTGCGTGTGTGTGTGTGCGCACGCGCGTGTATATGTGTGTGTGTGTGTGTGTGTGTGTGTGTGTGTGTGTGTGTGTGTGTGTGTGTGAGAGAGAGAGAGAGAGAGACAAAGAGAGAGAGAAACAGGTCTGTTTCCAATCTCGCGGCTGGGCTCATGGTACTTGCACCGAGAAGAGGAGCAAAATCCAATAAATCTCCCTCTAGAACTTGGGAATATACACCGCCACTTGCGCATGCCCGCTGTCGCGCCTTCGCCCCCGCTCGCCCGCGGCCTTACCATTTGTGAGTGTGTGTGTGTGTGTGTGTGTGTGTGTGTGTGTGTGTGTGTGTGTGTGTGTGTGTGTGAGAGAGAGAGAACAGGTAAAGTTCCAATCTCGCGGCTGGGCTCATGGTACTCCCACCGAGAGGAGGAGCAAAATGGAATGAATCTCCCGCTAGAAAATGGAAATATAGACCGCCACTTGCGCCCGCCCGCTGTCGCACCTTCGCCCCCGCTCGCCCGAGGGCTTGCCATTTGTATGTGTGTGTGTGTGTGTGTATGCGTGTGCCGGGGGGAGGGGAGGGAGGACCCCTACCCCACCAATCAATCAAGCAATCAATCAATAAATCATTTTATTTTTTTTCTATTTCACACACCAAAAACCATCGCCCCAAAAATATTTTTTTTAACTTTTTATGTTCAAGGAGGTGGTATCGGGGTTCCGAAACCCCAATCCGCAACCCTCTTCCCCACACCCCTCCCCCCTCGGCCGCGGTGGCCCGTTTTTGCCCGCGGTCATACCCGCGGCGACCGCGGCCGCGGGGGATTCATAGAGCGGGCGTACCCATCGGCAGATGTTTTTTGCTTGCTCACGTCGTTCAAATGCTCGTCGTCACAGCGAACGGAGTTGTGATGATCATTATGGCCAACATCGCGTGATGACGCTGAAGCACACGACCTTGAATTATCCCATGATGCACTCAACAAGTTCGGCGTTTGCGTCGTGCTTCCTGAAAGGGACGCCGCAATGTCTGACAACGAAAAACCCAGGTTGACTCATGTCCCGTCGTGGTCGTTGGCCGCCACAGCAAAACATCGCGTCGATGTAGCCCGGAGAATGGCATAGCCCTTTGATTCCACGTAGTGCAAACGCTGCTTACGAAAGACACACACAACCTCGATCATCCAAGTCTTTGTTTTTTTTTCTCAAGGACGATACAATTGATCGCATCCAGCAATAGGATGACGATAGCACTGCATGCGTGTTGTTCAGGTCGGTTATCATTGTCTAGATTTCTTTCTCAACTGTATCCAGGTCTTTGTCGGCTTCGACCACTTGCAATTGTAATTTGTCATGGCCATCCGCTATGCGTGGCATTGATCGGCACATGCGCTCGACACCTTTTATCATCCTTCGTGAGGTTCTATGACGCGTTTAGAAAATGAGAAACTTTATCTGCGAAAATGAAAAGACGAAAGACTCGTGTGAATACATTACGCATGGGTGTGAAGATGACATTGACTCTCAATCATCAACAACCCTTTGAACAACAAATGGATCAATATATCGGTGGGTAGTCGGATGGACGTGGTACAGGACCAAAGGAAACGTGCAAACAGGAGGACGTTCGATCGGATTCGATGAACAGATGGATTGATGGATGGATGAACTAACGGATGTGTGGATGAACGGACGTCCTAGCATATGCATTATTCCGATTGCCTGTATTTTGTGTGCATACTTTGAGTGTATTTTCCTTTCAAGTCTGGGGAAAGAGGCAGGGTTGGTGAGAGGGGTTAGGCTAATAGATGATGTATTGATATTCATCTGGAAAAGTTGGGAAAAGGGAGGGCGATCAAAGGCAAAAGAAATCATTCAAAAAATTGAAAAATGCTACGATGACAATCTGTTGTTAAAAAAGGCAGACGAAATAACGAGGAAATGATTTTTTTTGGGGATGTAAAGTCAAGATCGATTCCGCCAAAGTGTGATGTTGGTACAGACCGAATAACTTTAATGAACTCTGGGAAAAGGAAGGAAGGCTTATACGAACTTCCAAGACTTCAACTCCTTCACATGTATGAAACAGAAGAGGACGTTGATAAATGGGATGCTGCACAAAATACGTGAATGTACCATGACGAGTGACCGGGTGGATGAATGTCTACTCTCGCTGAAACGCGAACTTAGGCTTCGAGCACACCCGACACATTTGTTGTCGAACACACACTTCTGGGGTTTGTCAAAAGATGCGCCCCTGAATGGGAAGATGCGGTGGTCAGGGTTTTGCGTTGCTAAGTGTGGGGCTAAAATAACAACGAGTAGACACTTGTACTTATCGGTAGTTCTTGGGGTTGATTTCGCTTTTTAGTTTTTGATTTTTTAGTTTCTGATTTTTTAATTTTGAGTCGCTAAGTGTAGGGCTAAAATAACAACGAGCGGACGACTGTACTTGTCGGTAGTTTTTGGGGTTGATTTCAGTTTTGTTTTTGAGAATGATTTCATTTTTGTTTCTGATTTTTATTCTCAATTTGCTTTCGTCAATTGGGGTTTTGTCATTGCTGGGAAAAAACAAGCTCGGTAGTGAACGGATGGGTAGGAGTTTTGGGTACTATAGGTAGGCCTTCTACTAGGTTCTGAGCATGGGACCTGATGCCGCCTTGTCTAGGGAGGTACTCGAGAATAGGTAGGAAAAAAACATTATTAATAAGAAGTAGAGGTATTTGATTAGTCTCTCTCTCAATTTGAAGCATCCCCCTGAGGATGACCGGATCTGGCTCCGGTCGAAACGCGCCAGGGAGCGCCAGGGTGTTCAGGCTAGGAAAAAAATACTATTAATAAGAAGTAGAGGTATTCGATCAGTCCCTCTCTCAATTCGAAGCATCCCCATGAGAATGACCGGATCTGGCTCCGGTCGACCGAAAGGTCCCACACTGCACTTTGTTTTTCAAAGTACACAGTACTTTGAGTTGGGTTGTCAATGCCTTCTCTTTCGACATTTTCAAAGTACAAGTTTCGTTTTAAGTTGGAAGAGTGTTCTTGTAATTGTTTATTGTTTGGATGAACTAAATCGCTGCACGTTCGATCTGGTAACCATGTATATATATATACACAAGCTAAGCGCCCACAGTGCGGGCCAAAAAAAAAAAATCACAGGATAATGAAGAATAGCCAAACACTCGCTACAAAGTCTGAGTTTAATTCACAAATTAAAAAAGTGGCAAATAGAAGGGGAAAAAAAAAAAAAACGAGAAACGGCGAGGAAACACTGAGATAAACAAAGAGAGAGAGAGAAAGAAAAAGATAGAGATAGAGATAGAGAGAGAGAGATTGAGATATATATATATATATATATATATATATACAAATAGACCGAGAGAGAGAGAGGGAGAGAGAGAAAGAGAGTGAGAAAGAGAGAAAGAGAGAGAAAGAGGATGGAAAAAAAAAACAAAGAATTAAAAGAAGACGAACACAAAGATAAGAGGTCGAAACAAAGTGTCATATGAAGATTTTCCGTTCCATTACAGTAAGTAAGTGGCCGCAGTATGATCCAGACAATTATTGCATAGTGGAATCAACGTCGACTTAAAAAAAAACGTAATAATATTACGTTAAAATTATTTAAGTCGTCTCTCTCTCTCTCTCTCTCTCTCCATTTGTTTCTCTATCTTTTCTTACATCTCTTGTAGGGGCAATCACGTAACTGAAATCGAAGATGACTGTCTAAAAATTTGTCATTAAGGCTAGGGTTGGACGATTGCCCATTGAACATCTCTCTCTTTCTATATCTCTCATAAGACCAATCAACTTCCTTCGCTGGAACGATACTCTTGCAGCACCTCTCGAACAGACACTCCAAAAGTTCTAAATCGACTCTGTCCTTGCCGATTGTAATCGAGATGAATTACAACATCCACACACTTCCAAGTGTTCATGCTCGTAATCAATTCCTCTACTGCTTCCACAATATCTTGAATCTTGTGAAAACTATCAAGATGAGACAGACGTGCAAGTGTCTTTTTGACACCAATAGATTCAAGAGAGTGACAATGTTAAAATTAGAAGAACTTGTCTGTCCCAAGGGTTCTGTATAGATATACATATATTCTATTGATGGTGTAAGAGCAGGCACAACACAACTGACAGGAGACGGAGTAGCCGTAGCGGCCGGTAGAGCAGAAACAAAAACAGAGGTAATAACATTCGACATTGACATACTGGATGGTGAAGCAAAATCCGTAAGACGTTGAAAATTTGGTGGAGATGCTGCTTGAAGGGGGAGTCTACGGAGCAGAGCGGAATGAGGAGCGGAAGAAGCAACCACGGGAGGAATCCTTTTGAGAAGGTTTTGTATCTGTGCATATCTGTAAAAGGCTTGAGGAATAGTCTCGTCTGTCGAACAACGTGGCAAATGAATTGTTATCTTAGTAATCTCCTCATTAGAGAGAGCAACGAACTCATCGTTCAAAAACGATTGCAACATAGAAGAAGTCTCCAAATCCAAAACATTCAACGGGTCTAAAGAAAGAAGGGATCATCGTTCTAACCGCATATCAGTGAGTTTGTTTCTTTTCTAGTCGAGGAAGTTTTCTCATATTCGTCCATTTTTTACGACTGTGTCACTTTTGACCAACATGTCAAAAAACACACCTAAGTCAAGACATTTTGCATGCCAACCTTCTTTGCATCGTCAAACCATCTAGAAAGGTAAGCGTGCGTATTTTTGGTGCATCGTTATCATCGGGTATCATAATAACCCCCGAAATAATTTGTGGTTGTGACGTGGCGCAAACATCTCTTTCACGTCCACTGTGTTGAGATTGTGAACACGGATCCTGAACACGTACATGTCCGTCGACCCGTCCACAAAAAGGAAGAGACACAAGTGCATCGCCGGGGAGCGCATTCTGTGCTCTCATAATCTGAGTTCCCGTTTCAACAACAACAGGTTGTCGTCCCGCCCGATTTTCAGCCCAGGTAGGCTCCAGCACTTCGGGGGAACCCAAAAAATTAATTTTCACACCAAGACTCTTTCTTCTCTTGAATGTAGATTTAACACAATCTTCGTTCGAATCGCCCGTAACGTTATCATCCTCGTCATCGAAAAATGTAAGGTTATTAGGATACTCGACAGACCTCTACGCGAATCATCCCCAACTAACGATAATCATCACCACCCCCTCCACAATGATATTCTCAGCATCAGCAAGGGTATTCCCTTACGAACATGCAAGTTCAACTTCACAAAAAACAACATAATCGTCCTGAACATTTTCATTTTATTTTGATCTCTCTGAATGTTCGGCTCCAACGTTTGACGTAACATTCGGATCATCTCGAGTGGTATTGCTAGTTCTCATTACTTTCCTTAACGTTAATGTGATATTTATGGTTCATTCAGGAGTCGCATGCGAAGAAAGAAAAAAACGAAATTAATCGGAATGCCAAGGCTTGAAAAAAAAAAAAAAAAGAATAATTTATTCTAAAAGTTTATAATATATAATATTATTCGTCAAAAAATTCTTATCAGGCAACGCAACACGAATGTTGTTGAGATGACCAACACACGACAAAGCAACGTACAGTTAGTCATGCGCAAAAACCAGCTTATGCTGCCAAATCCCCACACGCGATACGGTTTGTCCCTGCGATTTGTTCATCGTTACATCAAAAGCAAGACGGACTAAAAATTGCCTCATAAACCATTTAAACCCGGTGGTCTCACCATCTCTCATCGGATCAATCTTGGGGATCAATGTTATTTTACCCGTGCGCATTATTGTCACTTCCAACGAATCATAATTAACAATCTTTTTCAGAATCAGCCTTGTACCGTTCCAAAGTCCTTGCTTCGGCGACAAATTTTGCAAAAGCATCACGAATACACCAATTTTCAAACGCAGCTTGTGAGGTGGAATACCTAATTAATTGACAGAGTTAAAAAACTTTCGCTGAATACTGAGTCCGGTATCATTTGAATCGGGATAATCAACGCTGAATAGTTCACACACCTCCCTAGGAAAATCGTCAAAAACACGGTTATTAACAAAACCGGCATCGTCGTTAGTAGGGAATAAAATTAATCCAAGAGAGAAATACTCGACATCCCCCACGCGGTTGGACACATCGTCAAACGTCCATGAAATCAACTCATCAATCGGTTTATCCGCACAAGTCGCACATGGCAATCTGACTGCAACAGGTTCATTAGAAACAACATGAGGATGGTCACCATTCCCAATACGCATAAAAAAATTGGCATTTGCCATTTCATCATCGCCTAAGCTTAACATTCGCATATTTTCGATCAGTTGATGAACCTAAAAAAGTTTTCACAAAAGAGACATTTTGATTGACGAATCAATTTGTTTCGCTTCCGATCAATGTTTCACAACGAGCAAAACCTATCTAAAATTCCCAGCAAGAAGTAGAATTTTCCCCCAAACAGTTAATCATTATTACATAGATCCCGAAGCGTAATGTTAAGAGTTTCCAAGTGGAACTCGTTACTCATCGAAGCCTCGTCATGAACAATCGAGTTGGCACGACAGATAAACTTTGTAAGATTACTTTGTTTCGGAATTGAGAAGAAACGCGTGTTATCAGCTTTCAAAGGTGCGAGAAACAGTGAGTGCAGTGTTCGATCACTTGTCAAAAGAGTCGAAGCTATGTCACTGGAAATCACGGTCAGTCCAATGGTAGAGCGGAACCTGATATCCGTCAGATCGTTTAAATGCAAAAAATATTTTATGTTTCAGCTAGCACATCGACAAAAGCACACAACGGTCTTTTCTCTTGCACATCCCGAACAATGCTTTCTACCAACACTTATTAGCGTGAACGAAGACGTCGAAAATTAGAGTCATATCTGCATTGCATTTGAATCGAATCATACGATAACTCGTCATTTAGAATCGACGATATCGTTCTGTTCTCGTGATGTCTCGTTATGTTCTCAACAATTGTTTCTCCGTCGGGTGTTGGCTAATAAAGGCAGAAATAGCTTATGTGTTTTCTAAACTCTTGCAAAATACGGTCAAGATGAAATAAGACTAACAATTGCAAAATGTTCGGGAGAACCATTTCATTTCCTGTGTGATACTGAAAATCATCACACATCTTATCCCAATGTCATTCAAGAAAACGGACTGGATTGTTCACTGGACCAAAGACGAGAACCATAGCAAATACTTTACAAACTTCTTCATGCATATAATGCGTCGCGACTGTCTCTATGCATTGACCGTATGCATCGTCGATTTGCAAAAATCAAATTGAAAACACACGGATCGGAAAAAATCGTATTTGACTCCGTCAACCGTACGAATTTCGGTAAAAGAGCGCACCCTATGAAAATATTTATGGCAACACACCCAGATATAATCGTCCGTTTTGCGTGATCCTTACGTGATGGAATCGAGAGATCTTTTCGAAGCGATCACCGTAAAGATCACGCTTTCTCCTGTTTTACTTCTTATGTTTGTTCGCCCACACATTAGTATTAGGGATCTCTGGATACAGAGGAAACTCCTCTTTAAGAACATGTTCATTCAAAGAGTTCTGTTTCATCAACGCCGTCAATTTCGTTCTCGGGGGCCCATGAGAAACAACGTCGTGCTCAATGTTAGGATCCAACCGCACTTTTGCATGTTTTCCATATGCACGGACAATCTTTCAACCGTGGGTCATTGTTCCGCTAGGTCGAACTCAAATAGACGTCGGCATGCTTCGCATATCGTGATACAATTTGACTCATCGATGACCACATTACTATCTTGCTCGCAAACAATAGCACGATCATAACCTTTGTACATGTACTTGCACGCCTTTATGTTAGTACAATATTCAACATTCATGTAGCAATTACCTCATTAGCAAGTACGGGTTAGATGACACCACGCAACGATTATCGTAAATGACAACATTATGAACAATCGTAAAACCATAATCACTTGGTTTCCTTCTCCTATACGAGGAGTACGTTTGTTCGTCTTTGAATGTTGTTGTTGAAATAAAGTCTTTTGGAAACCCTTTTGTGCATTCTCCGTCCTCTGTGCATGAAGCGTCATCTTTCTCGGCACTGCAAATTGCGTCCAACATGAACTTGACAACCCTTTCTCTCAAATCTTCTTCCGGAGATATCTCGACAAACACCATATTGTCAATAGCATCCACATCCCGAAGTTTATCACTGGATGCAAGTTAACCAGTATATGTGCGTGTGGTGGACCTATTTTTTGAAACTCCACCACATGTAACATTTCGCTCACCCTACCAGAGATCCGTTTGTTTTTTATCTAATTGATGAGTTGCGCAAAAACCTTTGAACACTCTCGCGAGAAAATCCGGCCTGTCGTTAGAACATCGACCTTACAACAGGGCTTGTTTGATCTCCAGTCAGTTAGAGTTGCAGTTCAAAGTAATGAAAAAATCCGGCTTTTCGAATCGTCTCACGATTGTCATGTTGTCGTTATATTTTTCACTCACATATCGAAGCCCCCTAGTGAACGTCGACGGTAAAACAACATTTGTCCCAACACCGTCATCACGTTGATTTTGTTCCCCGGCATTTCGTAAATCCTAATAATACTCCGACTGTAATTTGTTTTTGTAAAATCTCACTCATTTCAAGCGGAGGGATTTAACTTTAGTGTATGCCATGCAACAAAGGAGGCATGGTCTCTATGCACTTCTGTAATGTATATAAACTAAAACAAGTAGTAAACAAATAAAAATAGGTATTATAGTACCATTAAAGAAAGGAGCACCAGTGAAAACTTCTCTTTGAGCTAATAGATGAAAAAGCACAGGTGTCGCGGTACCACAGAGAACAACCAAACAAATTATACAAAGGAGCGTTAGCTGTACTTTGAAAATCTGTTCGATTTCAGATAGGTGATCGTAGGCGCCAGTCATTCTATTCTTTTTTAAAAGAACCAAAGATAGGCTTACCATAAAAAAAAACTTAATAAAAAGATTCCTCGTTGCGAATCTGTGGCAAAGCTATGAACAGATGCAAGTAATCCCGAACGAACAAAAAAAGTACCTAAAAGACTGAATAAAAAAGTAACAATGTTTAGAAGTATATATGACAATCCAGCTATGCATTAGCGCTTCGAGTATGCTATGTGATAGTAATTGGCGAGACCGCGGAGAAGTCCCATGTCCCAAGACGAAAAACAGAAACTCTTTTTTCTAGTACAAAATTAGTCGAGTACGAGATCCAATGTCTCTTATGTGCTGGAACACCTCGGAAGGAACGAAGTAGAGCAATCAATGAATTCAAACCCACCGGGCCATCGTCAATTTTTTCAATTCCCATTAGCCAAGGGTTCAGTCTAGATAAGAGTCGTAAAGGAAAAATGCATAGCACTTACTGACACTAATTCCTTGGCGGCCACTCAACTTCCGAGGCACGTTGGACAGACCAACTATCAGTTTCCTCCAAAAAAAAAAAAAACAAGTCTCAAGCATTTATGCGGTCGATAACATTCCAGAACCACAACCGTTTGTCGCTCACCCGGAAGAGAAGCATGCAAACGAATTTCCAACTCACGAGGAAGAAGTTCATTGGCCATCAGAATACAAACCTCATGTGGACCTATAAGACGGTTATAACGTTTGACATGTTCTTCAACAGGCATGACATCTACATTTATTATCAGCTTTCTCTCGTTCAACGCTTCCGGTGGAAGGTCAACAACCGTCATAAAATCTCTCACAAGATTGTTACATTGTTGTAGCAACTCAAAAAACCTTCACAGTATGCACTTCATTCGGTTAACTTCGACCTCAGATGTACGTGCAGGTAAGTTAAGGAAGTCTCTTTAATCAATCGCATCGTTCAAACGTTGAAGATCGTGCAAGAAAAGTTGTGCAAACTAAGGACGTTCCCCTTCCCCCACAGCCAATGCACAAACACGATGAAAGATTAAACCTTGAACGCGAAGTTCGTCCAGGAATCCGCTTGGATGCAAAAGATAAACTATTATTAATTATCCTCGCATTGTTTTGAAGGAGTCGACCGTCGAAAGTTTGAGACGTTCAAAGAAAAAGAATCTCATGCTCCAGAGAACCTTCGCGTGACCATTCCCACAGAGGACAACGTTGCACCTTTTCGGCAACACATTTTTGTCCATCTTTTTTCATGATGCCACAATTTAGCACCACAATGTGTACACAGTTTTCGACCACCAATTCCGAACGGAGCAAGAGTGCTAACATTCCCTAGAATCGCCACGGTGTTCTCAACCGCCGGGTACGTTATTGTCACGGGTGCCGATGAGAGTGCATTATAATTAGGAGTTGAAACATTGGAATCATTTATTTCTTCCTCCAGACTATCCGACTCATTATCTTATCGACTGTTTACTGAATTTTCATTTCTGATGGACCGCTTCTGCGCGATTGCCTCGCTCGCGATGACAAATTTTGTGACTATCTCCCAAAAAAAAATTGACTGCGCGATTCTTTCGAAGGACAATATGCACTCCACGATTGCGCAGAACCGCTCACTCGAATTTCTCGAAGGATATTCACAGCGAACAATTTTCGCCTCATACCCCATAAAAAATATATATGACCACGCAAATCTTCTTTCCTCCTATGATTCTTAAGCGCAACTCTCAATGCACACGTTCGTTTTAATATGAAAGTATGTTCCGTTTCCCTGTCTTCTCCTTCGTTTCGAAATTTTATATGACGAAGAACATAATTCATTCGCATTCATTGTATTGACTTGTTCCGTCTCTCTACCATCCTCTACGATACTTTCAACAATTATCGCAGTTCCATCATAATCTGGCGACTCACGGCGTGGCATCGACGACAATGATTCAAGTTCTCAACGACGCACGACTTTATTGGAACGGTACCGTCTATGCGGCTTGAACGAATCAGTTCCTATAATAATAATATTCTCCGTTGATTTTGAAATCCAACAAACTTTTAATCAATGTGTAAGGCGAATTCTGTGGGATCGTGACAGTAGAAGATGCATTTCCATGCATATCAATCAAGAGGAGGATAAAGGTTTCTCTTTACACATTTTTTTCAGACATCCGCGTTCAATGTCGACGAATTATCCAGTAAAACGAATCTTTCAACCATTAAAACGGGATCTCCATTTATTGCAACATTCGTATAAATTTCAACTAGACGTTCAGTTTGCAACGTCATAGAAAAATTTTCATGACAATTAATGCGATCTATGCGAACATTAATATTTTCATAACTCACTTTTTTTAACAACACGAGACTTACAAATCATTCATCGATGGGATCGGTTGTCGAAACAATAAAGACATATCACTGATTTTTCTTTCTTCTTTGTCCAGACTCTAAAAGTCTGTGCTAATCGCGTAAAACGTAAATCTTGGGTTTATGAAAACGCGCGAAGCGATCACTTTGAAAAACAAGTGATAGAGTGTTGTTTTCTAGTGCCTTTCTTTTGATCACTTGGGATACACTCATTTCTCCCATTGAACATACGTAATTTTGATTCATCACTACATCATTCTTCGGTAGAACAATCAAGATCATCATTCTGAATTACCATCCGTTGTTTATCTCTCCTGCAAGCAGTCGACTCACTTGCAACACCTATCGCCTGTAGTAAAGACCTCCAGGTTCGACGACTTTGTGAAGGTGGTCGTCATCCATGTTTGCGGCGATCGGATTGTGACAACGTTGGTGTCTCACTCGTAGAGGAACATGGAGTAACACCCGTACCTATATGCAATCAAAATCTATTATTCGAGTAGGACGAAGGACGTTCGAACGAAGACAAGCGGAAGGATTTAACTTTTGCGCATGCCACGCAACAAAACTCGTGGAAGAGACGTGCTCTATACCGAGCAACTGCAACCTTCGACTGTCTTGTTCATCCATCACTATACCTTTGGTATGCACTTCCCGCTTGTGTGACAAATCGCGACAATTCATTCGGAAAGCCTTCCAGCGATTGTCCTCACCTGACTGTCTATTGCATTGATGGATACATTTGACACTTTCTATGACAATAAAGTAAAAAGGACCACTCAACGAAAAGTCACTTCAACATGGTTGCTATTTTGTTTAGATTTTTTAAAAATGCAGCTCATTATGTCCATGGCATTGACACACTTTTTCCCAGGACTCTGTACATGTCTGACACATTACGAAACATGTGCAATGTTGGACTTCCATTCACATATGTTTTCTGCAGACAAAAAAATCCCAAGTACGAATATGCTTTGAGACAGCGCATTCCCTGGTAGTACTTCACTGTGCAGATACGAGTACGAGCAATTACGATCACGGAAAGGAATAACGAGTGGCACTCCGGGCATGCTCACCAAAAACATACAGTCAAAGGGACCCCGAGTGTGAGTGTGCCCTAAGACAATAGACTACATGAATCCATGATAAGACTCATACCACCATCAGTTTTAAAACAAACAACAAACTATGGTAGGTTCTACACCCATTCTTCGCCAGCACTTGGGTCCATCAACCCAGCCGGATAATGTAGGTACATTGTGCTTAAACCACCAATACATGCCAGCCATCAACAGCGGGCCGCTTTCGGAGGCCATCCACCATTAATTTATTTTATCGACGATGTGTGAGGATCCTAAATTTTAGGAGAGGCTCAATCACACTCTCAGCTTGCCCACGTTGTATGTGTACGAGGCGAACCCCCCAACCCATCTTCCCCATCCCCCCTCAAAACCCCATGTGCTCTAACCCCACAGCTCACCCTACGGTCTATGCAGTAAAACAAAATTAACTCGACAGAAAAAAAAAAAACAAAAAAAAACAAGAAACTGGAAAAGAAGGGAGAACAAAAAAAGAAAGAAAACGAACAAGAGTGAGACTGTGCCCACTCTGGAGCTCTATGCCCACATGCCCATAGTCAGGTTGGGCTTACTGAAGATGCACAGCCAGAGGGAGGGCGCTTAAAACTTGTCCCCTTTTCGCTATACAAGGAAACGATATCATCCAACACCAACGCCCCTCTGCAGCCTTGGTCCCAATCCCAAATCCCAGTATTGAATTCCTGTCCGAGTCTGAGTCCCAAGTCTCGGTTCAGAGTTCCAATCCCAGTCCCAAGTCCCTGTTCTGAGTCCCGATCCCTGTTCGATTGTCGTCCTCGCCATCATGTACAATTTTCACGAATGCTTCCGTACACTAGCTTTCACCTGTACAATATGCACGAGTGCTTAGGTAGAATAGCTCAGTGGTTAAGAGCACCGATTGGAAATGTTTATTGTGGTACGAGGTTGCGGGTTCAAAACTCAATTGCAGCCTTGTGCATGAACACCGGCACGGCGTTACAACGACGCACGGCTGCACACACACCCCCTTGGGCTGACGCACGGTAAGCTTATACAGACACTGCCTGCGCACCGCCCAAGGGTTCTCCACGGTGTTGTTTGTCGGGTCTTGATACCGCGTGGGTTGCTTGTGGTTGTTCTGTTGATCTCCCCAGTCTGGCATATCGCACACAGGTGCGGTTTGCGATTGTTGCTCAAATGGTAGAGTCTTCAGGTCACATGTCATAGATCATTGGTTCGAGTCTGGCTTGGGACTTTGGGGGGGTTCTTGTCCAGCTTGGCCTGTCATCTCTTCAACGAACCCATAGTTCCCTCTGCATAGCACTATACATATCTGGCCTTCGGGCTTATACATCTCACTATACAGTTACACAGAGCACACATAGCCTTCGGGCAAACACAAAAACATGGCTCGTGAACATATATACGCAGCCTACGGGCTCATACAAACATACATAGCCTCTGCGGACACATACAACTATGATACCCGGCGGGGGGTGGTTATAGTTAGGGTAAGGACGGTAGGCTGTGCCCGTGGGCGCTGGCTTGCCTTGCTTAGGTACTCCTGCTGGGTAGACTCTCTGAATTGGGCCTGTAGAAGACTTCATGAGCCTGACATCCAAAGTTCCCGTACGGCAAGGTTCGTCCGCATCCGCTTCCACTAGGGCTGAGGGGTTGGCCTAGCCTTCGTGCTTGTCACTGCTGTCTGGTCCAAGTTGCCCTCGATACTGGTAGGGTGATGGTCCTGAGTGCTGATCACACTGAGGTAGGATAGTAGGGACAGGGGGTGCACTCGGAGTATTAACGTGGGGAATGGTGGGGTAGGTGGCCTATCCTGTCAGGACAACCATTGGCTGCCGCTGCCAGCAATCACCGCGGGTCTGGTCCTTCTACAACACCCTGGGCTTCTTAAAAAAAGAAAAAAAGGTAGTCACTTTTCACTTGTATAGTGTTCACAGATGCCTACGAGCTGAGGCGCCAGCCTTGTAGAAAGTGCACTCATCGCCAACTCGATAATTTGGGGGCTCGGGGAAGGCCAGGTAGTGCGCCAGGAGAGGAAGCCAGTGGGCCCAAGGAAAAAGGGCAAATGGACTGCGAGTTGTCCTCCCCCTGTGTCTGCAGAGAAGGGGCAGAACGCCCTGGCTCACTGACAGGGTCAAATCTGGGAAACGTTTTTTTTTGGGGGGTGGGGTGGGGGACGGGGTGGGGAGGGCAAAGTTCGGATTCTCAAATGACTGTGAAGAGGTGGGGAGGCCATTTCTTTTCAGGGCAAACTCGAGCTATTACTTCCCTAAATGTATCTGGCAGCAGTTACGGCCATATTGTGAATGAATGTGGTGGCTATAGCGTCCAGAGCTTAGTATAAAAGTCCTACCAAGAGTATACCGTTACTTTGTCAGGGCCCGCCTTCCTTCACAGGCACATTCACACCAATACTTTTCCCAAAAGCTCTGGACTCTAGTATAACATTCAGATTCATTCGCACTTTCCCCATTATTGCAGTCAGATACATTCTGGAAAGTGCTAATTACAGTATGCCCGAAAAATAAAGTACTAGCAGGGATTCTGACCTGTTTATCCCCCCGCCTCTCACGGGACACCAGTACTTGCTTTCAGTGCAAACTCACCGTAGCACTTTCCTGAATGCCTCATACTGCAATTATAGCCAACAACAGCCTGAGGGCCCAGAGTATAGTAGATACTAGAGAGAGTCAAGTGTCACGTTTTTTTTTTTTTTTTTTTAACAACACAGCCCTTTCTATTCTGGGACGCATCAGTGCGGTTACTCGTCACCGGTAAACGAGTTTTTACATCCATCCAAGGGAGGGAGGGGATCAGACAAAAGGAAAGCAATGGTCCCACCCTTGTAGTACTATACATCTACCAAGAGGGGGACCGCTACAGAACATCCCACCGCCCAAGCCCTGGCCTTTCATAGGGGGTTGGCCTGCAGGCTGGGAGGCTTACTAGCAGCACTATTCTGGGGGGCATCAGTCCGGTTACTCATCACCGGCAACGAGTTCTTTACATCCAGCCAAGGGAGGGGGGGGATTAGACAAAAGGAAAGCAACGGTCCCACCCTTGTAGTACTAGACATCTATCAAGGGGGGGACTGCTACAGAACATCCCACCCCCCAAGCCTTGGCCTTTAATAGGGGGTTGGCCTGCAGGCCAGGAGGCTTACTAGCCGCACCCAGTCACACAACAGGTCAAAAACCACAGAGGCCAGGCGCGAGGGGAACGCCTCTCTGACAATTCCTCAGGCCGCCTGTAGACCAACTGATTTCGTACTTCTGGGGGAAAAAAGAGCTACCGATTCCGTACCTCTATTATCTTTAGAACCACTACCATCCACTACCAACCCCATTACCCGTTCTCTACTATTATTTCATTGTGCCTTTCTTTTTCTTTTTTCCGTCTTTGCAAATTCAGTGCTGCTGCTTTGACGACACTGGCGCCTTACCATGTTTTCAATCTCATCAGCATACCAGAACTTTCTCAACCGCATTTGCTCGTTATTGGAGCCAGATACTTCCTGGAAAGCTTGAATGTGACTAGGAAGTTTCACCATAGAGTTGGGCTGCAATTGCGGCCAGATGCATCGAGCCAGTGCTGTTGCTTTGAAACTGGTCGCAACTGCACTACGCGGGGCGCAGAAGCCGCACTACGCCCTGCCATGCTAGCAGGGCAACGAGAATCAGGAAAAAAAAGAACAAAGGAGAAACCTAACTCCTTACCTCTTTTCTATGATGTTGCCTGTTGAATCTGGCATGCGAAAGAGGCCAGATACATGGACGGACTGGCTTGCAGGAGAGTTTGGCTGGGAGTGGCATGGATGAGTGAAAACACCGGCCTCCTGATCGTTCCATGTGCTGGCAGCAGGTCCACCACTCCAACCGAGAACGGTTGGTACGGTACCACCCTCAATTTTCCAAGCGCTTACCTGTCGGCAAATTGAAAATTTAGGCCCGCACATTTCGCCTCAGGCGTACTGGTGGTGTAAACCACATATCAGCCATGGGGCCCTCGTCGCGACTTTCGGAGGCCGGAGGTTTAAATAAGCCGTGGCAGCAAGTCGCTTTGAGGCTCGGCAAAATTAAGAAATGAGGTTCGTACGTCTAACCTCGGATGTACTGGTGGTTTAAGTAAGCCGTGGTAGGAAGCACGCGGTGAATCAATGTTATGGGATGAAAAAATCAGCAGAGTTTGCAACGCCAGGTGTCAGTCTGTCAAAACAGCAGCAAGTCCCAGGAAGGCTCACAGAAGCAACAAAGACTGGCAGGGCCACCATAACTACCTTCTTAGCCCGAATACAACGTAATAAGGTCATTATAGCTGTATCTGTGGTATCCGTCAGTCTAAATACAGCTATAATGACCGTACGTTGTATTCAGGGAATGGCGGTAGTAGCTACAGTCGGGAAGGCATGTGATAAAGCCCAGATGCGGAGGCAATCAACACATGTTCCGTTTGTGTGTTCGGGTGAAAACGCTTCTGTGCTATTTTGGTATACTTTGGGATAGTGGAGGCGTGCTCACAAGAGGACTTTTTCACTTATTTACGGACGTAACTGCCATCAGATGCATCCAGGTCTGGCGGTAAACGCTGTCAGATACATTTAAGAGAGAGCTCGTGTGAATATGTTCTGAAGAGGGTGCTGATGGGAAATACTGCCGCTTGTGCTATTGCATGGACTCTGGCTGGTAGTAGCAGTCTAAAGTGGGTGCATTTAGGGATCAGCCATAGCCGGAGCGAGGTGGCGAGGGATAGCATAGCAAACGTCAAAGGTATTCAGCGAGGGAGACATTGGTTAGCACAGAGGAGTGAGGCTGAAGAAAGAGCGACCATACCTCAGAGATCTTGCAGGCGGCCATAGCTGCTCCTTGTGTGAAGACATGGACTCTGGCTGGTAGTAGCAGTCTAAAGTG
>BFEA01000009.1:2074338-2104667 GCA_003427395.1 Chara braunii | reverse complement strand
AGAGAGAGAGAGAGAGAGAGAGAGAGAGAGAGAGAGAGAGAGAGAGAGAGAGAGAGAGAGAGAGAGAAAGAGAGACATGAAACAAAAATGAGACGCCGTCAGCGAGTGTTGCGTAGCCGTGGCGGGGTCCACTTGTTGATCTAAAGGCTGGATAACTCATACAACAAAAAGACAACGACGAGTAGGATCTTGACTTGTGATATAGTTTAATTGCTTTTAGTTCGAACTTTTCTTCCTTTAGCTTTACAATCTTCTCTTCATACTTCATGTCTAGGTCGGCTTCCTCGTGCCAATCCTTCCCAAAATCATGTCAAAGGGTAAATTCTTCTCAATTAAGAAAAACACTTCGTGCAATATTCGTTTCTGTTCCTCAGTACGGAAACAATCGTGCTCTTGTCAGCCAACATAGAAGTGATAGGTCTAGGCAAGTCCTTTACCTTCATTCCCAGATGCAAATTGCGGATTGCCTTCTCTAAGCTTTCTTAGCCCACGAACTTCTTAAAGCTTTTAGTTTCCAAGGTCGTCAAGGGAATCGTCCAGAGAGACGGAACATAAGACAGTGTCTGTTCCGGACGACGGGCCGAAGAAGAGTCATCCTCTGCCATATGAGTTGGGTGGTTGAAAAAGGTGATCGGCGCCTTACCTCCAACTAAACCTCCCAACTCAATAGGAGCAGATGCTACTCCTACTGGCTGCTCCCTTTTGGATTCTGAATGAGTGGGCACCATGCTATGATATGCCCTGCAATGCCAAACTTGAGGCACTGCCTATTGTTCATTCGGTCTTCCATTCTTCTCGAGATAGTCCCATCTTTTCCCAAGGCTTATCGACTGCAATACCGAGATGCTCGAGAAAGGAGTGCGGCCTCTTCTTCTTGTTCCATGTATTGGTGCCACCCTTGTTGGTCACCGCGGTAGTGACGTCACCCTTTTCTAACTCACTATCGCCGCTAACTCCACCCTTGGCCTCATCAAGGGAAACTTCTCCACCGTGTCGTCGTCAAAGACCACAAGCATGTGATCCTCTCGCTTTGCCACCACACGACCCGCTTCCCACACCCGCCAACCGAACCATTCTTTACCACAGACGCGTAGGTTCGTTTTACCGAGGCGTCGTTATTTGCTCCCATTGGAGCGCGAGATCGCAAAAATTGCTTATAATTGTACTAACCAGACTTCGCATCAGCCACGAGCTGTCCGCGAATGGGCTCTGTCAATGCGCGAGAGTAAATATAGAGGACCCGGTTGTCTTGCAAGTTAGGCCCAGGTACCTGAAAAAGACAACCCACCTCACGAGACAAATCATCAACAAATGACCAACGCTTTTGACTAATGGTGGTGAGTTCATCAAAAGCCTTATCAGTTGTCGTCTTATCAAGAAATCTCTCCTTTATCTTTTGGAGAAATTGCTCGAGGGTCAAAGTCTTGGCCCACTCACCAATGTCCTCAAATCCAGCGGTTTTGGCCTTTGAGAGGACCCACTCCTTTGCCACTTCTCCCAAACACAATGTAGAGAAGGCTACATGACTCTCTGGTTCAACTGGAGTGGTGCTGCAATACGTCTGGACTTCAACTATCCACAACAACAAACTCTCGCTTCTTGTTATTGTATGTGAAAGGCAATTTCATCTTTACTTTTTCTTTCTTCGGTTTCTCCGCTTCTTTGACCGGTTTCGTCTTAGCGGCAATCTCTTTCTATTCCACCGGTTTCTCGGGTTCTTTCTTGGAACTTTCAGGTTTCCCTGGCGTCACTCTTTTCATTGCATCCTTCATTAATTTCTTTCGGGGTTCTTTCTTTCTTCTTCCCCCTTGGCCACCTCCTCAACCACCACCTTGTATTTTCCTTTCACAAGTCTGGTCACACTGTCTACAGAGCGGCGACATTCCTATCAATTTTCATTTCAAGATAGGCGAGGTAAGCCATCATGGTGTTCAGAACGGACGCAAGATCAGTTTTTGTTCCTTCCAACTGAAATCTTTGTCTGATCTCATCCAAATTGTTTTCTTGGTGTTCTTTTTCCTTGTCCTTCCTCTGGTATTCTTCCATCTTTTTTCTTTCTTCTTTCAATGTTTCTTCCAATTGTTTGATTGTCCCTTAAATTATTTCTCTGGACAATTATGTTTCTTCTCTCTGTTCACTTCTCTCCCCTTGTTCCTCTTTTCTATTGGCCCTTCTATTGGCTATCTCCGTCAGGTGACCAATCACAAATTTATCCAGAGCCTCTCGACTCTGAATAATTGTCTGTTCCACACGAGTGCTGACTTCCATCATCTGAACAGCCGTGTCAGCCTGTTCAAGTTCGCTTTCTGCTGCTCGCAGATCGAACTGGCTGCACACATGCTGCTCAGCCTCTGCTCCAGCATCGTGCAGGTCGGCGATCAGCTGATGAAGACGGCCCAGCATCTGCTGCCGTCTATTTGCAATTTGGCCACGAGTTTTCAGTTCACCACCTTCCTCATCAGCGAAGAAAGTGATGGAGACAGGGAAGAGGAAGAGAGGGATGAAGCGGGTCAGGAGAGAAAGGTGCAAGCAATTCCAGAGGTAAGACGTTCTCACAATGCGTGTCTGCCGCACAGTAAACAATTAAAAGACAATAATTAATTCCACGGCCACACTCAATTAATTTCACATTTCTACAGCAAGAAATAAATAATATGGAACAAACTTCAAGTTATTTATATTTTCTAAATTCCGCTGTTTGTTCTATGTATGATGACGTCCTAACGAGAGCGCACAGCCACAGCTAGTGTGATCAAGACACAACAACACAGGTGAGTATGCACAGCATCCACAGAACAGCCAAGACAAGTGAGTAGAGTCAGCTAACACAACAACAATAATCAATATGTCAGCGTCCTTTCCTCTTCAGCTGCACCATCTGCAGATACCAATGCGGCCAGGCACAAGGGCCAACGCGTGGCACTACAGCCAAATCGTAATGCTGTACCGCCCGCCAACACACAAGAGCAAGTATCAATGTCTCACCAGCAGCAGGGCACGTCCACTGCCACGTGTCACCCTCGTATGCCCACGCAGCACCTCCGTGGAGTTGCCATGTCAGCGTTCAATGGCCAATAGGCCGTCAAGGAGGGTGCCACATCAGCAACGCACCGACTGCCAGATCATTCACCACTGGTATGCCGCGTCCCGCTGGAGTATGGAACGCCACGTCAGCAGGTAAGTTGCGACACAGGTACGTGACACGTCAGACAATACCCTGCCAATCCTAGGATGCCACGTTAGCACCCCTGCACCATGCCACGTAGGCAGCATGCCACATCAGCAGTCCCGATGTCCCAGTCTCTCTCTCTCTCTCTCTCCCGCGCGCGCGCCCCAGCGATCACCTGTGCCACGTCAGCCCGCAGCCAGCGATGCTCTCACCGGTATCTGATCGCGAGGTCAACAACAATGCCCCGCATAAGCAATGTTGCCGTCTTTTCTTCAGCAGGTCCGCGTCATCATCTTCCCAGTAGGGCGCATGCGCGTGGCAGTCAATGTCTAGCCCGTGATAATAATCGTGTGCGTCTATAGACGCGATTCTTTCCAATCGCACGGCACCTTCCACTTACCTGGGCGCCACCTGGCGCCTGACAACAGATCGTGGCGCAGAAGGTAAGCTCTGATACCAAATTGTAATGAACCCAGTCTGGAGGATACTCGTCAAGTGTCGAAGTACAAGAAAACTCAGCACTGAGTAAGTCTCCAATATGTGATCTGTGATACAATGTCTCGTAACCAATGGACGAAGAGGAGAGAGGTGGAATAGACAGTCGAGAGGGTGGAAAAGTAAGTGTCCATCAATGACCACAAAGATAGTAGCCCAATATTTCCCTCTCCTTCTTCGGGCTTCCCCTCGCCTGCACGCCAGCAAACAGTGTCCAATAACGGGCCTGGAAGGGCCTGATCACATTAGAGTGCCACGTGGCACAGTTCTCCCATGAACACATTCAGCAACGTACAGTATTGGCATCAGCAACAGGTAAGTATCCTCTCACTCTCCATCATTCCACAGATCCCGATGTCCCTCCTTGGCGCGTCCAACTCAGCAATGATCACTTTCTGGCAGATGCCAGAGAGTGATGGAGACAGGCTGGTATGAGCCACATCAGCAATGTCAAGGACAGCGTGGCTTGCGCTACGTCAGCAGAGGCTGGCGCCAAGACAGGAAGGCGCCAGCAAGTAAGCAGCAGTCTCGCGTCATCGTCCACAGTGCCAGCATACAGCCAGCGTTCAGCCAGCGTCTAGCCAGCGTCAAGCCAGCGTCCAGCCAGCGTCCAGCCAGCGTCAAGCCAACATCAAGCCAGCATCGAGTCACCATAGCAAGACTGAATGTTGACTCCCTGGAGGCCGGGCCTTGTGGAGCATTTGACGAGGGCGCCCGGCCTCAGGTCCCCCACCCACGGTGGCTCAGATTGACTCACATCCGGCGGCCTGGATCTCATACAGTTGCAGACTTCCACTTGGTCCGGATGCCGTCTTGATACCTACATGCAAACAAGTGTGTGTGTCTGACCGGTGGCCTGGGTTAGGTCCATGCAGACTTTTACTCGTGGGCCGCTGGGCACTTGACCAAAGTTAACTGTCGGGCGCAAAGGCCCTGAAGCCTTTTTCGGGGGTTTTCCTCCCCGTGGTCATCGCGGCCTTAAGCTGGGGTCGCGGTCTGCCTGTGCCCCTCGGGCAACATAGGGCATAACGAGTGGGCTATTGCACTTTGGTTATTCAAAGCATGGGATGGTTTCCTGATTTTCGTCCCAGAAGCAGAGTAGTCACGCCAACTGTCAAAGTCGTTCAATTAGTCAGCACCTACAAGTCAACCATTCACCTGTCACCACCTAGCGGTCGGTTGCTGGGTGGCAACTTGCAAAACCAAAAAGAAACTTTGAAAAACGTGGGACCACCATACCCCCCCAAGCCCCAATTCCCCCCCCTCAGCCTGAATAAGCCCCCTCATCAACTTCCCCACCCACAAGTTTCTCAGTGGATTTAGCCTGTACTTGGCACACGAAGACTGCCTACCCGTCAACCATACCAGTAGGCTGAGGAACAGTGAGCTGTTGGCATTGGCAGTTGGCTAGTATGCAAACCTGCCTACCGTCAACTCTTGCAAAGATTGTGGCGAGCAATGTCCACGTACCACCAACACCACTGCCACCATCATCGCCACCAGCTCCTGCACCTACATCTGCTACTCCATCATCCTCTCCATCAACTGCCTATTCTTCTTCTTCCGCTGCTGCTGCTTCTTCTTCTTCTTCCTCCTCCTCCTCTCATTCCTCCCCCTCGTCATCGTCCTCATCACACATTCAGGGTCAGATTGGCCGTCACAGAGGGCCCTTCGGCAGAGACATTCCACATCTCCACCGCCGCCTCCTAGACAGTGGCCTGGTTTGTACATGAACAGCATGATTATTGCACTCCCAGTGGGGATTAGAGATCTACCTGACGCCATGCTTGCAGTCGTACACACCAACATCATCGCTCCCAATACACACAAGCCAGGAATAGTACAGATGTCCAAATGTGGCGATGATTTTTGCCGTGCTGCAGGCCTGAGTGCGCATCAGACACGAGGCGCATCCACCTGTGGAACATTTGCACGACTAGCAGCCACTCTGACTTACAAGTGCCGCTGATCAGCTTCCACTTCTTACTTCGGACCCCCCCACTTCAGATCCATCTTGCCCCGACTGCTCCCCTGCTCCACCAATTGAAAATGGTCCACCGTCTGATCAATAGATGCAGTACAGCCAGAGGAGCATGACAGAGACTAAAGATCCGGATGAGACTCTCCCTGCCGTAGAATCTGCAGAGTAAAATGATCTCATAGTGCTACAGCAAGGTCACTGTGCGTACTATGCAATTAATGTGTGTCTCCTCACTTACAATTGCAACCCCTGTGTACTGTTTCTGAAATTTGAAGCCATTGTCCGCTGGATGGGGGAGGAGCACCGTGCTGTCTGCCCAGAGATAACAGCACTGCGTCTGGCATGAACATAGAAGTATCGTCTACGGCATTTAAGGGAAGTGGCATGGACTCGAATATTCCTGCGTACAAACTGCAGCACCTGGTTATTTCAGTGCTGTTAACTTTGCAGATAATTCATGGCCCGTGTGGGATCATGGCGGCGGCGTGCACTCAGTACCTCTTACTATCACCAAGTGCCAGAATCCCACTCGTACTGGTTGGTCAATCAGGAACAGTATGTGGACGGGCACTCGCAAGCTCTACAGCCTCCAGAGAACAATCCGGCTGTCCCTCCTGCCTCCATGAAGACGGTGTGCCATCGTGCCTCCAGACAGGTACAGTTCGGTTCGCATGTGCATGACATAATCTCTGCTCCAAACACGCTAAAGAGATGGTCACTGCCAGCCTCTGCCGCGGAAACTGTGACCCGTTGTCTTGCACTCATTCCCCGCACCCCACCGCACCCCTTATTGTTTGCCCGGTTATTTCAGTGCTTTGCAGATAATTCATGGCCCGTGTGGGATCATGGCGGCGGGGTGCACTCAGTACCTCTTACTATCACCAAGTCCCAGAATCCCACTCGTACTGGTTCGTCAATCAGGAACAGTATGTGGACGGGGACTCGCAAGCTCTACAGCCTCCAGAGAACAATCCGGCTGTCCCTCCTGCTTTCCATGAAGACGGTATGCCATCGTGCCTCCACACAGGTACAGTTCGGTTCGCATGTGCATGACATAATCTCTGCTCCAAACACGCTGAAGAGCTGGTCACTGCCAGCCAAACTGTGACCCGTTGTCTTGCATTCATTCCCCACATCCCGCCCCACCCCCTTATTGTTTGCCCCATACGTAATTGTGCCCTTGACATGTCATGCTTAAATAACTGTGAACGTCAGCCTGCTTTCCTGCTCGCATGTCATCAATATGCCATGTGTCGTCAATGTTTCCAGGAAGCTTCCATGGAAAATAGGTGTCTCTACTGCATGGACTATTGCCGATGCCATCACCCATCAAATCCTGTGGCATACTGCGCACCACGCGGGCCTGCAGGGCCCGGCCAGGTGGAATAAGGGCCCTCCAGGCCCTGTGTCGTTTCAGCCTAAATGCCTAAAAAGGAGGTCCAATTTTAGGCCCTCATAAAGTCGACCTTTCCTGAAACTTAGGCGCCAGACCAGCGATAAGCGCAGGCCACTTTTAGGCCCGTTTCAAGACAACCTTTTTTTTTTAACTTCAGCGCCAGGGTCTGGCACGATTCGGCATTGGCAAGAGCAGCCTCCCAGCCGGACCAGCACTATATAGTACTGGTCTGCCCAGGAGGCCGTAGGCAGTTGAGGAGGTAGTCTTCAGGACTCGGCAGCAGCACTCTGGAGGAGCGCTGCAGTAGTAGTAGGTCGGAGTAGTTTTCAGCGCTGGGCGCTTAGAGTAGCATTAGAGAGGGAGGGAAGTGGCGGAGACCAGGGAGCTTACCTGTGTCGCCATCGCTCCAGCTTCGTCTTCGAGGTACCTGCAGCAAGGCGCCACCTTCACAGGTTAGTACCGGCACCAGGAGAAAGAGAGAGAGAGAGAGAGAGAGAGAGAGTTCTTCTTCTTCTTCTTCCAGTCCACCATCTCCCCCTCCAGCTACCTGACTTCTCAGTATCGACAGCCTACGAGAGAGAGAGAGAGAGAGAGATTTGTAACTTTGGGATGTTGACGACATTTGGATACAGACTCGACTTTGGGACAGAGACATCGGCAGGGGACTTTGGGACGATATCAACGACATTTGTGTGACGACATTCCCATCTTCCCCCTCTTCTTCGTCTGATCCCCCTCCTCTTCATCTGTGTATGATCTGAGCCTGGTGCATTCTTCCTGTGTGAAGCGCCAGGCCCTTTGACACCTTGTGTGATGATGATATATGTTTGGTCTGCATTGCGACATTGATTGGTCTGATCATTGGTATTTTAGCCTTCCGCTGTGTTATCCTGCACTAGGTGAGAGAGTTCGGTTCTTGTTCTGGTCTGCACCGTTACCGTATGCAACAATTTGGTATCGGAGCGGACCTCTCAATCAGAGGATCCGCCCAATCAAGGAGCCAGCTTGATTGATTGATTGATTGTTCATTAGTTAATCAAGTAGCGTTTCATCAAATCTCTGCAAAAAAAAATCCGCAACAGATCTCCGGAAATTCGGATATTAGCATTTTGTTTTTTTTTGGTTGTTTCACTCTGGGTATATTAGGTGAACTAGGGAGGTTGTCATATTCTCGGAAACTGGATCTATTCTTCTCTGAAAGTGGAACCTCCATTCTATTTCGCGCAAAAAAAAATTTCAAGAGCGCATTTTTTTTGAAAACCGGAACTTTGCGAAACCTGGCCTAGATCTCGATCGTAACACTCCTCCGTAATGCCTCACTCATAGCCGATATAGACAGATATTCAAAAAAAAAGAAAAAAAAGAAAAGGCGAGGATCCTTTTCTTTTATTTATTTATTTTGTTCTGTTGATTAGGACCGGGAATGGAAAGTGCAGTTTGGTGACCTTCCTGCATTTTCCCTCCCACCCAGCCCTTTGCCTGCGTTCCCGGTTTGGTAAGTGCCACATCAGCAGCAGTGCCACAACAGCAGCAGGTGCCACGTCAGCAGCAGTGCCACATCAGCAGTGCTACGACAGCATTAAGTTCTGCGTCAGCAGTGCCACGTCAGCAGCAGTGACATGTCAGCAGTGCCCCACCACCATGATGGTTCCAGTTTTGGGCATGCCAGGCCAACTGGCTAGCGAGTCCATTGCCGAGTTCCGACAGCAGATCCAAGATCAGCTCGCACAGATCGAGGCTGAGGAACAGCGCCAGGCGGCAGCCAAGGCTGCCTGCCTACAGGCCGAAGCGGAGGCAGCAGCTGAAAAGCAGCGGCTTCAGACCGCAGCTGACGCAGATGTCCAGGCCCGCCGCAAGCAGGCCCAAGATCTACTGCAGCGGCACGAAGCCACCAGCGTCGACAGGCTCAAGTTCTGGCACTTTGAACCATCCGAGGGCCACGACGACGCAACACTGGAAGAGCAGCACAAGGAGTTTCTCTCCAAACTCGTGACCCAGTTGGTTTACACTTGTAACCACCTGCAGTCCGAGTTAGAGAAACAGCACCAGGAACTGGAGAAGCTCCGACAGGCAGTGCGGAGGCACTTCATACCCGTGTACAGGACTTGGAGCAAGCAGCACAAAGACCAGATGCTGGCGAACCCAGCAATGTAGCCTCAACCCGCCAGTTAGAGTAACGGCTCGACCATGTACTAGCGATGCTCGGCGACATCAGCACCTTCGCCGCACCAGCCTCCATCAGCAAGCAGCTCGAGACCTTGAAGAACAAGGGTCGGCAACTACACCAGCCACACGACAACGATGGCAGCACCAGTGCATCGCGACAGTACAAGATGCCGACGTTCCGGATCAGGACCCAGTCCCCTGGTGGTAGGGCTTTACGACACACACAAACTTTTGCTGGGGATTCAATGTCATGGTCAAGACTTGAGAGACTCGACCCGCTGACGTTCGCAGACTTCCACGACTGGTCGATTGCCGAAACCACATTGCAACTGCAGTACCGGCTCTGTTGATGGACGCTTGAGTAGAGGTTGTTGACCTTCACGACTACATTGCGAAGATCGACCGTGAGTTCAAGACACAACGGTACGACACCAATGACGCACCATTGATGTACATACACATTCAGATCGAAGAAGCGACCTACAACGCGTTGATCGATTGCGGAGCCACTCGCAACTATATGAGCCAAGATTTTCTGGTACGCGCTGGCCTAGGGCCACGTGTTCGAAGGAAGTCACAGTCCACACAAGTCACGTTAGCCGACGGTTACACGCACCAGTCAATCGACCGGTGCATTGATTCCATCCCCGTGTACTTCGCCTCGCATGCAAGCGAGGTCGTGTCCTTCAACATTCTGGACACCAAGTTCGATATGATTTTGGGCATGTGGTGGCTGAAAAACGAGGATCACCCCGTAAACTTCTACCACCGCACCGTTCACATTCGTGATCGGAACGGAGTACTAGTCCCATGCACGGTGCCTCCACCTCACCCTTCCATCTGCTGTCACGTGGTGTCCGCCGCGAGCATTCAAACTTCCATCACCCGAGATGATATCAAGGAGATGGGTGTGTGTTTTCTTCAAGCCCTCCCTCCCCATGACATCCCATCGACGAATGCATCAACGGACCCACGCATCACCGAGCTTCTAGACGACTACGGCGACGTTTTCGAAGCCCCGCACGGGGTCGAACTGGATCGGCCAATCCGCCACGAGATCATCCTCGAGGCTGGGGCCGTACCTCCGCGTCGTTGCATCTACCTCATGAGCTAGGAAGAGTTAAGTGTGCTACGGGCACAACTCGACGACCTTCTTAAGAAAGGATGGATTTGGCCTAGCTCTTCGCCATACAGCGCTCCCGTTCTCTTCCTCCACAAGAAGAGCGAGGACTTGCAGTTGTACATCGATTAAGCTCAACGTTGAAACCGTCAAGAACGCCGGCCCTCTTCCACGCATTGACGACCTCCTCGAACGGCTAGGCGGGGGAAAAAAATTCTCCACGCTTGACCTCAAATCGGGATAACACCAACTCGAGATCCGGCAGGAGGATTGCTACAAGACTGCGTTCAATACGCGATATGGTCATTTCGAATGGCTGGTTATGCCTCTTGGCCTTACGAATGCCCCGGCCACGTTCGAAGTAGCTATGACGACGGAGTGCGAACACATGCTGGACAGATTTGTACTCGTCTGCCTCGACAATATTTTGGTGTACAGGCGGAGTTTGGACGAGCATGTGGAGCACCTGCGCACTGTTTTCGAGCGACTGCGACAAGCCAAGTACAAAGCCAACCGCGACAAATGTGAATTCGCGAGGCAAGAGCTCGAATACTTGGGCCACTATGTGAAGCCACGAGGCATCCGTCCGCTCGAGGACAAGATTGAGGCCATCCGCGTATGGCCCGAGCCCACCAACACCACGAACTTTCGCTCATTCATGGGATTGGCAAGCTACTACCAACGCTTCATTACCAGGTACTCAAGGATTGCCGCACCATTGACGAGATTACAGTCGTCAAAGGTGCCGTTCGTATCCGACGACGAAGCGCGCCGGTCATTCCAAGCACTCAAGACGGCCATGCTCATGGCACCCGTCCTTAGCATCTACGACCCCACCTTGCCAACAAGAGTGACAATCGATGCCTCCGGCTATGATATTGGGGCAGTCTTGGAACAACACGACGGTGACGACTCGCATCCCGTGGAGTACTTCAGCCACAAGGTGTCTCCCATCAACTCACTTGATGATGCAAGGAAGAAGGAGCTGCTCCCATTCGTGATGGCTCTCAAGCGATGGCGGCATTTCCTCCTTGGGCGTCGTAGGTTCACATGGGTCACGGATAACAACCCGTTGACCTACTAAAAGATCCAAGATGTGGTGAGCAGCACTATCGGGCGATGGATGTATTTCATCGACCAATTTGACTTCACACTAAAACATCTCGCCGGCCTCTCCAATCGCGCAGCAGATGCACTCTCGCGAAGCCCCGATCTTTGCGCTATGACACATCATGCCTTCTCATTCGACGAGGAACTCCAACGCCGATCCGGATTTCGCCACACTATATGCGCATCTATCTTCGGATCACCCGCCGACCAGCAATTATCACTTCATCCACTCGCGAGGCAAGGACTTACTGCGTCCCACGAGGCCGTTGTCTTCGGACTCGCCTCCTCGGCGAGTACCACGACTCGCGACTCGCCGGCCATTTCGGAGTCAATCGGAGTATCGCACGACTTCGGCAACGATTCCGGTGGCCCGACGTCATCACCAATGTCACTCGGCATTGCGACTCTTGCGAAGTTTGCCAACGAAGGAAGCCCCGCAACCGCAATCCCTATGGCGAGCTGCGCCCGTTACCTATCCCGCGGGCACCCAGCCTCTCGATTGCTATGGACGTCACTGGCCCATTTCCCCGCGACCGCCTCAGGCACAACGACATCCTCGCAGTTATTGACCGATTGAGTAAATACGCGCGAGTTCTCCCTTGCAAGTACTGCACGCCTCTTACACCGACTGGATTTGCAGCCACGGCGTACCGGAAGACACCGTTAGCGACGGCGACACTCGGTCCATGTCAGCATTTTGGACTTCTCTCATGAAGGAGCCCGACACCGAAATGAAACCATGCTCGGCTCGGCACCCACAAAAGGATGGGCAAACGGAGAGACCACATCAGACTGCTCAAATGATGCTTCGTACGCTCATCCGTCCAGATCATAAGGATTGGGTTGACCGCCTCCCCGACATCGAGTTCGCCTACAACACCTCGTTGCATCTGGTGATCGGCGTGACTCCATTCGAGTTGCACCACGGTGGCTGGAAAGGTCGTATCTTCGCTGATCTTTTCCTCCCACGAACTGCCGACATACACACCGCTTGCTCTCCCTCCTCCATCCGGAAGTAGGGGGAATTGCTGACTCAAGCCCGTGCGAACATGCACAAGGCTCAAGTCTGCATGCAGCAGCAAGCCAACAGGCGTCTCGTGCCATGTCCCATCCGCGTTGGCGATCTGGTTTGGGTCTTCGCGGAAGAGTTTGCGCGCGAACAGGATGTTTCACGCAAGTTACTCCCCAAGTGGTTTGGACCATGGACCGTCCTTTCAGCCGCAGGCGACAAGCCCAACGGCCCATCTTTTGTGATCGACATCCCACCGCATCGGCCGGTCCATCCAGTCTTTCACGCCTCGAAGCTGGAGACATATACACCGGCTAAGAGCGACGATTTCCCAGGCCAACGATCGCAAGACCCTCCGTCTATGGATGGTCATCAGGAAGTCGACCGCGTCATCACGGATCGCAAGTACGACAACAAGCCTCAACAGTACAAGGTCACCTTCAAAGCATGAGATCTTGACGACACTCGATGGATTTCACAAGCAGATTTGCAAGGTCTACGCTCACTACGAACGGCAAAGACCAGCTAAGGAAGCCTCACGACCTGCCCCTCCCACCCGGACTTTGGTCCCTCCCTCCGACAGGCAGCTTCGTCCTCGCAGGTAAGCTCGGTCTTTCAAGGAGGGGGGGGTGTGGCATACT
The DNA here is from genome assembly GCA_003427395.1 of Chara braunii. NCBI lineage: Eukaryota > Viridiplantae > Streptophyta > Charophyceae > Charales > Characeae > Chara > Chara braunii. The sequence continues at coordinate 2,091,580 of BFEA01000009.1, read as the reverse complement.
GCGCACCACACGGGCACACAACAAGCCTCGACAGTACAAGGTTACCTTCAAAGCATGCGATCCTGACGACACTCGATGGATTTCACGAGCAGATTTGCCAGCATTCGCACCTCTGATCTAACGACAAAGACTATCTAAGGAAGCTTCACGGCCTGCCCCTCCCACCCTACTTTGGTCCCTCCCTCCGACAGGCAGCTTCGCCCTCGCAGGTAAGCTCCGTCTTTCAAGGAGGGAGGGGTGTGGCATACTGCACACCACACGGGCCTGCAGAGCCCTAGGCAAAATAAGGGCCTTCCAGGCCCTATGTCGTTTCAACCTAAAAGCCTAAAAGGCCGTCATAAAGTCGACCTTCCCGAAACTTAGGCGCCAGACCAGAGATAAGCGCAAGCCATTTTTAGGCCCGTTTCAAGACCACCTTTTTTTTTAACTTCAGCTCCAGGGTCTGGCACGATTTGGCATTGGCAAGAGCAGCCTCCCAGCCGGACCAGCACTATATAGTACTGGTCCGCCCAGGAGGCAATAGGCAGTTGAGGAGGTAGTCTTCAGGACTTGGCAGCAGCACGCTGCAGGAGCGCTGCAGTAGTAGCAGGTCGGAGTAGTCTTCTGCTCTGGGCGCTTAGAGTAGCGTTAGAGAGGGAGGGAAGTGGCGGAGGCCAGGGAGCTTACTTGTATCGCCATCGCTCCAGCTTCGTCTTCGAGGTACCCGCAGCAAGGCACCACCTTCACAGGTTAGTACCGGCACTAGGAGAAAGAGAGAGAGAGTTCTTCTTCTTCTTCCAGTCCACCATCTCTCCCTCCCCCTCCAGCTACCTGACTTCTCAGTGTCTACAGACGAAGAGAGAGAGAGAGAGAGAGAGAGAGAGAGAGAGAGAGAGAGAGAGAGAGAGAGAGAGAGAGAGATTTGTGACTTTGGGATGTTGACGACATTTGGATACGGACTCGACTTTGGGACAGAGACATCAGCGGGAAACTATTTGCGGTCGATATTAATGACATTTGTGTGACGACATTCCCATCTCCCCCCTCTTCTTTGTCTGATCCCCCTCCTCTTGATCTGTGTATGATTTGAGCCTAGCACATTCTTCCTGTGTGAAGCGCCAGGCCCTTTGTGGCATACTCGGTACCACACGGTGTCGGAGGGCCCGACATTCAGACCCTCCACGGTGTGTCAATTTGCCACACCGGTGTGGTGGGCTGACTCACGCTGTGGGAGTAATTGGTCCAACCAGAGAGGACTGATTACACTTTTGGTCAGGATGGTCTTCGTCGAATGTCCCATGTTTGATCCCTTCATTTAATCTTTTATTTTTATTATTTATTATTCAAACAGAATCAAACTTAACTGCAATTCAAGGTATGGTTGTCAGAGGGTGCGTCGGCGTGACCCACTCGGAGTGTGATTAGTGAAGCATGCCGCTGGATTTTTTTTAATGAAGGGTTCGAGCAGTTGTTAAAAATATATATATGTGAAAATAATAATAATAAGAATAATAATAAAGTGATTCAATAAAAGCGGCCATGAGCCGCAGGCCTGCATATACTGGCCAGGCCCGGACCCGAACCAAGCAGCATTATATTGTGCCCACATCTGTAGGAATGAGCCTGTAGTGGGATAGCCTGTTGAGAAAACTGCATCCGCTGTAGCATTACCGGGCCTGGAGTCAGCACCAGCAGCCTAAGTGGCGTCAGTATGCACTTTGGCCAGGCCTTGATCTAGACCAGAGGGTGCCCGCCAAGCATATATTTGTGCTACGGGCCTAGGAACCATCTCAGCCAGCGGCAGTACCGCCGCGTCTAGTCCGCTCATACGACATTCTCGCTCGTTTCCAAAGGGGAACGCTCGTGGTTGTGGGCAGCGACATGCGAGCCAGCTGTCGGCCCAGGGGAAACTGCCACCTGGGAGACATAAGGGGAACTGCTGCCTGACAGTTACAAGGCATAGAGTTTGACCTCTTCAGCGGGGGTTGTTCCAGATATACCTCGCTCATGTTCAATGTAGGGAGACGGAGAGGAGGATAGTGAAAACACAAAGGGTTTAAAGTGACAGCGTGGCGACTAGTATAGCGGGTATGAACACTTCCACAAGGGTAAGATGGTGGTACTTCATTACGTAAGATACGTTGGCGAGTGCCCGTATTGATGTCGTCGTGATTGGGTAAAGTAGCTCGCTGGACAGATGTGAGATAAGTAATAAGGTGAGGGATGCGAACCCGTGAAGGGTAAATCAGGCATCCCATGGAAAGTACACCAGATGTATGCAGACCAGGGAACTGGCGCTGGTAGTCCGTTCATGTGAGCAAGCGAACAACAGTCAACGCAAACATGTATGCTGAGATGATGCCTGTTCCCAGTTGAGGGGAAGTAAGTAAGCAATTAAGTGAATGCATCAATTTCTATTTTGGGGAAACATTCATTCTCATTCTTTGAACTTCACGATGTATCTTTCAGTGTTCATGCAAAAGGTTTGCTCTCACTTCCTCATTTGGTGATTGATTCAGCAGAGTCGTTATGCACTCAGTAAATGTGCTAGCACACCGTGGGGGGGGAGAGAGAGAGAGAGGCATGCAAATTGGGCACTAGGACGAGAAGCTAAACTACCACTTTTGTACTGAAGATCGACAAGATCCATTTGCAGTCAACTTAAGCCTACTTGCTGTCAACGAGAGAGAGAGAGAGGGAGACAGAGAAAGAGAGAGGGAAATAATAGATACCTGCCTGGCCGAGAAGTGGGGAAAGAGTTGAGAGAGTCTGGATGGGGGTTTCCGTACGAAATTCTCACACGGTGGTGTATTGATAATCATAACTTTTGATTGGATGCATGTTTTGGAGATCGGTTTCCGCACATTTCTAGGGCACTTAAAAACGCAGAGACTGACCGTTGCGATTTCCATTCTGACAAAGTTTAGACATCATAAGGGTCAGCCACGCGATCACCACTTTGAGGCACGAGCGATTCTCCTCGGCTCCCTTTGAAGTTCGGTGTAGAATAAAAGGGAAAGCAGAGAGAGGAACCTTAGCTTCCCTCCCGTATATGATGGGTTCTGATCTGACTACCTTTTGATCTCCCATTAAAATATGTATATACGATTATTGCCGATTAACTTTCCAAAAAAAGGGTTCGTTGGTCTGGTGATCAAGTGGCTATTCACTTCATCACATTACAATAAGTAGCATGCGGCAACCCTAAGTGAAGGCAGCACGCTGCTCATGATCACCTGCATATTTATTTGTTCATCTTATTATATTATTTTCTTTTCTATATTTTTATTTCTATTTCTTTTTGGAACTGAATCATTATTTAAGTGGTCTCCAATTGGTGACACTGCTGTGTGCGTCATGAGGCAGGCCTAAGTGAAGGCGGCCGTTGCAGCGCATGGTTCACAGACCTTCTAGTATTTAATCTCATTTCATTTGTATATTACTCAAAGTCAAGTCACTGGTACTGTGGTGGAGTGATCTTGGCCGGTTCACACTGCAATGAGCAGCATGTGTGGCGACCCGAAGTAAAGGTCAACCCTTGTTACATGCTGCTCATAACTGACTTGATACTCAATTAATTTTCTATAATTGGGATATTAGGTGTGTGATCAGGAGATTGTTGCTTGACTACTCTGCAATGGCCGACTGAGTGCTACACTGCCTGCTCATCGAGTATATTTTCTAATTTTAGTTTTATTGAAATTAATGAAAATCAAGGGTGATATGTGTCCGCACTGCAGAGAAGAGGGAGTGTGCTGCTTGTACCCCTGTTCACTATTTGAACAATAGGGTATAGGCAACACCCCGCGCTATATTCGAAAGGAGGCAACACAGAGCTGCAACCCCTTGTTCTATTCGAACGGGGGCCGTGCAGGCCGCTCCCCTTCATCAAGTTTGCCTCTATAGACTAATCACAGTGGCAGTGGGCAGCGCGCGCTCCCTCAGTGCAAACTGATAAGACACGTCGCTGCCTTCTGCCAAAAAAAAAAAAAAAAAAAGTATTTTGTTTGACATAAATAGTCATTTAGTTTGCCCGTACCCAACTTTGACACACGTGGTTAACCAGGGGTGTTATTTTCGGCGAATTTTGCACCGAATTGCACTGAAACTCTCATATTGTGCCGATTTTTTGCTTTTTTTCTTGTTTTTCTTTTTGTGTGATATATATGTGCTTTAGGGTACGTCATGTGTGCAGTTTTGACATGTTTGGATCAATAATGAAAAAGTTGGCATTTTGTTGAATTCGTTGGACGCTTCATTTTGACTCGGACAGTGTCTTTCTATTAGGGTTTCATAGTTTTTTTTTTTTTTTTTTCGTTTTTTTGGCCTGTTTCCTTTTTTTATGTTTGCACTATGGTCTCATATCGTTTGTTTTAAAATTTTTTGATGAAATTCGCATTGCAATTGCCAACGAAAATGGCGAATATTTGGGCCCCCGTTAACCGTCTCTCGTGCAGCCCTAAGTGAAGGCCGGTTACATGTATTGTTGCCCCCTACCGTAGATGGGTCATTTTGCACGAGATAACTCGTTATTTATTTTCGGGATAAGTCAAGATATGAAATCCTATGATTGGATACCCTTACCAGCGGCCCAACCACAGGCTATTTATTTACTTATTTTGAATATTTAAAGCATTAAATTTTGTGATTGGTGAGCGTTGTCAAATGCCTAATCACAGGTAATCGGTGAAGTTTCAAAGACCCCGTGAGAAGGTTGTGTTCCGTTGCCCTGCTGATGGATTGAGAAAGTGGTTATTTATTTACTATTAATTTCTAACTATTTCAAGGCTGCAATTCCGTGATTGGGGAACACGACCTAGTGCTCAACCATGAGAAATCAACAGAGTCACACAAGCTTTGTGGGAGGTCTGCATTTTTTTCGCTGTTTTGCTGATTGACAAGGGAAATCACAATTATTTATTTATTTAATTTTTGAAATATCAGAATGCTGAAGTTATGTGACTCTTGAAACATAGTTGAGCGTCCAACCGTGGCATTGACCGGGTGAAAGAATATAATATTACATAATTTTCTTCTTGCCTGTAGGCCGCACCCCTGTGTTGTGAAAGTATAGACTACACCCCAGTGCAGTTAAAAGATCCTTTGCCCGATTCAGACCCTGTTCGCCAAATGCAGTATAGAGGGGTCACTCGCCAGGGCCCAACTCATGAAAGCAGATCAAAGGACATGTTCTCTGGGTCAAAAGACACATCCTAACTAAAACAAAAGCCAATGTCAAAGGTCACAGTTATGCCCCTGAACGAACAGTCGCAATATTTAGATTTGGGGGCCACATCTGTTCGTCCAGAGGGTGTGTAGGTCATGTCTGTTCAGGCAAGGGGTGTGTCTGTACGTACAGTATGTGTGTCTGTTCGTGCAGTACGAGTGTCTGTTCGTGTAGAATGTGCGTCTGTCCATACGAAAGAAAGAGATAATAAGACGTATAATAAGATGCTTGCAGCGAGTTGCATAAGGGTGTGTAGGGCCGAGTTGCATAATAAGATGCTTGCAGCGAAAAGGCAAGAGCTAGATACAAGAAAAAGGCTGCAAGAAGAGGGGGAGCGGTTGCGGAAAGAGATACAGGAACAAAAGAAAAAAAAAAACTGCCACGGAAGAAAAACTCGCTCTCCTAACAGAAACAGTCCTCCATACGAAAGAGGAGGTTGCAACAATAAACAAGACCCTGCAGAAAATCGAAACGCATCAGTACGAATTCGAGGGAGTTTGGAATGCGTTTTTGCAGAAGTCAGCACAGGATGTCGACAAACATATCCAGTCCTACATAGTCAAACTAGATGAACACATCAATGAAACCTTCACTCCGGAAGTTACTGAGAAGATAGTCCGAGGCAGCGGCGGAGGTGGAGATGGAGACGGAGATGGGGGAGATGGAGATAAGAAAAAGAACGAGAAGAAGAGTCAGGGGATGTGAGAAAGATAAAGCTAAAACTTCCATGGACATATAATGGGAAGAAGGAAGAAAGTGTGTTGCATTGGATTGCAGCGGTCGAGTCCTATGTCTATGGACAGCGAATATCTTATTGGGACCGGGTGCTGATGGCAAGTTCCTGCATGGGAGGAGATGCTATGAGTTTCGCAATCTCCATGCAAAAGGAAGCGGGTTGCCGATCCATGGTAGAATTCTCTCAGCAAACCCGCATCGAAGAATTCCTCAAAACCGTCAGAGAACGGTTTGAGGATAAGAACTTGGCCAGGAGGACTGAGATGCTTGTCCTAAGCCTTTCGGATAGGAAGTGGAAGAGCACCTCCGCACTCAAAGCTACAATGGACGAGTTGTTGCAATGCAACGAACATGGATTGACCCCAGCTCAGATACTAAACAGTTTTTCTCGCGCACTACCCAACCCCCTTCGTACTCAGTTGTATCCCCGTACTAAAGAAGAGGGGATGACCTATGAGAAGTTCAGCAAGATCGCCATAGATCATGCTGGCTTCTTGGCTGAGGCCAACTATTGCCACTATTGGAAAGATCTGCAAGCAGGTAAAAAATGGCAAAACCGCACAATCTCAGGGTCTATACGTGGGAAAGACAACCTCCTTCTGACCTTTGAAGGAGGTGTCCAAACACTTTCTTGGGACCAAGTAGATTATGGTCTTGAGGAAGGACCCAGCGGTCCGGTAGCTCAGGAGGGGAGCTACGCGGCCGTTGCAGTCCGCGGGGGAGGGCGCCAAGGAAGAGGATGTGAGCGAGGAAGAGGAGGCCGCGGACGTGGTGGAAGAGGACCCGGTACCCAGAGGGGTGGTGGCGAAGGTAGCTACTACGCGGGTGGAAGGGGTTATGGTCCCTTGCAAGGTGACCGTGGTTTTAATTCTGCCTGGGGAAGAGGAAGAGGCACGTGGTACAATAATTGGAGCAAGCCATACCCACCTCATCCAGGTCTACCCGAAGGGGAACCTTGGAAGAAACTGGGGATCACAGAAAAAGTTTGGCAGGAAAGAAAAGCTGCCCACCAGTGCCTTAAATGTGGGGACCCCGACCACATTGTCCCTTATTGCCCTGACTACAAGATGGCAAAAGGGAACAGCCAGTAGAGGTCTCAATTGCCTCTATAGGGACTTCGGGTGTTGAAAAAAAGAAATCATCCCATGCGAAGAACCCATTGGCAGAAACTGAAGAGGTAGACAGTCCCCATCTACTACACTGTCTAGAGGTGGCAAGCGTATGCATCTCTCTAGATTGATCCCTCGCTGGGGTGGGTGATGAGTTGGCCTCTCGTCGCCAAGCCTGGGCTGAAATGAAAAAACGTAAAGGACAGTTAATAATTGCAGATCTAGAAGTGAATAAAGTAAGAGTTGGGGGAATGATAGATAGTGGATCTACATGTAGCTATATAAGTAAGAAAGGTTTGCAAAAGTTGCGTCTCGGACTTAAGGTAAAGCAATTGGCTGAGCCCGTAGTGAGTTAATTAGCTAATAGTACAGTAACGGTAATGGATAGATATGTTGAAGGGGTTAAGATATACTTCCGCCTCAAAGCAGAGGGGAAGGTGGAACGCATTCTCCACTCTCTGACTCTCTTGGTGGAAGATAATCTTCCTTTTGACATTCTTTTAGGTATGGATTAGGGGGAAGCTGCAAATGCGGACATACAGATGAGGGATCATGAGTGTTGGCTCCCTAGTCCGCAAGGTGGAAAGAAGAGAATCCGCCTATTTCATGAATCAGGTAAGGAAAGCAGCTTGGCTCATTGTTGTATGAGTGCCCCAGCGCTCGCTCGCCATGTCAAGAAATATAACTTGTATGATCAAGTCTTTGTGGCATATGTGCGCCCAGTAAAAGAGGGGGAAGTTTAAGGAAGAGCCCAAGTCACCAAAAATCGAACTACTTCTAAAAGAGTTCACAGAGGTGACAGAGGCCCCAAGCGGTGTGGTTGAGAGACCCATTAAACATCGCATAGACATTATCCCAGGGAGTTCGATTCCTAAGGGGGCTATCTACCGAATGTCACCTAAAGAGTTGAATGAACTGCGATCCCAGCTTAATGAATTGTTGGAAAAGGGATGGATTAGGCCTAGTTCCTCGCCCTATGGTGCGCCTGTATTATTTGTGCCTAAGAAGGATGGCGGGGTACGCATGTGTATAGATTATAGGAAATTGAATGAAATTGTAAAGAACGCCGAGCCGTTACCGCGGATAGATGATCTGCTGGATCGTGTGCAAGGTTGCAAATACTTCACGAAAATTGATTTGAAATCTGGCTACCATCAGATTGAGGTAGAGCATGAAGACCAATACAAAACTGCCTTTCGAACGAGGTATGGGCACTATGAGTTCATTGTGTTGCCCTTTGGTCTTACGAATGCCCCTGCAACCTTCCAAAGAACTATGAACGAACTCTTTCGCGAGTGGCTTGACAAGTTTGTCATTGTTTACTTGGATGATATTTTGGTTTTTAGTAAGGATTTGAAAGAACATTCTGAACACCTTCGACTTGTGCTAAATAAATTGCGTGAGGCAAAGCTAAAGTTAAACCCAAAGAAGTGTGAATGGGCTAAGCGTCAGGTTTTGTATCTAGGGCATGTGCTGGATGGTGATGGAATCAAACCGATAAACACGAAAATTGCGGCAATTCGCGATTGGCCTACCCCCCGCACTTTGACTGAGTTGCGGTCGTTCCTTGGGCTAGCCAATTATTATCGGAAGTTCGTGAAACATTTCACGATAATTGTTGCGCCCCTTCGCAGATTACTTAAAAAAAAAAACATTTGGAAGTGGGATTCAGATTGTACAACTTCGTTTAAACGTCTGAAGAAATGTCTAATTAACTACCCGATTTTGAAAGTTGTTGACCCTTCATTGCCCTTCGTGGTCACAACTGACGCCAGTCAATACGGGATAGGCGTTGTACACCAACAAGACGATGGAAATGGATAAGGGCCTGTAGAATTTATGTCCCGACGACTGCCTAACGAGAAGGTCGCCGCTTCTACATATAAGAGAGAGTTATATGCTCCCCGGGAAGCTTTGGATCACTGGCGACACTATCTCTTAGGACGCCACTTCAAGGTACATTCGGATCATGAAACACTTCGCTGGCTTAAACTGCAGGCTCGGATGACACCTAAGTTGACTAGGTGGGCCGCAGAGATTGATCAATATGATTTTGAGCTGAAGCCAGTCAAGGATAAGTATAACGTTGTTGCCGATGCATTGAGTCGAAGATCAGATTTCTTTGGTGCCATTGTAACATACATAGACGTGGGCACCGATTTGCAAGAAAAATTTAGGAATGCGTATTCCACTGATCCTGTTTATGACACTATGCTTAAGCGTGTACAATAAGCGCCAGCAGAGTTTCCTAACTATCGTATCACACATGGACTGTTGTTTGAAAGGACTGATGTGCATAACAGGCTTTGTATTCCGAATGTGGAAGAGATCACGAGTTTGATCTTAGGGGAATGTCATGACACTAAGGGTCATTTTGGGTGGAGAAATGCGAATCTTGTGCGTTCCTACACCTGGCCTCGCATGAAACCAGACTGCATTGCATACGTGCAGGGTTGTCAAGTGTGCCAAAGAAATGAGAGCACCACACAGCCTCCCCTTGGTTTACTTAAGCCTTTGCCTATTCCAACAGGTCCAGGAGACTCTGTGTCCATTGACTTTATGGACACCAAGATAAAAAGCAGGAATGGAAAGACGCAAGTAATGGTGATCGTCGACAGATCTAGTAAGTATGTTGTCTTCATAGCTTTACCAGCGGAAGCAAGAACAAAACTGGTAATCCGGGAGTTCTTTAACCATTGGGTAAAGGATTATGGACATCCCTTGACGATCGTGAGTGACAGAGACACAAGGTTCACAAGTGAACAATGGCAGCAACTAATAGACGTCTAGGGGTCTAAGTTGACTATGTCTTCAGGCAGACATCCTGAGATTAACGGCCAAACTGAGCAAATGAACAAGATTTTGCAGCAAACGCTGCGCATGCATATTCGTCCTGACCAAATTGACTGGGGCGAACATTTGCCCAAAGTCGCTAGTGCTTACAATAACTCTGTTCATTTATCTACATGCAAAACTCCGATGGAGTTGCATCTAGGATGGCGTCCTCGTAGGCCTATTGATCGACTAAACCCGGATCAAATACATAAGCTTCCACTAGGAACTAGTGAATTTGCAATTCAATATCAGAAAGACATTGAAAAAGTAAAAGAAAATATTGTTAAAGCACAACATCAGATGGTTGAGCAGGCAAATAAACATAGAAGACCCTCACAATTTGTTGTAGGTGATTTGGTGTGGGTTAAACCTAAAGAGTTTGTTCCTGAGGAGAACATCTCTCAGAAGTGACTACCCGCCTACAGAGGACCTTGGCAAGTTCTTGATGTGATTGGCGATGTGGATGGGCCTTCATATGTTATAGAGATTCCTCTACATCTACATACGTATCCAGTATTCCACGCCTCAAAGCTCTTACCTTGCGTAACCAATGAGTTGTTTCCCAATCGCAGATCGGCGATACCTCCTAGTATGGATGGGAAATATGATGTGGATAAAATTGTTGCTGAAAGCACTTTACAAACTGGACGTAGAGGCAGACCACAGCGGCAGTATAAGGTGAGGTTCGCTTATCAGGATCCAAGTGAAGATCGCTGGTTCACACGAGAAGAACTAATGGATTCTGCACCTCATATTGTGTCTGCATATGAAAGAGCGAGAAGAGGAATAAGTATTACAGATAGATGAAGGTTGTCTCAGAGGGCTTCGAACTAAGGCCGGAGAGAGTAAAAGAGCCTTTACCCGATTCAGACCCTGTTCGGCAAATGCAATATAGAGGGGTCACTCGCCAGGGCCCAACTCATGAAAGCAAATCAAAGGACATGTTCTCTTGGTCAAAAGACACATCCTAACTAAAACAAAAGCCAATGTCAAAGGTCACAGTTGTGCCCTTGAACGAACAGTCGCAATATTTAGATTTGGGGGCCACATCTGTTCGTCCAGAGGGTGTGTAGGTCATGTCTGTTCAAGCAAGGGGTGTGTCTATACGTACAATATGTGTGTCTGTTCGTGCAGTATGAGTGTCTGCTCGTGTAGAATGTGTGTCTGTCCAAAAGGAAGTCAAAGGGCAGGTTCCCAGTTCTGTCTAAGTCTAATAGGGGGTCTAGATTCAGACACCCAGTCCAAAATCCAGGCCAGACGGCCGCAGCAGCAGTAAACCCTGAGGGGAAATTACTGGGACACACACATATGCTTGGGTCTGAGAGTCAGTTAACCGAGCCCTCATTTTTTACCTCAATTTATAAGAGAACCATAAGGCCATTTCAAGCAAACTCCACACCAATGTATAGAGTGCACTTCTTACTAACATATTATGAAAAAAAAGCAAAAAAATAATAATAAAAACACATAAAACAGCACCTCAAAAGTGCATTTTCAGGCAATTTTGCCAAAAAAAAATTCATCGAAATTTCAGGATTTTCAGGATGATCAACAGCACAAATTCTACTAACCCTAATGACACCAAATTTGACACACAGCAAGCTTGTCGAAAAACAAAAACAGGCAAAAAAAAAAATCCAAAAAAACACAAAATTTGACCTCGAAACCCTAATTTCAGGATCATGCATGGTTACTCAGGGCCGAAAAGTGGGGGTCCCCGTTAACTGCTTGTGTCTGGGACTGAAGGAGGCTCAAAGTACCAATACAGGCCAATACAGACCTCGCCAGGCCAGCAGTATAAAACAATAGGCCAGCCTCCCTTGACATCAGATCCCCACTGGCATTATCAGCGTGGAAGTGCTGCGTGCACTTGTGCGCTGGCTAGCTGGGTTAGCGCTGGAGGAGAAGCTGCGCTGGAAGGAGGAAGGAGCTCGACGCTGGCTTGCAAGAGAGCCATAGCTGCACCAGCTAGCTAGCTTAGTTAGAGGGTTAGTTGTTAGTCTACAGTGGGTAGCATTCAGAGCAGATTCTCGAAGTAGGAGTGAGCATGCATGATGAGAGAAGAGGACTGAGACTGAGATCTTGAGGAAAGAGAGAGAGAGAAGTAAAAAACAGGTTGACGAGCTGGCTATGGTGACCACTTACCTGTTCTGCGCTTGACGAGTTGCTGAGAGGTGGCGCTGGCTCAGCCAGGCCCCATTGTGCTGATGTTCAAGAGAGGGACATATCATGATTGTTGAGCGTTTGGATTCATGAACTCGAGATACTCTTTGTAACATGTTTGAAATAATATAAGCTGCGCGACTTGGTTCTCATATCATCCCCATTCTGTGTTGTGTGTGTTGAGTCATAACCTGTGTGAATGGTGACGTTGCATGCATTGTGATACGCTCTGGCAAGACGTGGTCAGTCAGGACCCTTGCACAGTAATTGAATAGGGGAAGTATTTTGCATCTCCCTGCGTTGTATATGAACAGGGTTGTTCCACTATGTTGTATTCGAACAGGGAGTGTACAGACTGCACCCTTGGACTGTATTAGTACAAGGGGTGAGCAAACTGCCCCCCCCCCTTTTGTGCTGTACATGAACAGGACTTGCATAGGGCCGAACCCCGTGTTCTATTCGAACATGGGCGAGGCAGAGCTGCACCCTGTGTAGTATCTGGACGGGCAGAAACTGAATCAGGACCCCTAGCGTAGTAGTCAGATGGGCAGTGTTTGGATCAAGACCCTCATGCGGTAATTAAATGGAAGAGGGTAAGACTGTTTTTTAGTGCTTAACTCAAATGTGGAATGAAGTAAGTGATGCCTCGGTGATCAATTTGAGCACTATATACCAGGATGTTACTCCCGTGGAGCAGATCAGTAATTATAAGTTAAACGGAACCCTTGCAAAGTCCGCGTATATGCAAAGACAGTTAGTGTGTCTGCGCCTAGGAGAGGAAAGGACATGGACATGCAACGTGTGTGTCATGCTTCTGCACAGACGGCCAGATCAGACACGTCATAAGCAGTTCTAACTCAGAAAGGCGGACAGTGCACAGAGTGGGTGGTTTATACACAGAAAATTGACGTAACTCAGAAGACAGATCAGACTCGGGGAAAACTGATTTTCCTTCAGCTACAACTCGGGATTTGGAAACTTTGCAAAACAGTTCTGATATGGCAAGCAACTTTCACTCCCACTTTCAGTAAAACACTCTCATAGCTCAGATCTTTGCTGCTTAATCTCCAGATGGTCTTACTTTGGTGGCCTGTAGGCCACACCCCTGTGTTGTAATCAAACAGGGACTACACCCGTGTGCAGTAATTGAATAGGGGTAGTATTTTGCATCTCCCTGCATTGTATATGAACAGGGTCTGCACAGCTGCGCTGCTATGTTATATTTGAGCAGGGAGTGCACAGGCTGCACCCTTGTGCATTATTCGAATAAGGGGAAGTGCAGGCTACACACTGGTGCAATATATGAGTGGAAAACGGTGAACTGTTGTCTCTGCGGATCGAGTCCCCGTGTGGTATTTGTGCAGAGACGACATCCCTATTCCACACGCAGTCAAATTGTGCTTCTGTGCAGCATCTAAATGAGAAGAACACTACAACTTTGAAGGCCAGTTCTCAACACTACAACTTTGAAGGTGAGTTCTCATGGGGATCCTAGTGGATAATCAGATGGGAATCCGGTAGAGCTTCGGATCAGTGAGAGGTACAGTCTCTGTGGAACTTCAGTACAGTACTGGAAAGCATTATCTATCACCGGTACATTAATCAGAGTGCAAGACTCACTAGTCTGCATCACTCGGCAGAATTGCCAATGCTCAGCAGTCCCTCCCAGAGACAAGGGTAGTAGGATACAGTGCTTAACAGTTTGACAGACTCAGGATCAGGGGTCTAAGAACTACAGTCTCAAGTCTGTCAAGACGCAGTAATAGTAAAATCCGCTTACTCCGAGTCCCAGACCAGAGAGTAGGAGGGGACTCAGGGTTAAAAACTCAATTCACACTGCGAGATCAGATTCAAGCTATGACGTAGACTCATCGGAACTCGGAAGCAGCAACATGACAAACTCAAGTCAAATATCAATAATCAGGGCAGTTTCCTGTCAGATTTCAGCAAGATTTCAGAGCAGTTTTTTGGCCCAGTGTTCAATTCAGTCTTTGGAGAGCTCAATGCAGACTCGATGTAATCAGTTCAGTCTTTCAGTAATTTCAGTTCAGATTCAGTGAGCTTGGTTTTGTCTCTGCAAGTACAGTCCAATTTCAAAATTAAGATCTAAGTGAGGTTTCTCAAAAGAGTTTCAGTTCAGTTCTCAGTGCTATATCAGCGACTTCATCTCAGTTCCAATAAGCTCAGTTCGGTGGACCTAATCTCCACAAGTTCAGATCAGTTTTCAATCTATTCAAAAAACTTTGACCAGACGCAATGATTTCAGTTTCATCTCAGAATGAGTTAATTTCAGACTCTGTGAAAACAGTTCAATCTCAGGCAATTCATACCAGACTTCGTGTTCCCAGTCTGATCTTAATAAGCACGGATCAGCTTCAGTGAGCTCAACCTCTGTAAGTTAAATCAGCATCAGAGAACTCATATCAGTTTCAGTAAGCAGAGAACTCAGATCAGTTTCAGTAAGTTTGCTGCAGATAAAGAGAACTCAAATCAATCTCAGTAAGTTCAGTTTCGCCTTGGTAAGCTCGGATCAACGAGTTCGGCTCAGCATTGATTTCAAATCTAAGAGTGGCTCTCAGGGAAAGCTTCAGTTCAGTTCTTAAGTTCAGCTCTCAGTTCAGTTTCAGTAAATTCAATTCAGTCTCATTTCCAGTGGCTCAATCTCAGTGAGCCAATCACTAGGCTCAGTTCGGTCTCAGTGATCCCGATCATTGTGAGCCCAATTCCTAGTTTCAGTAAGTCCAGAATCGGTGTAGTGACAATGCTGGCCATAGCGGGAGGTCCCGGTGGTAGCAGCCATGACGCTGGTCACAGCGGACAGTTCCGGTGACAGCAGTGGAAATGCTGGCCACAGCGGGAGGTCCTGGTGGTAGCAGCAACGATGCTGGTCACAGCAGGCAATCTTGCTGACAACAGCAATACAGTGAGTGCCGTTAGTATTCAGTAAGACCGATCATGTGATAAATAAGTAGTATCAAGATCAGTAAGTAATTTGAGGACAGCGAACTCAAGATCTTCTTGAGCATGGCAGATATCTCGAGCAGAGCAGACTCATGACTTGAGCACGGTCATCAGATACAAGCCGCAACAGACCTTCTCTCAAGGACAGGTCAGCACTATGCGGACTCGCTCAAGGATCATTGGACAACATACTATCCATTGTTTGGTCTCTGAGTATGATATGATCTTCAGAGAGAAGAAAGAGCTCACTACAGAGACAATGGTTCTATGTTTGTCTGTTCGTTGTGACCTTGATGTGATAAGAAGCTCTCCTCTTCTCTCACATGATCATCGACCTTGTCTTTGCTTTGAGTCAGTCGGTCCTGCTTCGCTTGCTTTGACTCTGATTGATGATTGTGTTTTCTAATGATCTTCTCACAGTTCTCGAAACTAGAAAATTGGCAAATTAATGCATGCATGACATACCAGAGTTTTATGATTAACATTTGCATGATTCTTGCTCGACCGGGGACCGGCGAAGACCGCAATTGAAGGGTCTCGCTCGAAGCCAGACGCACACAACAGGAAGGGATTTGCTTTATTTAATTTATTTTATTTATTGCAAATGACATCCAAATCCTGCGTGACAGCCTGTTGGCTTTCTGGTCGCCCGAAGTGGCCCGACTGGAAAAAGTGCGACAACGGGCCCAGCAGGGCCCGACCAGGTAGACTAGGGGTCCGTAGGTGTAGGGCATGTGTCGTTTCAACCTAAAAGCCTGAAAACGAGGGCCATTTTCAGGCACTCAAAAAGTCGACCTGCCCAAAAACTTATTCACCAGACCAGGGTTTTAGCACAGGCCATTTTGGGCTTGTTTTCAAGACAACCTTTGTTTGAACTTCAACGCCAGGGTCTGGCACGTTTTGGCATTTGCAAGAGCAGCCTCCTGGACGGGCCAGCAATATATAAGACTGGCCCGCCCTACAGGCTGCAGGGAAAGTCAGGTGGCAATTCATAGGAACTTTCCAGGCACTTCACGTGCAGGAGGCAGGCGGTAGTCTTCAGGATTTGGCAGCAACACTCTGGAGGAGCACTGCTGGAGTAGTAGCAGTGTTAGCAGTAGTCTTTAGTGTTGGGCGCTAGTCGGAGCTAGAGTAGCGTTGGAGGGAGAGAGATGGTTGGCGGAGGCCTGGGAAACTTACCTGTGGTGCCATAGCTCCAGCTTCGTCTTCGATGTACCTGCAACAAGGCGCCACCTTCACAGGTTAGTATCGGACTGAGAGAGAGAGAGTTTTGCTTCTTCCTCTTTTAAGTCCACCATCTTTTCCTCACCCTCCCGCTACGTGACTTCTCAGTATCTACAGACTACGAGAGAGAGAGATGGCGACTTTCGGACTCGACGACATTGGGATTCAGACATTTGACGAGGGATTATTTGGGACTATACCGAAGACTTGGTGTTGATGACATTCCCATCTTCCTCTCTTCTTCGTCTGTGTGTAGTTGGGGACTGGCGCATTCTTCCTGTGTGAGCGCCAGACCCCTTCACACCGTGGAATGATGATGATGTATGTTTGGTCTGCATGGCAACACGGATTGTTCGGATCATTGGTATTTAAGCCTTCCGTTGTGCTATCTTGTATTATGTGAGAGGTCGGTTCTTGTTTTGGTCCGTACCGTTACAGTATGCGACAGTTTGGTATCGGAGCGGACCTCTCAATCAGAGGATCCGCCCAATCAAGTAGCTAGCTTGCTCGATCTACTAATTGTTGAATGATTGATTGATTGTTTATTAGTAAATCAAGTAGGACTCCGTCAAATCTCTGCAAATTTTTTTTCTTTCTCGCAACAAATCTCTCAAAATTTATGATAGTAGCATTTCGTTTTATCTGAAAATTTCTGATATTAGCATTTCAAATATCTGAAAATTTCTGATAGCCGCATTTCGTTTTATCTGAAAATCTCTTATATTAGCATTTCGTTCTAAATAGCCAAAAATTTCTGATATTAGCATTTCATTTTCTAGGCATATTGGGATAACGACAGAGGTGGTCATATTCTCGAAAGCTGGATTTATTCTTTTCTGAAAATCGAATCTCCATTAGGGGGTTGTCATACTCTCGGAAACTGGATGTATTCTTCTCTGAAAGTGGAACCTCCAATCTATTTCGCGCAAATTTCTTTTTTTCAAGAAAGCATTTTTTTGAAAGCCGAAGCTTTGCGGATCCTTGCCTAGGTCTCATTCGTAGTACTCCT
>BFEA01000009.1:1998055-2024273 GCA_003427395.1 Chara braunii | reverse complement strand
TGCCAACTTTTTGTCTTCTTCTGCTCGGCCTACCTGCTACTTGAGTGTTTTCCCCAGCTGCTCTAAGTGTCGTGGGCCTACCTCCCGCTACCGGCGTGTTTTACCCCCCTGCAACCCTCCAGAGTCACGGCCACACGTAAGTACCGGCCCGGTGGGCCTTGCAACCAACAAGTACCCTTGCGGGTCAAACACACACATACCCCACCGGCAAGCACTCAGACAGGCATGCACGCACACACACACAACCAGCAAGCACTCAGACAGGCATGCAACCAGCAGGCACGCACACACACAGACTTGGAACCACARCAGAATGYGGGAATCACAACAAGGCATCCATTCTAGTGACAAATCCCAGAAATCGGCAGTGTTCTCAGTCTGTGTTTTTGGCGGGTCATTACATTACTCCCCTCTCCGGAGCGAGGTCCCTTCAAGCGAGTAGCTCAATCAGAGTTGGTACAAAAGGCGTCGTAGGCATAGATCAAAAGGAGAGTGTTAGTGAGACCGAACGGAGTGAGTTTTGCAGCAAACTTGGCGGTCTGTCCATCAACAATCTGTCGTTCATATGCTTTCACAACACATGGCGCACTCTTCACCAGCTCTTTCCGATCGATCCAGAAAAAATCATTCAACGGGTGATAGAGGAAGTGAACTTTATATTGTTTGTTGCTCCCTCTCCCTTCGTGAGAAACGATTCTGTCGATCTCATGGCCACCATCGATAGGGCGAGGTATCATAGGGTCTCGGAAGGGAAAAGTCTCATCATCAATGTGCGGAAACAGTTTGGAGGCATGGAAGACTGGGTACGTGYGCAGATGAGGCGGCACRTYAATCACATACGAAGGACCGAAATCATCCCCAATCACTTTCAGAATCTGCCAAGGGCCGTAGTATAGTGGAAGAAGCTTCCGTGAAACGCCCTCTTCATCAAAAAATTCAGACATTTTGACCCAGACATAATTTCCTACTTTGAATTTCTCTTCTCAGCGCATCTTATTAGCATGTTTAATCATGGCATGCTGGCGCTTGTTCATGGCGGCGGCCACAGCTTTGAGCAAGCGTGCGTACTTGGCATTGTAGCCAGGCATGCCGGGCATCAGACCAGGTGACCGTTCTGGGAACAGGTAGGAGAGGGGATTGCGCATTGGCCATCCATACTGCAACTGGTTTGGTGTCACACCGGTTGCAGAATGGATGGAGTTGTTGTACAGCCCCTTTACTTTATGCAAGTCCTTATCCCATGTGTTCTGATCTGGCACAATCAATGCGCGCAGCAGCTGGGTGCCGGTCTGGTTGATTTCCTCAGCCAATCCATTGGCTTCGGGGTGTCGACCAGAAGTCATGTTCAGTTTGATGTCATAGATCTGGGCAGTGAAGTCCTTCCAATCCTTGCTGATAAATCTAGTGTCCCGATCACTCACAAGAGTTTTCGAGGGCCCATACTGCAGAATGTACTGCTGGTGAAACTCTTCGATCACCACTTCAGTCGGTGCATGAGGAGGTAGAGGAATCAGATTCAGAAATTTAGAGAAGCGATCCACAATGACCATGACTTGTGAATTCCCTGCCGTACTCACCTTCCCCATGTCCGTGAAATCGATAGAGACCGATTCCCCGGGGCCATCAGGGATTGGGAGAGGTCTCAGCAGGCCATAAGGCTTATGCCTGTGGACCTTGGTTCTCTGACAAACTTGACACTCAGCAATAAATTTCTGAGCAGATCCCTTCATTCCCGGCCAATAAAACTGCTGGAGAAGACTTCCATAAGTCTTCTCAAAGCCGAAATGCCCACTCCGACCATGTGCCAAATCCAAGAAATGAGTCCGGAGAGGCGCATGGTTAGGAACACACAAGCGATCAAATTTCCCGCACCGGCGGAATACAAGACCATCGCATTCATGAAAATCAGGCTGGCTGTTGGGGGCAGTCTTGAGTTGCTCAAGGATGGGACTAAGGTCCGGATCCTTGGCGGTGTGTTCGATCAGATCCTCCTTCAGTTTCCTGTGGAGGTCGTACGAATCCACTAGGCAAGTCAAATACTCAGGATGGCGTCATAGAGCATCAGCAACACGATTATAGCAGCCTTTCTTATGCTTCAATTCAAAGTCGAAGACATCAATATCATGCAACCAGCGAGGGTCATCGTTGGAGAAAGATCGATTTGTGTCTTAATCCACTGCAAGGTCTGATGATCTGAGTAGACCTTGAAGTGGCGACCCAAGAGATAGTGCTTCCAATGCGTGAGCGCCTCGCACAAGGCGTAGAGCTCTCGCATGTATGTGGAAGTGGCTACCTTGTGGCTGGGCATGCGTTTGCTGTAATATTCAAGCGGACGCAGGCCATCGCCATCATCTTGTTGCAGCACTGCACCAATCCCAAACTGGCTCGCGTCCGTAGTGACTACGAACGTGAGGTTGGGATCCGCAATGCGGAGCACAGGATGGCTCACCAACGCCTCTTTCAAGGCTTGGAACGCAGTCTCACACTTTTCACACCACGCGTAGGCAACATTTTTACTAGTCAGGCGTCAGAGTGGATGAGCAATGACCGAGAATTTAGGCACAAACTTCCAGTAGTAAGAAGCCAAACCGAGAAAAGAATGCAGCTCACGTACATTTGCCGGTTGAGGCCAGTTGCGGATGACCTCAACCTTGGTTGCCTCCGGCTCAAGGCCGCTCGCAGACAACCGGTGCCCAAGATACATGACGCTGTCCCTGCCAAACTCAGATTTCTCCAAGTTGAGGTGCAGTTGAACATCTTTGAGGACTTGCAAGACCTCCTCAAGATGCTTGACGTGCTCCTCCATGGACTTGCTGAAAATCAGAATGTCATCAAGATACACAACCACAAGCTCAAAATTTCTCTTGCACATGCTCAGGGACATGATGCGAGGGGACGACTCGCGGGCATTCACTTCCATCCCGTGGTCCGCTAATGTGTGCAGCATGGCGCGTTGGGTGCACCGACAAATCAGATGGGATCCTTGGTGGCAGAGGGTGGCCACCATCGCCCATATCATGGAGCCCGTCATGCAGTTGCTTAGGCGGATGGATCGTGGAGGTCAATTCATGTCGCTCATGATCGAGTGGACACAGGATTTTGTCCACCGTGTGAAGGACGCATGCGGTCCTTTGGGGCAGTCCTTTGCTGACTGGATCATCAGGTGTGTGCAGGCCCGCACACAGCACATGCTTGAGCCGACTCACTGCGCTGGGTTCTTACTGATACCTCGCAGGCGACATGTTCAATACTTTTCAGGCGAGGTAGCAAAATACCATGCTTGGCTAGTGAGGCAAGCCAAAAAGTACATTCTGACGCAGACGGGTTTCGAGTTAGACGGTGCGGATTACATCGTTGCTTGTCGTCAATTTGAGGACTTCCACATGCAGCAGGGCAGGTTTGGCGATTGGGGCGGGGCGGAGAGGCGTGCTCGAGTGCAGCGGTGATGCCGAGACTATCGAGTGCGCGTCTTGGTGGTTCAAGTTAGGGGCTGGTGCGCTTGAGTTGCAGCGGTACGCTCTTCGTGTGATGCACTTGTGGTCCTGCGCCTCTCGAGCGGAGAGGAACTGGGCAGTCCACGAGGGCATCCATACGAAGAAGCGCAACCAGTTGCCCTTCGAGAAGGTCGTGCAACTAGTTGAGATCACCGCAAATGTGCGGTTGATAGAGTATCGGGGGGCAGGATGCAATTATGTGCTGCCATGGCAGTGGGACGAGGGCATGCTCGACTGCCAGGCACGACTCGAGGTGGAGCCGGTGCGCATGGGCACGCGCAGGGGGATGACGGAGGAGGAGATTACCCAGCAGGTTGCGCTTATTACGCGCGATCCCATCGGGGCTTCGGCACAACCCTCTGTTGATGCCGTTTTTGGTCGACGTGCCTACATTTTCCGTCCCTACACCAGGGAGGATGACTCGGATGTCGAGCCGATACCCGAGGCAGCAGATGACTCTGCGCTTCGCATTCCGCGCGAGATCAATGAGACGCACGATGATCCCAAGGACGAGGAGACGAGGACATACACCGCACGATGGGCGGCGGACCGGTCAGATAGAGAGATGCTGGGGGGATAGGAGGATTTTTGGGGCCCTTTCGGGGAGGTGGCTTCCACGGGTGATCTAAGTCAGGGGCTCGCATGCAAGCACGAGCCGGACAGAGGCGCGGATGACGACTCCTGCTCCAACGAGGCCAGAGTCGTCCATGCCGCCACCTCCAGCTCCGAGTTCTGCACCGCCATCGCCTGTCTCGCCACATGAGTTGGCCACGGCAGCGGTGGACACAGAGGAGTGGGCATCCTCCTTACCTCAGCACAGACTTCTGCAAAGACCTGAGGTGATCCGCCGGCTGAGGTTACGATCACCTTCCACGGGGATGTTGCAAGAGGAGGGGGTACCATCAGCAGCACCAGTGGAGGGGGAGGTGGCAGCAGTGGAAGGGGAGGTGGCAGCGGAGGGGGACGTAGTAGCAGCAGCAGCAGTGGAGGGGGAGGTGGCACCAATGGAGGAGGAGATAGCAGCAGCAGCGATGGAGGAGGTACCATCAGCAGCAACAGTGGAGGGGGAGGTGGCAGCGGCGGAGGAGGAGATAGCAACAGCGGCACAGGTGTCGGATGTTGCCATGCACTGTGATGGTGCGGATGACGCTGAGGGTGGTGAGGCCCTCGAGGAGCGCCTCATGCAGCAGTTTCACTAATGGTTAATAGGTGATGTCATTTTCGGCGAATTTTTCACCGAAACTGCCATATTTCTCTGAATCTTTGATTTTTTTCTTGTTTCTTTTTTTGTGTGATATCTATATGCTTTAGGGTATATCTGTATTCAGTTTCAACGTATTTGAACCAGTAACAAAAAAGTTGGCAAAAACACCGAATTCGGAGAATCATTTGGCGAACTCCGAAAGCTACTCCAAATAGGGTTTTATAGTGTTTTTGAGATTTTTTTATTCATTTTTTTTTGCTTGTTTGATTTTTTGATGTTTCTATTATGCTCCTGCATTGTTTGTTCGCGAAATGTTTCAGGACATTGTTTGTGGTGATTCGGCGAAAACCCTCGAATTTTGGGCCTTCCATTAACCATCTCTCAGCAGTTTATCACGGAGGAGCTCGATCCGGTCGTGGTGGGTATCACCCAGGTGTGGCGAGGGGGTTAGGGATGTCGGATTCGAAAATGGGGACCCACTTTGACTTTGACATGTCGACGGGCCTTCCCCCTAGTTGTGGCGGGGCAGCATCGACAAATCGGGCGCCATGAGGGACGATGCGCCAGGCGAGACGGGGACGCAGACCCCAAGAGACAGGTCGACGCCAAAGTCTCCAGATGCAGCACGCGACATCATGGAGCGAGAGAGGGCTCGGTCGATGGCATCCAGCGACCCGCGTGCTCAGGCGTTTGCACGAGCCTTGGAGGAGCGCAGGCGTCGAGAGACGGAGAGATGGTGGGCACGGTGGGGCAATGGTGGGGGAAGACGCTATGGAGGTCGTGGCAGCAGAGGCGGAGGAGGGTATGGAGGGTGGGCCAGAGCTAGTGGATGAGGCTATGGAGGGTGGAGAGGGGCGATGTGAGGGGCCTGGAGATGCGCCGACGGTAGCTCAGGAAACACAGACGGGTCCAGTCGTCCCGTTCTCGAGCCTGCACGTGGTCGAGGCCCGACAATCACAGCCGACTGAGGTGGCAATGCATTATGTGCCACCTATTATCATCAAGGATTGGGGTCCAAGCCGATGGTTGTGCGTCCACGTCCTCGACGACCGGCTCCGTAGGAGGTCGATCATCCATTGGATGTCGAGGAGTTGGCAGCGGCCGTTGTGCGCGATGTGACCCGACTGGACCACCGGGTATTTAACCCGAAACTCGAGCAGCCGAAATGGCAGAGGATTCCTTCGGTTCCATGGGGCCCTGCGTCACCGGTGTGGTCCGGGTCTACCTCCAGCGGAGGGTCGAGCAGGGCAGATGTTCCAGGGGTTTCGGGGGGCGTGCAAGAGAGACGGCCAGGTACAGGAGACATGCCACCCCCTCCTCCTCGACCACGTGAGGGTGATCCATCGTCGTCGCCCACTGCTCGAGGCTCTCCTTCCACACGCCCTGGGAGATCGAGGGTTCATGACACGACAGTTGTTGGGCGAGATGTGGGCGACACAACGTTGTACGGGAGGACAGACATAAATTTGTATTCCACCCGCAGTGTCACTGAGTACACTTCTCGCCTTCAGCCGGGGTTGGGTCACTGCGGCGGCAGGACGACCGCAGCGAGGGAGGTTGCAACAACCGGTTGTGAGCCTCAACGAGGTCGAGGTGGAGGAGAGTCCACCTCGACCTTGGACCACGCTTTGAGAGCAGCGACGCGTGTTGTGCATGAGCAGACTCCACGCAAGCGTGGAGTGCCTCGTCCACGCCCCGTGCCTGCACAGGGAGGCGCTGCACTTGGAGAGTCTTCGGGGGCGGAGGGGTTGGGGATGCCTCGTGGATCCCGCCGTCAGCAGATGATCGCACACGCTAGTGCAAGGGTTGTTGTGTTGAGGAAGGGAGGCGACCATGTCACCATCGAGGAGGATGACCCTGAGACGACACCGGCAGTGTGGGAGGATGATGAGGACTATGAGGGTGAGGAGGAGGGTGAGGAGGAGGAGAGTGAGAGTGGCGACGACGATGACGATGACGACAATGAGGATGAGCCCCCACGCCCCTCACCGACGCATGCTTCAAGACTTTCTTCTGGGCAGACATCGTCATCCACATGAGGGAAGGGGAGGTCGACATCCGGCACTCGGGGGGGTACGAGGAGGCATAGCGGAAAGTGGCAGAGGGGTTGATGACCATGACGCCAACAGTCCGCTTTCCCCTACTTGCACGTGACTTCGTCGTATTCTGTGCTCTTCTTTTTACGGTCGTGCTTTCTTATCTCATTGCTGTCAAGTAGTCACTAATAGTCAGGTAGTGTGCATGATGCAACTATAGATGTTTTCTTCGTTTTTAGTGTGTCTGATTCTGGTTTGAGTAGGGCGTCTGTACAATAGGTTGGGTCGGCACCGTGGACGCGACTTGTACAGTACTGTTTTCTATTAGTCAGTATGTGGCACTAGTAGGATTCATTCTATTATGTTATATTTTTCATGTGTGATTTTAGTGACTGGTACTTTACTGCTTTTCATGCCCATTACATGTTCCATGTATGATTTCAGGTACGAGTGTTGCACAACGTTTCATGTCCATTTTTGTCATCTTGTGAATTTATATCTTTAATTGTTGTTTTCCTTTTTAAGTTCATCTATTTCATTTGTTTCTTCGTTTATTTTGCCTTCAAAGTCTGGTGATTGCTTTCTTTTTGTTTCTTTGTAAATTGCTGAATGTATGTATATAGTCTAGAATACTAACTTTTAATGTTTGGCCGTCACCACCGTCTCCACGCATACCCCTGTCAAACATAGGCAAGCCGCAAGTGTGAAGTTTCACACTTGCCTGTGTTTGACATAGAAGGGGTACTCGTGGACACGGGGGTGATTTGGAGGCTGCCTAACATTGGTTGGTTGGGGGGGGGGGGGGGGGGGGGGGGGGGGGGGGGGGGGGGGGGGGGGGGGGGGGGGGGGGGGGGGGGGGGGGGGGGGGGGGTGGGGGGGTCGGGGGGGGGGGGGGGGGGGGGGGGGGGTGTTGGTGTCGTGTTCGGGTCAGCTAGCAGGTCGGGGGGTCGTGCCGCTTGCAAGGGCATCGTTAAAGGCCAATTGGCTGGGTCCCATAGGGTCCAAGAGAGGCCCGGGGGGGGTTGTTTTTCCGGTTTTAGTGTTTGGCCACGTAGGGGCACGTGCCCGAGGCCCAACGCGCCGGTTTTGTTTTTTTAAATTCAACGGGACACCCCCGTTTTTGCGTTAAATGCGATTCAACGGGGGTCCCCAGGCCCGTTAAACAGGTTTAAAAACGTTCAATTTTGTCCATTCTCCTTTCATCGGACACACAACTCGGTTGTCATCTCTCTCTCTCTCTCTCTCTCTCTCTCTCTCTCTCTCTCTCTCTCTCTCTCTCTCTCTCTCTCTCTCTCTCTGTGTGCACATTTGGTGAGTCGTGGAGCGACGCTCAATGACAAGCGCCAACCAGCATTGGGCCTTGCTCCACTACTCAGCACACGCAGAAAAAAAAAGCAAATGTTAGCAAAGAAGAAAACTGGCAGTGTGGGCCTCACTCCACTACTCTCGACAAAGACAAAAATCATGGTCTTGTATCTTTCCATGTTCTAGCAGAAGATTCACGCTCGTTTTGCACATTTTTGGGAGTAGTGGAGCGAGGCCCTGTATATTTCTATGTTTTCAACGAAGATTCATTCTCATTTTGCACATTTGGTGAGTAGTGGAGGGAGGCCCACTGACACGCGCCCACGAACATTGGCATCGCCCCACTACTCACCATATGCACGAACGACAAAATAATTGGCAATGTATCTTTTTTTTGTTTTTTTTTGGGGAGTGTATATTTCTATGTTCTAGGCGAAGATTCATTCTGCCAGGCGTGTCAGTTTTTTCTTTCGGAGGTGTGTCAGTGGGTGAGCTCTACTACTCACCAAATGCACAAAATGAGAATGAATCTTTGGCTAGTGTATCTTTCTATGTTCTAGCAGAAGCTTCGTTCTCATTTTGCAAATTTGGTGAGTAGCAGAGCGAGGCCCACTGACACAAACAAAACAGACACGCCTGCCAAAACTGACAGCGTTTTTAGTCACGATGCCGCCACTCGCGGACAATCTATTTGATAGTGGGAAAGATCAACGACACACAGTGCGCAAAAGCAAACAGGAGAGCAAAGAAGCAAGATAAGTGTCGCAAGCACAAGAACCAGAAAAGCATACTTGTCCCAAATTTAGAGTGCGCAAAACGGTTAAAATCATGTTTCCTGCAATCTTGTCCGTGATATCAAAATCCAATGGCCAAAACTTCAGGAAAACCAATGCGCTCAACACGCAGCGTCACGCCCAACCAGACTAAGCTTTAGTAGTACGTTGTTGATTAAGCACGAGCCAGAGAAAACGCAAGAAATTTTGGAAAATTTCACGAGAGACACCCTGGGAAACGAGCTTATGGGCAGCATTGAGGGGCCCCGACTTAGGTGTGCATAGAGGCAGGGCACACAATTGGGTTATGCCGAGGGCCAAAGGGAGGACACCCAGCTTCGAAGCAAGGACAAAGGCCAGCATAGAGTCTATATTATCACAAAACCAGATAGCATCGACCCATGGCACGCAGGAATAATGGGCTGTCCCAAAGCAACCATGCGAGCGCAGAAACCCGTTTTTTTGGCCGGGAGACCAAGGAGTCATCGAGGGCTTGGCGCATAACCCCCCGGTGTATCCCATGGGCCAGCACATTCTAGTACTGACCCGGGGGGGGCAGCACATTCTAGTGCTGACATCGGCACTCGGGGAGAGGAGTAGAGACGTTTTTCCAAGGTCGGGCTAGAGTGGACCCGTTGATTGGTTTTAAGATCATGAGGCTAACTTAAACAGGGGTGAGGGGTGGTAAATCCTTCCCAAGGGAAGTAATCAATGTCGGACGCTTGGACCTTCCAGCCATAATGGGGAGGAGCGTTTGTGTAAGTACAATTTGTATTCGCTTGTCTTAAAAGAAGAAAAAAAAAACAGCTGGCAAAACTACCCAAAAAAAAAAGAAAAAAAAAGGAGGAATTGAAATACTGCCTATAAGCTCATCATCCATAAATCCAATAATTTCACCTCCGAAGATGGAATACAAATATGCCCCAACAGGCCCAACCGTCTTTATAATCATTACTTCAATCTCAAAGACCAATGAAATAGGACCAGAGCCGTATCACATTATTCCATGCTAATGCGTTCAGAGCACAGGCCTAGTCAAAAAATAGAAACACATCAGCTACCACACATAGCAACAATCACCATAGCAATCCCACTTCTAAGAATGTAACAAAGCATGCAAGGCGAGGAGAGAAAAGACTGTTTACAATGCAATGCAAGTGAGCAGAATTATGTCAAGTTGTGTTGAGCAATGGTTTTTTGCTATAGCAAGCATGCCATCGACGACCATCATTTTGTTTCGGCCTCCTGAAAGATCAAAGGCTCTTTATTTTCCGAAACGAGAAAGGTACTAGCGGTTTTAAAAGAAGAAAAAAAAAACAGCTGGCCAA
Source organism: Chara braunii (assembly GCA_003427395.1). Taxonomy (NCBI): domain Eukaryota; kingdom Viridiplantae; phylum Streptophyta; class Charophyceae; order Charales; family Characeae; genus Chara; species Chara braunii. Next base: position 2,014,133 of record BFEA01000009.1, on the reverse strand, counting down.
ACTCCAAAAAAAAAAAAACACAAGGAGGAATTGAAACACTGCCTATAAGAATTTCACCTCCGACGATGGAATACAAATATGCCCCAACAGGCCCAACTGTCTCTATAAACAAAGACCAACGAAATAGGACCAGAGCCGTATCGCATTATTCCATGCTAATGTGTTCAGAGCATAGGCCTAGTCAAAAAATCAAAACACATCAGCTACAACACACAGCAACAATCACCACAACAATCCCACTTCTAAGAATGTATCAAAGCATGCAAGGCGAGGAGAGAAAAGACTGTCTACAATGCAATGCAAGCGAGCAGAATTATGTCAAGTTGTGTCGAGCACTGGTGTTTTGCTATAGCAAGCATGCCGAAAAGGAGTCGGCACTCTTTTGAAACCACAAATTGCTGATGTCAATGTTAAACTCATGTCACAATTCTCCTCCCAATGATTCAGTTAAACACTCAATTTCAAAGACTCTTTCATCTGATGACCGATGGTTGTGTTATATGCTGCGCCTGCACACGAGCCCCATTTGTCGGGCCCGACGTTTGCTGAAGGGTCTCAGGCCGCATGCCATCCAGCACGCAGTCACACTTTTTCTAGTCAAGCCACTTCGGGCGACCAGAAAGCCAACAGGCTGTCACGCAGGGTTGTGTTGCTTGTTTGTTTGCAATAAATAAATAAATTAAATAAAGCAAATCCCTTCCTGTTGTGTGTGTTCGGCTTCAAGCCAGACCCTTCAATTGCGGTCTTCGCCGGTCCCCGGTCTTAGGAATCTTTTATTTTGATTTGGAACAACAAAGATCATGCAAATAACAATCATGAAATTCAAGTGTGCCATGCATGTATCAATTTTGCCAATTCATTAGTTTTGAGAACCGTGACAAGATCATCAAGGAGCACAATCACCAGCAAAGTCAACGCAAACGAGACAGGGCCGACTGACTCCAGGTAGAGACAAGGTAAATGAGGAAAAAGTGAGAACTCATAATAATCTCATAAAGTACAGATGAATAAACACGACCAACATTAGTTAGGAGTCCTCACTCATCCCTCTAGGTCACATACTTAAACCACCAGTACCTACCGATGTCGACGGCCCGGCCCTGCAACTACTGGTAGGCGTAGCCTACGGCTACCACGCCAAGCCAGCGACTACCGGTAAATGCGTGACAAGGCATTTTACAAACATTTTATTGGATGAAATGAAAAAAAAAAACAAAAAAAAAAACAAAGAAAACTTCATACGTGAAAAAAAAAACAAAAAAAAACAAAACGGAAAAAGCAAAACCGACACTGCATTGTTCCCCGGGGCTTCCACTAGCAGAGTTGAGCTATCTCAACGCCTGAATCTGGATGTTTTTGCGGTGATGTGCAGAAATGGTGTTGAGTTTCCTGAAATGCACATCTCCATGAGCACATCCAGATTCAGGCGTTGAGGTTGCTCAACGCTGCTAGTGGGACTTGGCCCCCATGTGAGAGAGAGAGAGAGAGAGAGAGAGAGAGAGAGAGAGAGAGAGAGAGAGAGAGAGCCAGCGCATTGCACGGCCTGGCGCATTGCATGTGAGAGAGAGAGAGAGAGAGAGAGAGAGAGAGAGAGAGAGAGCCGGCGCATTGCACGGCCTGACGCGTGCAATGCGCCGACTCCCTCTCTCTCTCTCTCTCTCTCTCTCTCTCTCTTACGGGGGCCAAGTCCCACTACCGTCTTCCCCCGAACATAACGCACCCAAAAAATGAATGTATACGAGTTGTACTTCCGGCCAGATACAACCAAAATGAGGGTGCGTTGTGTTCGGGGGAAGACGGTAGCAGCGTTGAGCAACCTCAACGCGCATGGAGATGTGCATTTCAGGAAACGCAACACCATTTCTACACATCACCGCAAAAACGTCCAGATTCAGGCATTGAGGTAGCTCAATGCTGCTAGTGGGACTTGGCCCCCGCGTGCGAGCGCGCGCGCGCACGAGAGAGAGAGAGAGAGAGAGAGAGAGAGAGGGAGTCGGTGCGTTGCACGCGTCAGGCCGTGCAACGCGCCGDCTCTCTCTCTCTCTCTCTCTCTCCCCCCCAGACCGCAACGCGCAGCGACTTGGAACTTGTGACTTTCATTCTTTTATTTTCTTTTCGTTCCTTCTCGTTTTTTTCTTTTTTTTCTTTTTTCCCCCCCCTTACTTACCGGTCCCCCGCCCACCGACCGCCGAAAGTCGCGGCGCGTATACTGCCGCCCCAAAAAAACATAGCAGGCCGAGGTACTGGTCGTTTAATCTCTCATTTGGTCGTGCGTTTCCTGTGCTTTGAGCCATGTCCCCGTACTCCCTGAGATTGTGGCCTCTGGATATAGAGCCACCTAAAACCTGCGAGCTATGAGCACTTCCATCCCAGGCCCATAACACAAAAGTCAACCATAGTACAAAATTCCTCCCATAGAGTAGGGAGATAGGTCTAGGAGAAAACCCGACGCCTGAGATGTCGGAACTTTGACAGTTCAGTCACCCTCTCATAGTCGATCTCTGCAGGGGAAATGTATGTCTTGGCTAGATCCACCAAGTCACCCCAACAGGAGCCATCTGTGAGAAGGGGACAAGAGAACTAGGGTAATCAGTGCAAAGCTTGGGTCCGAAGCTTCGGATCAGCTTCCTTCCACTCTCGTCAAGCTCTTTCTCCTTTACCTCAAGATATTTTGCTGCTGAAATCCAGACTGAATCAAAGAGCTCATGGGTTTCTTTGCCCTTCTTTACGTAGAGCCTCAAGTCACAGATGTTATCTGCTGCGAAACTGGTGAGAACAACGAAGATTGACAGATCTCCTCGTTTAAAGCCGATTGCACTGATATACCGGTACTAAAAGGCATCCTTAGAAGCAACCTTGTTGAGACTGGTCAGGACAGTCTCCTGAACTGAGAATGATTGGACCAAACTCATGTGCTGGGGTGGATACAAAGGCCGATCTCTGTCTTTGGATGACGACACTTCCTGACAAACACTGATCTCTGTGTCAAATGGCAATGACTAAAAGCTGTTTGGTTCTGACTGAAACCTTTGGGTAACTCAGATGACTGAATGTTGTTGCGACAACAAAGTCATTGAACACTAACCACTTAGCAGCGGAACGTTGAGAGAACTGCGGATTACGAAGTGGCGTCCAGCTGACGAGGGATGCTGGTGGGGAATTCAAGAGAAGAGTCAGAGCATCTTTGCGCTCACTAGAGCCTCGCCCTGGCATGCTCCACTGTTTCTAGCCACGAACCGGTACTGTGCAACTTGCCACTCTGATGGCGAAAGTAGAACACGTACTCCATGTATTTTTCTTCTTCAATTCTCCGGATTGCCTTCTCTCTCAAAACCGTTTTCTGGAGTTCCATACTCGAAATAGCCCCTGCTTCCCAATTTTCATGCTTGTCCATAATAACCCCGCATTTCATTACTAGGATCTCCCATTCTTTCATGATTCCTTCTGCACCCAAGGTTCTGGCTACGGAAAAAATTGACCGTGGTTCAATACCTTCAATTCGCCTACTCACTCAGTCCTCCGTCCTACCTCAGTAGAGAGCACACATTGCTATTGGAACACTTCTGCTTGCCATCCTCATAGCCCTCAGACTCACCTGACCATAGGGAAAGTCTGCCCCAAGCTGTCATCCCTCAAAGTGAGTCACGGGGTTTCCGCCTCGAGGTGTGCTCCTTAAAGATGGACCCTCTGCCAAAAGTTCCGATTGCCAGTCATTTTGCTGTCAAGATTTTCAGTCAATAGTCAGAACCACGCTTGTAATGCAAAGTTCATGGGTCTTAGGTCTGTGCTTTTCAGGAACTCAGGCCAGTAAATGACCCATTGAGTGCGTTCTGATGGCACTGTGTGCGGGGGTTTAGTCATGCTGCCATAGTCGACGGCTCAAGTATGGCCCCCACGTGAACCAAGGCTTCCCCCCAAATTCCCGCAGTTTGCAAACTTCTGTTTTAGAACTTTGTTCTTTGAATTAGAGTCTTGACACCGGCCTCGAGCCTCTCTTCTGCGGGGAGGCTTTAAGTCAGACTTCGAATTCGTTTCGTTAGGTCCTTTGATCTCGTCTGTGTTTGTATGCTGGCATGCATGCACAGGACCTGCTGATACCCAATTCTCATCTGCCTATGCCTGCAGTTAGTTATCCAATATCTCAGCACGCTTCCCATCACAGTTTTCTCTGTTGGACACTTGCTATAAGGGGTTGCTGCTTGGGCCTGCCTTTACTTGTTCCCCAGGGTACAAATGCCATTTGCCCGTCCCGCATTGATTAAGATCTGGCAAAGTCTATCCGCGTACATTCGAAAAGATGACAAGTATCTTCCCCAGGTGCTGTCGATTCATCTGCCCGGGACATGACCCAAGATGATCTTGTAGCTGACTACAGATTTGAACACCAACCACAGCAAGCCCTGTTTGAGCATAGCACTGGGCGCAGTTAAAGCTGACCTCGTTCACATAGAGCACATAGGCTTAAACCACAACTTTGCTACCCCGTGACATAACACGAGTTACATAGCAGGGCCTATCTGCAATGTGATTGATATGAGGAGTAATTCCTAGTCTCCATCCACGAGGAGCTTGGCCAGCAGATAAATAATTTTCCTTAAAATGCTTCGTTTCCTGCCCATCTGACAACATACATGAGCTACTGACCTTTTAGCTAAATTGTTCTCTCATATTGAAAACTCAGAACATGATGAACAAGCGCAGCAAGCAAAACTCTTCTTTCGTGACTTGACAACTTTAATCTGCCTCATAATTTTGCAGTAAACCGCGTTCAGCAGCGGCCTGGGCGCTGTAACCCAAGCCCAGGCCCAGCGAGCAGTGCGACCACGCGCTGCTCGGCCTCAGGCCGCTGCGGGTGACTGTGTGACCGCGCACAGCAAGAAATTCAAAGGTCAAAGTGAACTGTAGGTCCAGGAACCTCGCCCAGGCCCTTGGTCGTGTGCATCRACTTGTATGAGTGCAGGTACCCAGTCAGAACRGTGGACCAAGGAGGATACAGTTTCAACYCAATCCAGRCCGTCGACGAYAATCGATCTCGGCCGTGTCTGACTTGAGGACTGGGGCCCAGACCCCGCCGTCAACACTACATATTGGGCTGWYTTCYTGGCTTTGACATCTAGACTCTCGTCTGGAGTCTATGGGGACTCGACGCTCTCGCGTCAACGCCGGCTCTATGCTGTCTTGCTGGCGAGACGCTGCGGGGAGAACTTGACGACCGGCGCTCGTCGCTGGTTCGTGGCTTGAGTGTGCTGTGCGACCAGCATGCTGGCTGGCGCACTACTGTCTGAGGGATTGTCGACGTGGCAGATGCCACGTGTCATCTTCGTGGCTGCTGCCACGTAGTATTGCTGCTGAGGTGGAAGGCGCTGGGCGCCTGTATTGCTGTTCTACTTGACAAGTACTCGGAAGGAGGATTCAGGACTGTGGTTGGGGTCGTGATACGTACCTGGTGTCTTCAACTTCGTCGTCACGCTGCTGCTTGATGACTGGTCTGCTGGTGCCATGTGGCACTGTTGGACTACATTGTCTTGGATGTCCGGATCTCTGATTGAGACACGATTATGCTGCTAGGAGGAGGAAGTGCCCGAAGAGGAAGTGGGCTGTAGGGAGGAGACTCTTCCACCCTCTCAAAGTCTATTCTCCCTCCTCCCTCTCTCGTYTGTGTATGCATTCTCTCTCATTTTGGGATCATTATTATTATGATTTATCAGCAGCGTTCGTCTATTTTGTCTTTGCGAGTGACGACTGATTATCACGACTGGGCACATTGCAATTTCTTTGAGCAATCAAGAGTGCACAACACACGGCATTACAGACCCTTATTAAACCCAGGCCATAAAATGAATGGGCAGAAAGAGAAGTGTGACAGGTTTTCTTATCTGGATGGCTTGATCACAGGCGCCTTTCACTTTGTTTGCTAGGGTTTGATGCGTGCCCATAGAAAGGCTACAACAGCTTACTTGGTGATGTCTAGCGGTCACCCGACCAGATACAGCGTACTCATGCAGGGCCTAGATAATAGTCTCCCGCTTCCCACATGTCACGAATAGACCTGTTCTAGTTGACCTTCGGGTTGATGAGAGTTGGATTAACGGGCAGAGCTGTCTGGGCGAGTCATCACAAAAGTCCAATCGCTCTCGAAGGACTAAGACACGAAGTTAACAACTTTTACCGTACTGCTACCTCCTCCTGTCTCTATCACTGTTTTGAGGACGATATAGGAGACATATGCCCTCTGAGGTACACGCATTACCGCTACAGTAGAAGTAAACCATGCAATCACACAGAGCAGCAGAGAAGTCGTTTGCCCTTTGATTCAGCTTCTCTTATCCATATCATTAATACTTCGAACACTGTGGCACCCGTTTCTTGGCACGCAGTCATCTCACTGCCATATTCAACACGATACGAGCTCTCTACGACGGCGACTGCTGCGCCAAGGAGCTAGGACCAGTGACGTAGGTGGTTTTCCTAAGGCTGGGCAGATCCCACCTACGAGTCATACTAGCTTTCAGTTCAACCCGTACTCACACTGAAGCTCATGGATAACATCATCTTATGGCCAGTTGTTTCGTTGAACCCGGATAACCTGAAGGTCAAGTCAAGACACTGTCGGCAGTAAACTCGATTACCTGCGTCTTCTCGAGCTATTACACATGACTCGTGAATTCAAACGATGTAAGGTATACCGGGCACGCGGGTTTCCGTCACGCTTATACATTCTGGGAACAGTCCAGATAGTATCCCCTGCTCACTATCAGCTGATGTACGGGTCAGTTCGTACTTCCCTCACTGATTCTCCTCTTGCTCAAGTATTGACGAAGCTCGTTTTCTTTCCTCTTCATTGTCGCCTCGCTTCTTCTTGTGCTTGATACCTCGATAATTCGCTCGCACCTCTTTGCTATGGTGACCACGATGACAAATTGGATAGGCGCGGTTGACGTCAGCCGAATTGGTCGCGGAGGGTCCCTCTTCTCCCCTTAATAGACGATGCCATCCGAGCATGCAAGGTACATGATTGTCGTTACTGCTAACAGCCCTTTCTTGCTCCACTGATTCCTCGGCTTGATCAGGAGCAAGCTGAGCTCACCTACCATGGTTGACGTCAACTGCAAAGGAAAACTGGGCGCGCGTCTGTCTTCACTCACCCCTCCCGAGCATGATTGAAAATGCCCCCTTTCTCTCTGCGTGTACTGGCGTGTCCCACTACGAGGCCAGGCGCTTCACTCCCAAAGAACTCGCGAGAGCTCACGAGAGAACGACGTCAACCCCGTTCTCTCTTTCATGTCTAACTTCTGCGCGTACTCTCTCTCGCCCTCTCCCTCAATTGCAACTGCCCGCCCGCTTGCAACCGCCTAGCGGCCCTGGTCTCATTGACATCGCGAGACGGCCTCTGGGCCGTCTTCCACTGCTTCAGCAGACAGGCGGTCCTTCTGCCACTGCTCCAGTCCATGCCAGGAAAACGTTCCGGCAGCACTGACTTCGTTCTCCCCCAGAATCGTGATCCAAATGCTTTTGTTCACGCTCTGCTATACCGGTGGAGGTGCTTCTGTGACCGCTGCCTGTCACTTCGGGTTAATTCTCATCTCTCGCTCTCTCGCTCCCTCCACATTGATCTTTAGTTTTGCCTCATCTCCCCCATCGTAGTTTAGCATGGTCATGATCCAGGGGCCCTCCCCGGACATCGGGGACCAGCGCGTTATGAGGTTCCAACAATCCGGCCTATAGGCGTACAAGGCCCCGCACACAAACAGCCTACCACCTGCTCACTTCGCCGTTCTGCCCTCCGGCCTCAGACTATCAAAGCCGGCAAGTCGGGGCTGCTTGTGCACACCCACTGGCCAGTAGCCAATGGCCCGGCCCCTTCACTTCTTTATAGGATCGCTACACGCCGCGATCCCTGGGTTCTGAATGAGGGACTTAGGCAGCCTTCCCGATTTCGTTCACTAGTAACCAAATTTCAAGGAATAATAAGATAAATAAAAAAAGAGGAAAATGAAAGGCTGAATCTCAACAGCCGTTGCCCTAGCGGAACCCTCTGTGCTATCAATCACCAATCCTTCCGCTTTGTCGTGCAATGATCACAGACCTGAAGCGGTGGTCCCATAAACGGATACCAACGGCCACCCTCCTTTCTTCAAAACACGCAGTCAGACTACCCCGGATGCGTACCCGTGTCCGATGGTAAGGAGCGGACTCATGACCTTTCGCAGGAGGTGATGAGTCTCCTACCGATGCGGCCGCAAGTGCTCCCATTTTGGGACCCTACATTGGTAGTACCTCACCGGTCGAACTCATGACGGCTGAAATAGAGGGTCGGTCAGTCCAGGCCACCCGCTTTTGAATCACAATTCAAACTCGCGGCTTGACTAGGCGGGGAACTAGAATTCAGAAAAGCTGAAATTAAAGAAAAGGGGGACCAATAAACGAAAAGAGAGGGAAAAGGAGGGATCCTAGAACGCATAACACTCCCAGACGGGCTAACACTGCGTGCCTCCTGATGTTTCCGCCGGGCCAGCGGCACGGGTTGCGTGCCCCCCGTGATCACCAAATGAAATTAAATAGGCCGCCGCTTCGCGGCGGTAACAGTCAATGCTGCGCCCGTCCATTTACATTTCATTTCAGTTGGAGTCATCCATCCTAGCACCGCCACAGCTATTGGCTGTCTGATTTGACATCCAACGGTAAGACCTTTATTCCCAAATTCCCCCCCCCCCTTTTCTTTTTATTTTATTTTTCTTCCCCCCTTCTTTTGTGCCTACCCCATAATTCTGACAGCAGAGGCTGGCGCGCAGTTGAGAGAACTGCACCGTTTTCCAGTGTCGCATCCCTGGGTGACCCCAGCGGCCACCACGGTCACAGGCAGGCCGTTTTCTGGGGTACCCCAACCGGACCGATCCCGTAGCGAGGTGCAACCCAAATAATTTGAGCATGCCGCGGGGATCCCCAAACACGGAGTCAGGTACAACATCGCAGAGGTCCTCAAGCAGGGAGCCTGGTACTACACCATGGAGGGCGGAGACACCGTGCCCTCCGACAACGCGCCCAGGAGGCCCACAGCGGCCTTTTAGGCCGCAGGCACAGCCTAAGGCAGCACTCAGTTATTTATTTATTTACGTGCTGTCTCATTTTTGTCTGTGCAGATGTCGTTTCGAACTTACAGGCCCCAAGGCGACGCCTTGGGCAGGTATAGGCCAGGCGCGTTTTGGCGCCTCGCTGCATCAGCAGCGCGGTCTGGATACTCGGTAGGGGCCCAGACCAAGTAGGCCGTTTTGAGGCCAATACCTGAGGATGCCCAGCAGGCCCAGCGCTACTTATGCCCGGGCTGAGGCTGGGCTGGGGACAGTTCGGGTAGCTCACTTCTTGAGCGACACGCTGCTGATTGGAGGCTGCGCTATTTTGCCGCTGTGCTGCAAGGCTGGGAAGGAGAGGCGTAGGAGGTAGAGAGAGGCAGAGGCCAAACCTGTAGTGGCGACCTTACCTGGCACCATAGCTGGGGCTCCACGCGGTACCTGCACTGGACGACCACAACAGTCAGTACGGCAGCAGTTACCTGCAGTTGAGGCAGCGAGGAGGGCGACATCTTCTTCTTCCATCTCGCCCTCCATCTCGTCTCCCTCTCTCCTCCTTCCTCCTCCTTCCACCTCATCCTCCATCTTCTTCTTCAGATACGAGAGTGAGAGGGATTACATGCAGAGGATACAGGCAGAGTCTAGTATGCGCAGAAGGCCCAGGATCTGATTCGACATTCTTGAGGCAGACATTGATTGGACATCGGCAAGGGACTACTTTTGGACTCGCTATTGCGATCTTGGTCTTCTCCCTCGCCTCCATCTTTATCTCTCCTCTTCCCCCATCCCTCATCTGTGGTATCTCCCCATGTGTGTGTACAAAGGAGGGACCTGTAATGACCCGTCATAACACAGACTGATAACACTGTTGATTTCTGAAGTTCTGCCGATGGAATGGTTGCCTTGCTGAGATTCTCGCATTATGCTGAGTTTTCTAAGTCTGTATGTGTGCGTGCTTGTTGACCTGCGTGCCGGTCTGAGTGTGTGTGTGACCCACAAGGGTAATTGCTTGTTTGGGAGGCCCTTAGGGCCAGTGCTTACCTGTGGCCGTGATATTGAGGGATGCAGCAGGGAAAACACTCAAGTAGCGGAGCCAGAGGCCTGCGGCGATTAGAGCAGCGGAAAAACACTAAAGTAGCAGGAAGGCCGGTACCGCACCCAGTAGAAGCAGATGTGTCGGGTACTTGAGGCCGAGCAGAAAAAGACAAAGTTGACATTTTTTTAGGCCCAGTAGCGGTAGGCTAGGTCTAGACCGGTACCAGTCCATCCAGTCTGGGTCTAGAGCCTGTACGGGCAATATCAGAGTCTGCAATGATGTTTCCCTCCGAAAGGAGGTACCGGTTGCTTGGGAGGCCGAACGGCCTGGAAGTCACCGCCAAGGAGGCAAGTAGGCCTCTTTATCTAGAGGCTGCGCGAAGAGCCCAGCCTCATTCTTCAGTGTGCAAGTTTGGTGACACGCTGCTGGAGCACTGGCTGGCCGAGCGCTGGCTACTACAGCGCTGCTGGGAGGAGAAGCCCAGGAGCTTCCACCTTGGCTATGGTGGAGCTCTACCGGTAGGAGGAGGAGGGAGAAGAGGACCAAGGAGGAGAGTGGCGAGGTACCTACCTGGCTATAGTGGACACCATCTTCATCACCTTCTTACGCGCTGCATCTGGAAGGCCCCAGTTGGGGTATTGCCGCATCAAGGAAGCTCGGGACAGAGTCAGGCATGGCAGCTGAATGGGCAGCGGCATAGCTGCTTGGTGTTGACCTCGGGACAGGAGGGCAACGACATAGCTGCTTTGGGTTGTCCTTTGGACAGGAGGGTAGAGCCCTCAGTACTCGGCCATAGCCTCGGCCTACATGAAGAGGAAGAGGAAGGGTGGCCCTGGCTATGGTGGACCTCATGTTGTGCCTGCAGTAGAAGAGGGATTCAGCCATTCAACATTATTATCGCTATTCCTTGTTTCAATAAGAGGGGAGGAGATAAGGAGGAGGAGACTGGTTGGCGGAGAAGAAGAGCATTATCTTTGGTCTATGCTGGAGTACATCATCTTCTTCTTCTTTCTTTCTTCTTCTTCTTCTTTCCCTCTCTTTCCTCTCAAGTTCATTCATTTCTTTTTGCAATGGGACGGCATTGTACTTTCTGATGAATGTATACTTCGAAATTCACCAGGATCGTAACAGACCTTTCTTCTATGTGTGTGGTGCCTCCTCTCTCAGATGTGTGACGAGTGATGGGGTGTCGCGTCAGTCCCGGTCAGGTCAGGACTTACCTCAAAGTCTTCCACTGCACGATTTTGTGCCATTTTGTATGTATCGGGGTGTACATTGCCTGTTGATGTTTCACTAACATTGCATTGTCCATTCAGTCCTCTTCATCACATTGCAGATCCTTGGCTGTACATACATTGCCCAACTGGGCATGTATCATAATGACTGACCAGCCAACACTCTTACCAAGCAGTTTTCATCTCAGATGTGACGGAACCCTGTGGCCGTAACCCACGTATAGCTTCTCCTCCTTTGCACCCTCACGGGTTTGCTGGACCCATGATTTGTTCTGGAGACACAGGAAAGAGAAGAGGCTCCTTTAGAAGCAAGGCTGTTCAGGACACAAGGAGCAAGGAGAGAGCAATGAAGTGATAAGAACCACAGATGGAAAGGACGAAGGTTGGCCCAATGTTGTTTTTTGGAAAGGGTACATTTGCCAGGGGGAGGGGATGGACACCAGCATGCGCTCGACTGACAGTCAATCCTTCCCGGTCAGATCGGGAAGTAATCAACGCTGCCAGGGCTGCCCAGGCCGGAACGTGGGGAAGCGTACTGTCGAGGTGTATTCATTTCTGACTTGCGGGAGGAAATGGAACCAGATGCTTCTCCCCAAAATAAGCATTACCTCTCATTGTCTACAACTAAAAAGAAAGATTTTTTTTTTTTTTTTTAACGAAAAAAAAAGATTGGGGCAATGTATACAAACCTATCACAATGGGTGAGCCAACTGCAAGCACACCAGGCTTGATCATTTCTTGCAGTGCTGATGATGCGACAATAGATACACATCGTGCGTAATCAGGTTTTGCTTGGTACGTCTGTAGGCACAGTGAATTCAGAGACAGACAGATAGATAGCCAGAGAGACAAGATAAGTATATCAGTGGGCAAGACAAAAACAGGAGAAAAAATGCCGACAACCATGGAATGCCCATGCTTTTATCTCAAAGAAAGGGCGTAGCCCCTAAGATTACAGTGTCCATCATAATTCAGAAACTCATGGTGAAGCTCGTATGGTTGACACACAGGACAGGTACAGCCACGGAATGCCCATGATTTTGTCATACAGATCAAAAAACAAATAAAGACAGTCATTCCTCCTCAAGCAAGAGACCATGGTTCCTAATGTGCTATGCCGCTGCACACAGTCTGAAACGTCCAGGGAAAAGGTCACAAAACTACGGCTTTCCTGCCGCAAGACAGAAAAGGGGGCCGAAAGATAACGTACTGTCTCACTGTACAAGGTTATACCTTCACTCAGCCACCCTCCACAGATGTCTGACTAGTTGGCACCCTTCGGACTGCCATTGCCCATAGAATCAGTGTTGCATAACCCGACGGTTGGCGCCCCTTGACTGGTCAGCACCTACCAGTCCCGGTTGTCAACAACCCCCCTACCCCCCCCAAAAAAAACAAAAAAAGGTTCCAGAACCCCAATAACCCCACCAACACCCCCATACCCMCCCCCCATMCCTCCACACMCCCSTCCAACACCCCCMGACMCCCYCATACMCCCCCCCTTTCCCCCCYCAATACTCCCTATACCCCTCCTATTCCCCCCCCCCAAAACCCCCCATCCCCAAAAGTTTCTCAGCGGATTTGGGCTGTACTCAGCAAGCGCAGTACAGCTCCCAACTCAGATCTGAAAAATAATTGGTGGATGGCTGTTTTCTGACTGGTCGGCAGACCGCCGGCTGGTCGGCTGCAAAACGGTCGGCGGTCGGGGAAGGCAGTCGGCAGGTAAGCAACCCTGCGCAGAATAGAAAAACTTCTGAAAAAGAAATCCCATTTTTTAGCTAAGAGATCTGTCCCGATCCTGGTCCCGATCCTGGCCCCAATCCCGGTCTCAAACCTGCTGCAATTCCCATTGTCATAACTCTCCTGAGCCTTCCACAAGTGGCAGGTAGGTAAAACACAATCACAAAAATGCCCTCTCCAGCCCGACAAGTTGTACTCAGCTGGGCAATCCTTCATGAAGAAAAATGGGGGAGCTAAGACACAAGAAGAGGACAAAGTAGTGACGTGGCATGGCAAGGGGCAGGATATCCCCAAAAGCCAATGGGCCCTTCCAGGACAATTGAAATAACGTGGTCGCGCATGGGCTGCGACTTTGGGCCATGGCCTACCGGTGCTAAATGGCTGGCGGTGCCAGCCAAAAGGCAAATGCGTCGGCTTGTCTTTTCTTTGGCGTACAGGGGGAAGGAAACCTCCAAGCGCGCTGGGAACATTTCCCGCTTTATGGACGTACGACCCTTAGAATCGGGCCAGAGAGCCAATAGGGCGATCAATGCATGACATTTCCAAAACCACAAAGAACAGTGCTGTGTTCAGAATCCCAGATGAATCCATGCCAGCCACTGAAATCAACCGAAAGAGGAGCGACTGTCCACTATTGTAACCTAGAAAAGTCAACGGCGTCAATGGTCTTATACTCAGAATGCAGGGAGACCTTCCTGGCCCACAACATTTATGTCCTTTGCTTACCATGATGCCCGGACGCTCCACGAACTGCCGACGGACTTCATTCACCACTGCTTGTGCAGATCTTCCTACTGCTACACATGACCAGGCACTGAAAAGGAAGATGAGCATTGCACCCAGCAACCCACCAAGCCAGACTTCAGGAATGGCAATGTCGACCTCTCGGAAGCTCACGCCAGTGAAGCTCGATACCTCATCCATGTATGCACTGAACAAAAGGAAGGCAGCAAGCGCTGCAGACCCGATGGAGAAACCTTTTGTAGTTGCCTTCGTTGTGTTGCCAACCGCATCAAGAAGATCTGTGATCTCCCGAACACTCTCAGGCTGCAAGGACAATTAAAATAACATATTTGGGGCCATCAGAATCAGAACAATTCAGGAAGCACAAGGGTAACTGTTGCGGCTTCACAAGCAAATAAAAAAAAAGATGAATGGGAGAGAGGTGGGGGAGGAGGGGGGGGGGTTCTTGTTTTGAGGCTGTCTGTTTGCTGTGTTTTCCGAGAAACTTTATGATCAACCTACTTTGTATGGATGCCGTGTGGTTGCCTTCAGGACCGACGGTGCAGTCGGCGTTTCCGGCATGCGGACGGTGCAACTGAGGAGGGTTGATGGCGAGTAGGGAATGTGGGGGATGCAGGTGGAAGAAACCCCCTGGGACGATCATCGGAAGCAATCAAAACAGGTCAGGGATCCACTTAATCTGGATTAAATTTTACTATGTTTTCCTATCATTGCATGCTTTTGTCAATGCATGCGTGTTGTTACGATCCTGGCCAATTTCGAAGTATACATTCATCAGAAAGTACAATGCCCGTCCAATTGCAAAAAGAAATGAATGAACTTGAGAGGAGAGAGGGAAAGAAGAAGAAGAAGAAAGAAAGAAGAAGATGATGTACTCCAGCATAGGCCAATGACAAAATGCTCTTCTTGTTCGCCAACTACTCTCCTCCTGGCCAATTTCGAAGTATACATTCATCAGAAAGTACAATGTCGTCCAATTGCAAAAAGAAATGAATGAACTTGAGAGGAGAGAGGGAAAGAAGAAGACGAAGAAGAAGAAGAAGAAGAAGAAGAAGAAGAAGAAGAAGAAAGAAAAAAAGAAGAAGATGATGTACTCCAGCATAGGCCAATGACAATGCTCTTCTCCTTCGCCAACCACTCGCCTCATCCTTATCTCCTCTCCTCTTATACAAACAAGAAAAAGCAATAATAATGTTGAATGGCTGAACCACAATCAATGTCCGAATCCCTCTTCTACTGCAGGCAAAACATGAGGTCCACCATAGCCATGGCCACCCTTCCTCTTCCTCTTCATGTAGGCCGAGGCCACGGCGGAGTACTGAGGGCTCTACCCTCCTGTCCAAAGGACAACCCAAAGCAGCTATGTCGCTGCCCTCTTGTCCAAGGTCAACACCAGGCATCTATGCCGCTGCCCATTCACCTATCATGCCTGACTCTGTCCTGAGCTTCCTTGATGCGGCACTACCCCAACTGGGGCCTTCCAGATGCAGCGCCTAAGAAGGTGATAAAGATGGTGTCCACCATAGCCAGGTAGGTACCTCGCCACTCTCCTCCTTGGTCCTCTTCTCCCTCCTCGGACAAGCTATCGGTACCTTTATTTTATAGCTCCACCATAGCCAAGGTGGAAGCTCCCGGGCTTTTTCAGCCTCCAGATTTAGCGGTCTACATGCCTCCTGGCGGTGACTTCCAGGCCGCTCGGCCTCCCAAGCAACCGGTACCTCCTCCCTTTCAGAGGGAAACATCATTGCAGACTGTGATATTGCCCGTACAGGCCCTAGACTCAAACTGGATGGACTGGTACCCGCCTAGACCTAGCCTACCGCTACTGGGCCTCTAAAAATGCCAACTTTGTCTTCGTCTGCTCGGCCTCGAGTACCCAGCACATCTACTTCTACTGGGTGCCGTACCGGCCTACCTGCTACTTGAGTGTTTTTCCGCTGCTCCAAGTGTCGTGGGCCTCTGGCTCCAGTGTTTTCCCTCCTGCAACCCTCAATGTCACAGCCACAGGCAAGTACCGGCCCTACGGGCATCCCAAACAAGCAAGTACCCTTGCGGTCCACACACACACTCATGCCTACAAGCACGCAGGTCAACAAGCACGCACACACACAGACTTAGAAAACTCAGCCGAATGCGGGAATCTCAGCAAGGCATCCATTCCATAGGCAAAACTCAGAAATCAGCAATGTTCTCAGTCTGTGTTCTGGCAGGTCATTACACTATCAATTTATTTTATTTGTTTTTTTTTTTTAATT
>BFEA01000009.1:1960334-1972620 GCA_003427395.1 Chara braunii | reverse complement strand
GAGCATGCAGCCAGCACCCGAATGTCGAATGCGGAGGCAGGCTCTTTGCTATATCGAAGTGGCCTGCCTGCGTCCAGTCCTGGAAGCTTCCAGTACGCCCCGGTAGCCTGAGGCCCAGCACGACGAGAACAGGCCTTGGGCCTGAGGTGGTTGCATGTGACCAACTGCCTTTGGCCTGTGTTTGGCCCAGTACCCGTATCCAGCCCAGGGCATGCTTCACATACATTCACACAGGCGGCCCAGGGCCTGGGTTAACTCAACCAACTGGCGCTGCGCAACTGCCTGAATTTCCCTGAGTTGCATGGTGGCCAGAATAGGGCCTGAGGGCGTCGTCGAGCCTGCCTTCACTTAGGGCGGCCGATGGGCTGCAAAATGGGGCCTTATGGGGCTCATAGAGGCAGTGGCCTCGCATTCCCTCCTCCTTAGCTTCAACAGTCCTCTGAGAAGCTCAGTCTTCAATCATGGGGCGCTTTCCCTTCTGCAGAGATTTCTCATAATGGGCTACAACTTGCAGAGCGGTCTGCATGAGTTCTTCCCTCGTGAACCATCGGTCCTCCTTGGGATCAGTATGATGTCAGAACCGAACGTGGTACTGCAGCTTCAGTTTCGGAGGACGTCCCCTTCCTGTAGGTCTCTGAGCTGGCAGCTCCCTGTGATCCACGATGTCATCGATGTCCACTTCTCCATCCATGGTTGGGGGCAGCATTGAGCGACGAGAAGGAAACTCGTCTGTTTCCTTGAAAGGTGCAAGCTTGGAGGCGTGAAAGACAGGGTAAGTTCGAAGATGACCAGGGATCCGGATAACATACGATGGCCCATCCGGATCTGTCCCAACGATGTCTAAAACTTCCCAAGGTCCAAAGTACTGTGGCATGAGCTTGCGGGAGATCCCGTGCTCCTGTCCCAGTTCTGAGGACTTAACCCAGACTCTGTCCCCAACCTGAAATGAAGACTCACGGCGGTGTTTGTTCGCAGATTCTATCATAGCCGCCTGTGCCTTTTGCATCTGTTCTACAGCCTGAGCATCTTCTGTTCATAGCGGTAAGCAAACTCTAACGTACCAGGTGCAGCAGTCGACTGATTCTCAGGAAGGAGAAAATCTAAGGGTAGTCTAGGCTTGAAAGTCAGTAGCAAACTGTTCGGGCTCACCCCGGTGGCACTGTGTACCGCATTGTTGTACAGACTGGCGATGAGTGCAAGCTTCTCATCCCAGTCCACCTGGTTGGGCTTGATGTAATGCCTCAACAGGTGTTGTACAGCGGGGTTCAGTTGCTCGGCCTGGCCGTTGGCCTTTGGGTGATTCCCAGAAGTCATTTGCAACTGGGTTCCCTGCTCTGCAGCAGCGGCCTTCCACAGTTCGCTGGTAAATCGGACATCCCTGTCCCTAATAATAGACTTCGGTAACCCAAAGTCCCTGACCCAGTTCTCCTTGAACATTCTGATCACATACTCCGTTCTTGCTGTTTCTGGCATTGCTACTAACCTAGCATACTTACTAAATCTATCCACGATGACGAAGATGTGTCGCATCCCACCCTTGCTGGTGACCAGAGTATCCATGAAGTCCATGGACAGACTCTCACCAGGCCATTCTGGAATCGAAAGGGGCTTCAGTAGCCCAAGAGGAGCCTGCCCAAGAGGAGCCTGAGTACGAGGCCTGTCCCTTTGACAGACCTGACAAGTCTCCACGTACCGCTCTGCATCTTGCATCATCGTGGGCCACCAGAACCACTGCAGCAGATTGGCTGCGGTCTTCTTGTACCCAAAATGACCGGTGGCATCATGGCACTCACCTAAAAACAAACTATGCAAAGACTCCCTATTAGGAACACACAAACGCTTATTCCCAGCTTTCTCGAGGAACAGCAAGCCGTTGACCAACTCAAACTCAGCACTTCAAGTCTGCGGATGATCTCGAACATGAACGGATCCTCTCGATAGGCTTCCACCATGGACTGAGTAACAGTGTCCTCAAGCCCAAACTCAGTGATCAGCGCGCCCGAGAAGTCTGGTTTGCACGATAGGGCATCGACAACCTTATTGTACTCGCCCTTGATGTACTGGGGCTAGAAGTCATACTGCTCAATGACTTCGATCCAACGCTTGAGAGCATCAGAGAGTACCGGCTGATTTCTCATCCATCTCAGGGTCTGATGATCAGTCCTGAGCATGAAGAACCTCCCAAGGAGGTAATGCCTCCAATGGGTCAGAGCCTTGTATACCGCATAGAGTTCCTTCTTATAGGTGGACTTAGCCAACTTCTGAGAGGGCATCTTTTTGGACATGTACTCTACTGGCCTTAACTTTTTCCCCACCTGTTGTGCAAGTACGGCGCCTATGCCATATTGGCTAGCATCCGTAGTTACTATAAATGGCTTATCAGGATCAGGAAGTTTCAAGACTTCGTAATGCGTCAACGCATGCTTCAGATGTCTGAAAGCAGCCTCGCATCTCTCAGTCCACTCCCATGGAGTTCAAGGCGGGTCGGATCAGTCAAAGGGGCGGCAACTATGCTATCGTTCTCCACGAAGTTGCGATAGTAGTCGGTCATCCCTAAGAATGATCTCATCTCAGTCACAGACTGAGGACGCCGCCAGTCACGAATGCTGGCCACCTTCGCGTCATCGGGCTTCAACCCTTCCGTGGAAATCTCATGACCTAAGTACAAGACACGGGTGCGGCCAAACTCGCACTTCTCACCGTTGATCTTGAACTTGTGTTGTCGCAGGAGACTGAGGACTTTGTCCAAATGTGCAACGTGCTCCTCAACAGTCTTACTAAAAATAAGTATGTCATCGAGGTACACGATGACAAACTTATCCAAGTAGTCATGGAATATCCGATTCATAGCGTGCTGAAAGGTGCCAGGAGCATTGCAAAGGCCGGAAGGCATCACCACAAACTCGTACAGACCGTACCTGGTCTGAAAGGCGGTTTTGTGTTGATCCTCGGGCCGGATTGCAATCTGATGGTACCCGGACTTCAGATCTATCTTACTGAAGTACCGACACCCTTGCACTCTATCTAACAGATCATCGATGCGCGGTACGGGCTCTCTATTCTTTACAGTGATGGCATTGAGGCCCCTATAGTCAATTCACATCCTAAGTGTACCCTCCTTTTTCTTAGGTACGAATAGAACTGGAGACCCGTAAGGAGAGACACTCAGCCGGATCCAACCCTTCTCTACGAGTTCCTTGAGTTGCCGGCGAAACTCATCGAGCTCGCCTGGAGACATCCGATTGATCCTACCCTTTGGGATACTAGACCCTGGGATAATCTCTATCGTGTGGACGACCTCCTTCTCTACAACACCTGTCGGCTCTTCAAATAGATCAGGGTACTTGGCAACTACTCCCTCTATCTCCGACGACATTTTCACCAGCTCGCCTGCCGCAGAGACATAAACTAAGTACATACCCTCCTCCTGGTTTTGCTTATAATAATTGTAGAATGTGGCCGCACACGTGCACCCATAGGACTCAATCAGACTATTAGCTTTAAACTTACGTAATCTGGTGGTCCCTCCACTTGGCGAAGTGTGTTTGACCACTTTTCGGTCCCAGTCAAACTTGGGCTGTGCCACAGAGAGGTAGTACATACCTAGTAACATATCCATTGGGAGCTCGTCACTCACTAGGAACGAGACGCGATGTCTCAATTCCCCTCCCGCGTACGGGAAACAACACTCAACATCCTGGAGGTAGTCGTTGACTACCATGCGCTGTTTGTTGGCATAGGTCGACTCCACAGGTCGACTCAGGTGCTGCACTCGCCCCTGTAAACACAGCCTCTCAACGCACGCGCGACTAATAAAGTTCCTTGTCGAGCAAGTGTCATAATAGGCCCCGACCTTGCGGCTGCCAATGACTACCTCGCTGACGAACATCTCACCCTTCGGGGCTTTGACTAGCGCCATCCAAGAAGCTACCGGGTCTGATCTAGACCACTCCACCTCTAGCTCCTCTAAGGATTCAAACACATTCATCGAACAGAGCCTCGATGGGTCCGAACGTGTTTGCGGGCCGACACTGGAGTCAGTAGCTTTGGCCATCTCTCGAGATGGTAAGAGTGTCTCCACCACCTCGATCCTAGCAGGAACAGCTACTATTCCTACTGGCCCGACGTGTTTCCCAGAGCAGAGCCTGAAGTGCTGGCTACATTGCTACCAACGGGATGTGAGGATCCTACCGCCTGCCCCATCGTAGGCGGGATCTTGTGGGTCACCTTCTTGTTCCGACACTTGAACTGATTATGGCCATATTGACCACATCGAATACAAGCCTGCCGTGTGTACCGATCTCTCCACACGTCCTCAGTGAGACTCGCCTTCTCCCAAGGGGGAGCGTTGGGGTCAACTTGACTCCTAGACTGGGAGCCTCCACGGGGTCGCCTTTCCTTTCTGAGCTACGGCAGTGACTACTCCACCCTCTGAAGCTTCTGCGCTGCCAGCCTCTGAACCTACTCCTTCCTGGAAGTGTTCGTCTAATTCGATGGTTGAACCATCGTTGTCGACAAACATAATGTGTCCCTTCGCCTTCCAGTTAGGAGGCAGTGTCTTTCTCCTTCCATCCGTAGTGGGTGTCTGTCCATGCCCTATCTTCGACTAAGGTCTAGGGCCATCTTGCTAAACGAAGGAAAGTTGTGCATATTGATGTTGGCCTGACTTGCCAACTGGTTCCTGAGAGGCAAAGAAAAGCATCTCAAGTACGAGGTAAGCAAAACCTGGGGGTCATAGCGCACCCCAGGGACACAAATCAGACGCTCAACAGCGTCGGTGGCTTCCCTTACAAACTTAAACTGTCGTGTGTGCAGTGTCAGGATCGCATCAGTGGCCCTTTGGGCCTCCTCAGGATCGTGCCACCTTTCCTCCACCATCTTCAGGAAGTCCTCCAATTTTTGGGTAACCGCCCAAGCGCAGAAGTCATGACCATACCCCTGGAGCTGCACTAAACCACTCACATAGACTGGCACTGACCTCAACCATGTGTCGAGGTCTTCACCTCTCTTGTCCCCTGTAAAGGGTTTCGGAGTGGCGATGGCCGTCTTTGGAACCCACTGTGTTTGTTCCGGTCCCTGCATCACGGCGGGCTGTGGACCCTGTGACACAGGTTGTTGTGCTAGCTGCTGGGGTTGTGTGCCCTGCGGCTGCACAAGCTGCGAGACAGCAGGCTGCGTGGTGACCGCAACCTGCAATGGAGATTGGGTGTACACTGTTTGTACAGGAACATGCAAACTAGTTCCTGTTGATACCCCTCTTGATAGCGGCATGCCCAGGGAAACGATCGCAACCGATGATGGAGCTATATATGGGGATACCCCAGTCACCAGTGGGACATAAGGAGGAGGAGGTACAACGGGCCAGGCACCAGGCCCGGACATTGGTGATGTTGCTGGCGCTCGCCCAACCAACAGGGCCAGGCTTTGCTGGATGTCCTGAAGGATGGTTGTTTGCTGGTCCTGCATCTCCACTACATTCAGCAGAGCAGACCAGATGATCCTCACATCATCCGTCACGTGCGTCAGGTCCATCTCCTCTAACTCACTAACGTCCGCTTGTCTACGTTGCATCCTGGCTCTTCTTCTAATCATCCTATCTTTCTCCGCTTTTATATCTCCTAACGCCTTCTGTAGTTGTGCCTCTTGCAATGCTGCTTGTTGCATGGCGATCTCATCGGGAGTTAACACTAGTGGCTGGCTCGCCATGACGCCAGTGGACTGACTCTGGGTCTGCGCGACCGTTGACCCGACAGATCCTGAACTACCGGCCTGAGTGGACTGCTGTGCTGAGGTGGCCATGGCTTCTGAAGCTGCGGCTTCACTCGCAAGTGCCCTGCTAGCCTCCGCTGCTCTAGCCCTCCTCTGCTGCTGCTGCCTCTCCCTAAGTTGGCGGAACAGATGTCTAACGCCCTCTGGTCCTAATGCCAAGTGGGCTACTGGGCGCCTTGCCGATCGCAAGATCCGGTCGTCCAGTTGGTGTTCCTCCCTATCGCTCATATGCCACAGCCCTGTATACAATCTGCACTAATGCACTCTAGGTGCCTACCGCGGCGTAGTGCATAGACCAATTACCTGGTGGCTATTTCAGAGACTCTACATTCGGGTCAACAGGTAAGTCAGATTCCTACAAATAAAACTATTTTTAGTTTGACTAGTCCGCAAACAGTAGCATCATGAACAAAAAGCAGTTCGAACTAATGTTGTTTGTCAGATGTCAATGGCTGTACACCTAACTAATCAAAACATAAAAATAGAATTATTTGTGTGGATAGGACAGCATGGAATTTTCTCGAACTTATCACCTAGAATTTACCCCTCCCTTAGTTCCCCTGAGTATCACTTGACGTCAGCGTCCCTGAGCAATCCGGAGGTGTTGCGTGTCCAAAGTTGTGTGTCCGACCCACATCTGTGCCCCGAGTATCCGCTGAGCTGGCCAACCCTGCACTGGATTATCCTCGCGTGCAGCGAGCCTTACAACCATTGGCTGATCCAGAGGCAATTTAACGTTCGCCCCCAAGTGACTCCAAGGAATTCTTTTACGTCGCAGCCAGACGACGATCACAACCAATGGTTCCCCTTCCGGTGCTTATTTAAAGACGCCCGGTCTCGTCTCCCTCAAGGGCTGGCCTGCCCATCAGTACCCATCTAACAGCGCAGCAAGCCGAACAAAGGACAAGCAGCAAGGCATGCGTGCTCTGCTCCCTGTGGGTTGGCATGGTGACCGTGACCCAGTGCTTCGTCCAGAGCCCTTCAGAAAGCTCTGCCAATCCAGATGCTCCACGTGAACATTGCCGACTCTCAAGGTTGAGCGCACTCGACACCTCACAATGAGAGGACTCTCAAGAAGGAACACACAACCTCACGGTAAGAAGTGTCGGAGAGGGTAGATAAAGTTAAGAGCAACGTACCTCAAATAGCTGCCCCCAACCACAGAGATAATCTCACCAGATGACCAAATGGCGATTGCAATGACTAGTCACTGCATTGACACAACCAGCATTATCTCAACGTTCCACCTCAGCATCAATCGCACATTAGATAGTTCTCATCACACTGTCCAGACCACATTACCCCTCACGTAGCCTTCCTGGCGATCCCCTCACCTCCTGGGTCGCCACTCACTCGCCTCCGCCCTCCTCACTACACACCACTTATGGCCAAACTCACCAAGCAGACCGCATGTATGTACCGTACCAGGCAATAGACAAGCGCCAAATGAGCGCAAACGTACCACAACTCCGATACCAAATTGCAAGGAAGATGAGCAATAGCGAACTTCAGAATCAAACAGCATCATACATATGAGTCTAGATAGTCGTGACCTCGAACCAACAGCAGAATTGCATCACGAGATTCACCAAATAAGAACACACCAAGAGTTCATAATTGAGAATGCTGAAATAGTCCCACCATCATCAACGAAGAACCAGAGTTGATATCCTATCTGGCGCTCGGCGCCCAGACTACATGTGGCAGATCCTATCTAGCCTATACTATGATGTTGAAAGATGACGTCAACAGCATTCCCGAAGTACGAGCATATGGCGACCAATGTCGCTCGCTTCCAGCACCAGGTATGTCTCTCTCCACACTCACAACCTCGTTCCCCAACACACAAATGCCACTAGCACCCAAGGACCACCCTGCGCCTCACCCAGCTTACAGCAGTGCAGCTCGGCTATGGCTGCGTGCTCCTTCCCTGCTCGCCCGTGAGAGCGTAGGCGCCAGCCAGCMAATAGCGCAGCAGCGCTTGCGGAGCATGCAGCCAGCACCCGAATGTCGAATGCGGAGGCAGGCTCTTTGCTATATCGAAGTGGCCTGCCTGCGTCCAGTCCTGGAAGCTTCCAGTAGGCCCCGGTAGCCTGAGGCCCAGCACGACGAGAACAAGCCTTGGGCCTGAGGTGGTTGCATGTGACCAACTGCCTTTGGCCTGTGTTTGGCCCAGTACCCGTATCCAGCCCAGGGCCTGCTTCACACACATTCACAGAGGCGGCCCAGGGCCTGGGTTCACTCAACCAACTGGTGCTGCGCAACTGCCTGAATTTCCCTGAGTTGCGCGGTGGCCAGAATAGGGCCCAAAGGGTCTCTTCGAGCCTGCCTTCACTCAGGGTGGCCGACGGGCTGCAAAATGGGGCCTTATGGGGCTCATAGAGCCAGTGGCCTCGCACTAGGTAAAATCGAAGAGAAGAATTACGGGGGTAGTTCCACAGTGAGAGGCTTCTGACAACCCTCAGATGCTCCTGAGCCAATCCGATTGATTCCACACAAAGCCACATGTCACCTCTATCAGTTTGTATTTTCATGTTAGGGTGTGTGTTGTAAACTCACCACAACAATCCCTTTTCCACCCAAATGAGTACATCCAAAATCGATACAGCTTTACCACTATAGCAATCAACAAGAAGAACACTAAAACAATTACAATGCCCTTTCCTTGTGCAGTAGTTTCTTCGCTCTCCTTACCTTTGTTACGATCCTGGTCATTCCCAAAGTGCAAATTCACAATGAAAGACGATGCCACCCAATTGCGAAAGAAATGAAAGCACTTGCAAAGAGATAGAGACCAAAGAAGAGAGGAAGAAGAAGAAGAAGATGTACACCAGCAAGACCAATGACAAATCCCCCTTCTCTCTCCACCTTCCTCCTCCTCCTTCACTTCACCAAACTTATTCTTCTTCCAATAATAATAATAATAACAACGAGTGGATGAACCAGAATCAATCTCCGAAGTTCCCTCTTACTGCTGACACAACAACAACAGGTCCACCATAGCTATGGCTTCCCCCCTTCTTCCACCTCTCACGAGCCTAGGCTATGGCGGACAATTGAGGGCTCTGCTCCTCCCCGTGCAAAGGACAACACAAAGCAGCTATGTCGCTGCACTCCTCTCCAAAGGACAACCCAAAGCAGCTATGCCACTGCTGACTAAGCCGCCATGCCTGACTCTGCCTCGAGCTTCCTTGGTGCGGCACTACCCCGACTGGGGCCTTCCAGATCCAGCGCCCAACAAGGTGATGAAGATGGTGTCCACCATAGCCAGGTAGGTACCTCGCCACTCTCCTCCTTCGCCACCTTCTTCCTCCTCCTCAGGCTGGGCTGCTCGCCATAGCCAGGCTGAGCGCCCAGCTGCCCTTCACCTCCAGGCAGCGCTGTAC
This sequence comes from Chara braunii, assembly GCA_003427395.1. Classification (NCBI taxonomy): domain Eukaryota; kingdom Viridiplantae; phylum Streptophyta; class Charophyceae; order Charales; family Characeae; genus Chara; species Chara braunii. The sequence goes on along the minus strand of BFEA01000009.1, from coordinate 1,963,465 downwards.
AAGTCCAGCTCTTGGCTCAGCAGCATGTCGCCAATCCTTGCATACCGCAAATGAGGAGGAGCTGCTTGCTCCTCCGGAAGATATAGCGGCCTACTGGCCTCTTGGGCGGTGACTTCCTAGGCCGAGCGACCTCCCAGCAACCGGTACCTCCTCCCTTTCGGAGGGAAACATCATTGCAGGCTCTGCTATCGTCCGGACAGGCCCTAGACTCAGGCTACTTGGACTGGTACTGGCCTACCTCTATCCTACCACTACTGGGCCTCTAAAAATGCAAACATTTTGTGTTCTTCTGCTCGGCCTCCAGTACCCGACACTCCTACCACTACTTGAGTGGTACCAGCCTGCCTGCTACTTGAGTGTTTTTCCCCGCTGCTCTGAGTGCCGCAGGCCTAACCCCCCTACTTGAGTGTTTTCCCCACTGCAACCCTCAAAGTCACGGCCACAGGTAAGTACCGGCCCTGCAGGGCCTTTCAACCAACAAGTACCCTTGCGGGTCACACACACTCAGCCGACAAGCACTCAGACAGGCATGCAAACCAGCAGGCACACACATACACACAGACTCGGAAACCACAGCAGAATGCGGGAATCTCAGCAAGGCATTCATTCCAGCGGCAAATCCCAGAAATCAGCAGTGTTCTCAGTCTGTGTTTTGGCAGGTCATTACACCTTGGTTCATTTTTTTTTATTTTTTTTTTTAAGCACAAGGCCCCTTCTATTCTGGGGGGCAACAGTACGGTTACTTGTCACCGACAAGCACGTTTGTACATCCAAAGAAGAGATCAGATCAGAAAACGGGAACAGCCTAGCCCTCGTGGAATTGATCGTCTAACAAGGGGGGGCATGCAAAAGGGGTCCCACCCCCCCAAACCATGATCTTTCTCCGGGGGCCACCCTGCTGGCCGGGAGGCTTACTAGCAGCACCAAGACACGCAGCACGGTGGCCCTCAGAAGGACTGAGCGCGGGGAGGGGCCTCCCCTGCAGCTCCTCAGGCCTGGGCCCAGAAACCTCCAGAAGGCCCCAGGAGGCTGCCTGTGTACAGCAGCTACTGGGCTGCTGGGCCTCGTTCGGTTGGGCGCCCAACTGTCTCTGTATGATGCTGCGATTCAGGCCTGCCTTCTTTGGAAAAGCCCAGAGGGCCGTGGAAATGTCTTTGTGGCCCGGCCTGAGTTTCTCTCAACCAACTGGCGCGTCGCAACTGCCTGGACCCCAAATATGAAATTGACAGTAGGGGGCCTCTTGCAATATGTCAGGCCCGCCTTCACTTAGGGCGAGCACCTCCGCCTTCACCTAGGGCGGGCAATGCTGCAAACAGGGCCCCTTAGGCCTACCGAGCACCTTGATCCTCACAGTTGAGTGCAAGCTGTCCATATCCCCTTGTCCCATAACGGCCCACTGCAAGGAGGCAGAGTAATGCAGGTGGAATATTCCTGTGCAATTTTCATCATCCAATCGGACTTGCTTTCATTCACACTTTACATGCATGCAAACAGCAGCGCAGCAAACTGGCGACATGCGCCCACTTAATACTCGGAGATATGACAACCCAGATACGAGTTCACTTCCAATGGTTATGGCGACACAGCGCCCATACAACTCTCTGTTCGCATACAGTGGATCACCCTGGATATCCCACACGCGACTCTCTGAACACCTCTCTGAACACTCACACACACACACTGAACCCCAACTACAGCTATGGCGGCTATGGCCGCCGCTACACTATCGCTATGGCTAAGCTTCGTCTCTCTGCCCACTTCGTCTTCGGGCTCACTGCAGACATCCTTGCACAAGTCGCTGTGGCAGCGCTTCCGCATGGCTCACACAGGAATGAATGAATGGCTGGGCGCTGCCTCTTGATTTATACTTCTGCAGTGCATTGGTCTGGCCATTTCCCATGCCCGAAGTGCACACAGTCCCATGCGGTACTTGCTGGACTGGACTAGGACTGACTGGGGAATGGGACTGTTGACTCAACACGGGTAGACTCCACCACTTGCCCACTTGCCTCGCCACTTGCCCACTTGCCTCGCCACTTGCCCACTTGCCTCAGTCTAAACGTGGGCAACTTCGAAAGGCCACTACTGGGACCTTCCGGAAGGCCGTGGACTTGGCCTTTCGTGACTGTAGCAGCTACGACCTTGACCCTTCTGGACTGTAGCAGCTACGACCTTGACCTTTCAGGAAAGCTACAGCTACGACTTCTAGACCTGACTAAGACTCCTACTCGACAGGTCTACAGATCGAACCCCTATGACCTCTGGACCCTACGGCAGTCTACCACTGTTACAAATACACAGGTGATGGGTTCAACTCTAGGGGTCGACACAGGTACTGTACACAGGTAAGCTTGGGACGAGGGATCGAGCCCTGGGATCTGCATCAGCTACTGTGAACTGGTGAATACCGTTTCACTCCCGCCGGCCTAAATTCCAGGTCCTCCGAAAATAACTCAGTCCAAGGCAGGCTTTCGTAGAGCTGTCTCTAGAAGTTCTGCTCTAGTGAACCAGCGGTCATCCTCCGGCTCCTGATAAGCAAAGCGGACCTTATACTGTTTCTGTGGACGACCTCTACCTCCGGTTCTGAACACATCTTCACCTACAATGCCGTCAATGTCGTATCTTCCGTCCATGTCTGGGGGGATCATGGACCGTCTAGATGAAAACTGCTGACTGGTGACACACGGCAACAACTTTGGTGCGTGAAACACAGGGTAGGTGTGGAGGTGTGCTGGGAGCTCTATAGTATAGGACGGCCCATCCTCTCCGCCCTTAACTTCTGGAACTGGCCACGGTCCTCTATATGCGGGCAGCAACTTCTGCGAGATGTTCTCCTCAGGTGCAAACTCTTTAGACTTGACCCAGACCAGGTCGCCTACCTGAAACTGTGATGGGTGACGGTGCTTATGAGCTTGTTCTATCATCCGGTGCTGGGCCTTCCTGAGGCTTTCAACAACAATGGCTGTTATGGACTTCGCCAGGGCTCGATCCCTTGTCTATCTTTTTGCTGTTTCAGCTGCATCCCGTTTTCGGCCTGGCACCCTTTTTCCAAACCCCTCCTTTGGTACCGTAGGATTTTGGACAACTGGCGCCATGCTGCAATTCGGGCGCCACTTTCAAATACTGCATTT
>BFEA01000009.1:1935700-1951969 GCA_003427395.1 Chara braunii | reverse complement strand
CACTGTGTCTGCGTCCGATCCTCAGTCCGAGTCCGTCGTGTCGAGTGAGTGTGTGTGTGTGTGCTCTCACTCTCCCCCTCTCTCTCCTCTCCCTCGGCTCACCCTCAACCTCATGCTCGTTACACTGGCTATCTCTCTCTCATGCTGTATTGCGAACTCCCTGGTACCGAGTGGTAGCCTGTGAACCTGATCCCGGTTCAGTCCTTCAAACGATCTACGTGGTCTAAAGGGACTTATGTAACTTGTTGGGAGTGCAACAGGTGGACAAATGCACGCTGTTATTGTATGCACTGGCTACCTTGGGTAACATCTCGTCCCAGTTAATCTGATCTGGTCTAATGTACAGGCGCAGAACTTGCTGCAGCATCTTGTTCATCTGCTCGGTCTGACCGTTAGTCTCTGGATGGCGGCCAAACGACATCAACAACTTAGATCCGTAAACTCTCATCAGTTCCTGCCAGTTCTGGCTTGTGACACAACTATCTCTGTCACTAACTATAGACAACGGGACTCCATGCTCACTAACCCAAAAATCGAAAAACTTCTGAATTACTAACTCGGTGCGTGCCTCTGCAGGCAGCGGAACAAAAATAGCATACTTGCTAAACCTATCAACTACGACCATGACTTGGCTCTTGCCGTGTCTACTCTTGGCGCCGGCATCCATGAAGTCAATGGAGACTGAGTCTCCAGGCTGGTCTGGAATGGGCAAGGGTCTGAGAAGACCTAGAGGGGCACGCGTAGTAGTCTTGTTCCTCTGACATGCTTTACAACTGCGGACATACTCTATGCAGTCGTTCTTCATTCCTGGCCATGTGTACGCGTGCATCAGATTGGCTAAAGTTTTTTGCCAACCGAAGTGTCCCTCTATATCGTGGCATTCCCCTAGGATCAGACTGTGGATCTCCTCACTGTTGGGAACGCATAGGCGGTCTACTACATTAGTCTTCTCAAATAGTAACCCCTCTGTAGTGCGGTAATCTGGCTCAGTCTCTGGGGCCTCCTTGACTCTCTTGAGGAGGTCACTATAGATAGGGTCCTGTCCATACGCCTGTCTCACTTTCTCTTGCAGGTCACTCCCTATGTTCAGATAGTGAACTATAGCTCCAAAGTAGACTGATCTTACTTGCCCTTCACCAGCTTGAGCTCGAAGTCATACTGGTCTATTTCAGCGGCCCACCTAGTCAACTTAGGTGTCATCTTGGCTAGTGTCTTCAACCATCTAAGAGTCTCATGGTCGGAGTACACCTTGAAGTGCCTTCCAAGCAGGTAATGCTTCCAATGCTTTAAGGCCTGCCTGAGAGCGTAGAGTTCTCTCTCGTACTTCGAGGTAGCAACCTTCTCTGAGGGCATCCTCGCTGACATGAACTCTACAGGTCTATAGCCATTGCCATCGTCCTGCTGCAATACGGCGCTTATTCCATACTGACTCGCGTCTGTGGTGACGACAAATGGCAAGGACAGATCTGCTACTTTGAGGACAGGGTACTCTATTAATGCGCGCTTTAACTTCTTTAGCGCAGACATACAGTCTTTATCCCACTGCCAGATTGCCTCCTTCTTGAGCAACCTGCGCAAGGGAGCGGCGATAGTAGAAAAGTTCCTCACGAACTTCCTATAGTAGTTACCTAGGCCTAGGAACGACCGCAACTCAATCAATGTGCGGGGCGTCAACCAATCTCTAATCGCCGCTATCTTGCTGTCCTCTGGCTTAATGCCATCTTCGTCTAACACGTGGCCAAAGTACAGGACTTGTGTCTTGGCCCACTCGCACTTCTTCGCATTGATCTTGAAGTTAGCTTCTCTCAGCTTCTCCAAGACCTGCCTCAAATGACCCTGGTGCTCTTGGAGGGTCCTACTGAAAACTAAGATATCATCTAAATACACTACAACGAATCTATCTAATCAAGGGCTAAACAGATCATTCATACATCGTTGAAATGTCGCTGGCGTACTGAAAACTAAGATATCGTCTAAATACACTACGACGAATCTATCTAATCAAGGGCTAAACAGATCATTCATACATCGCTGAAATGTCACTGGCGCATCGGTCAGTCCAAAGGGCATCACTATGAACTTATAATGCCCGTATCTAGTCCGGAACGCAGTCTTGTACTGGTCATCAGGATGGACCTCTATCTGATGATACCCGGACTTCAAATCTATCTTCGAGAAATACTTAGAACCCTGCACCCGATCTAAGAGATAGTCTATCCTGGGCAGTGGTTCAACATTCTTAACGGTAATCGCATTCAGACCCCTATTGTTTATACACATGCGCAACTCTCCTTCCTTCTTGGGGACAAATAAAACTGGTGCTCCAAAAGGAGACGAACAGGGCCTAATCCAACCTTTCTCAAGGAGCTCGTCCAACTGCTTGCGCAGCTCCTCTAACTCTCTAGGGGCCATCCTGTAGACTGCTCCCTTAGGAGTGCTACTGCCAGGTTCTATCTCTATCCTGTGCTGGATTGGCCGCGGCGCTACTCTTGTCGACGGCTTAGATAAATCTTTGAACTCTTCCAGCAGCTTGGCAATGGCTGGATCCATGGAACTATCCCCTTCCTTAGGCTCAGTGACAGGTCTAACATACACTACGAAGACTTGATCCTCTAACTGCTCCTTTTTTACTAACCGCGTGAACGCGGGAGCGCTAAGACAGCAATGTGTCAAGGAGTTGTCAACTCCTGACACATGGAATAGGCAGGCAGTCTTAACCTCGCCTGACGGACTAGGGAGCCTACACTCATGCTCTCTCAAGTGGAGTGTGGCCCCTGCTGCCTCTCCCCAGTCCATGCCTAGGACTATGCCAGGTCATCCTGTACGAGGAGAGTCAGGGAATGGAGAACTTTCTCCACCTTCCCATCTTCCTCTAGGCGGAAATACGCCTGGATTCCCTCTATGTAGTCCTCAACTCGCATCGTGCGGTTGTCTGCGAGGACACTCACTATGGGGTCTTCCAACTTTTGGACTTTTAACCCTAGCCTCAGCTTCTTCAACGCTCTACGGCTAATATAACTTCAGGTTGCCCCTGAGTCTATAAGGGCCCCTACTTCTAAACACCTCTACATCAACTAACACCAGCTGCCCTTTACTCTCTCTCTTCATATTGGTCCAAGCAGGCATCCTCTCTTTCAATTCCTCCGCCACGCCTATGAGGGAAGTGCCTAGAGAGACGCTAACACAAGCAGTCTCTGGACAGCTAACTAGGCACTAGCCTGCAACCTCTGTCGAAGGCTCATGTGGTGTGGGAGTTTCCTCTGTGCGCGCGCTCGCTTCCCCACATGGCCTAGAAGTAGGGGCAGTTGCAACCCCTACCGGCGGCTGCCTTTTGACTCCTGGGCAGCCCACCGGGCCTGTCTGTATTTAGGACAATATTTAATGATATGGGCAGGGTCACCGCAGTAAATGCACTGTCCCTACTCCATCCGTTGCTGCCATACTTTCTGGTCCAGGCCCAGATCCTCCCAAGGCCGGCCCTGTCGCCAGCCTGGGTGCCATCCTCCTCTCCTCTGAGGCGACCCTCGACGCCTCTCCTCTGAGGTGACCCTCCACCTCGTCGCTGTGGGGACCGACTAGGACCTTGACGATTCGGCAGGGGACCTTGACCCCTACCTCCCTCTTGACGGCTCTTTGGGCTGCCAACCCCCTGTGCGCCCGATCCTCGGCCTCCCGTGGCCTGGCCCCTTTGGCCCTGGCCTCCTCTACCTTGCGGCCTCCCTCCAGCCGCTACAACAGCATAAGACCAAGCCCCCACTCTATCTGACTGTAGGGGACTTCGTCAGTACCACCTTCCTCCAATGTAAGGATCATGTGATCCTTGGCCCTCACCTGGCCTGAGATGGTACGCCCTTTCCACTTTTTGCCCTTGTCTAGGTCCTTGTGCCAGAAAGTGAAAACTGGCATGGACTTGGCTTCGAACAACACCACTTCTCTACTTAGCACATCATACGTCATCGCGGGCTGTTGGCTCTTGTCAAAAAAAGTCCCTCGTAAGGGCTCCGACATGGCACGATAGAAGAGTTGTGGACCAGTTGCGACTCAGTAGCCATATGGTCCAGGTCATCCATGACAGCTTTGAGTGCCCTTGCACTCTTCCACTGCCGTGAGTGGATGGTTTGGAGTTTATCAGAGGCTCTAACGCCTCTTCGCAGATCAGCAAATGGCTCCCTCAGGAGCTTGATGAATTTAGCGAGGGGGGTGACTTTGGAGTGAGCGACCATGTTGTTTTCACAACCGGCCGAACGCGCGAGGGACCTAGCGAAACTAGCCACTTCGTCCTTGAGAGCCTGGAAGGCAACGAGGACCTGATCATCCTGCGCAATCTGCTGTAAATGAACATACGTATTGACACTTGCCTCCCTATTATCGAAGTTTTCATCAGACTTCCCGCCATAGGCATCTAGGAACTTCAGCTTGACTGGTTCCCTGCGGGGTCTAGACTCACTCTCAGGGGTGGCTACTACCTTGGCGCCCTCAATGGCGCGCTCATAGAACTTCCTTACGCCCTCTTTTAATCCTTTCACTTCAGCCCCGACGAGGGTCACCACGTCGCGTGCAAACTCTCTAAAGCCAGCCCACATGGCCTGCAAGGCTACATTGTGACCCCTGTTGCTTTGGCATTCCTCCAACCACGCCTCGCTTAGTACCTCCAGGTACCCTAAGATCTTGTCTAATTTCGCGGGTACTTCCGCTTGGGCCTGCACCTCTTGTCTACACCCTCGCACTTTCTCCACCCTGTCTCTTATACACATCTAGATGTGTATAAGAGACAGATCATTTCCAAAGCCCTGGCAAACGCCTCCTTCTCATACAGCTGCGCCTCCTCATCTTCTCCCAAAGACAAATTTGCCACCCACTCACTGATCTTCTTCTCCATTTTTGCATCTTCCTCGGTCGTGCCACTGCTCTCCCCTCTTTCTTATCTACGTCTTCTTTCAAGGCGTTCTTCCTCTTCTTCTGCTGCTGCTTCTTCTTCTTCAGCAACCTTTCTTCTTTCTTCCTCCTCCTGCTGAACCCTCATCATCTCCTCCTCCAGCTTTTTCCTTTTCGCCGCCTGCTCCTCTGCGATCGCTTTTAACTTCGCCTGCTTCTGAAGCTCTTTCTTTTCCCTATTCTCTCTCACTAGGGCGGCCATCTGCTCTTGTTGAGCCGGAGTATAGGGGCTAGTACTCTTCCCACTGCGGGTGTCAACCATGGTGATAAGTGTACAACCGGGTCAACACTTCCAAACCTCACCACTTAGACTCTAACCCCTGACTGACAAACTTACTGACTCAATCTAGAGACTCACAGAATCCGAACAGGGATCCAGCAACTAGGATCTCTAGCCTAGACCTACTCAAAGGCTGTCACTACAAGACCTGTTGCTGATCAGGAGGCGTTTAAGGAGATCCCCCGTAACTCTTCAGGAATTGTTTAACGTCGCAGACAGGACGACGTGATCAGCAAGTCTTCTCAAGACTTAGACGACCTGTTCTGCAGCCCACAACTCAGATTTCGGGCCTACCATGCCACACCGAGCAGCTCGCCGGTCAGTACCGGTCCTTGGGAGGGTTCGTGTCCTCCACGATAGTCGAGTCGTCAGACACAGTCTTTAGCCCTACTCAGTCCGGCAGGGGTTTGGTCAACGAGGCCCTATCCTTCATCCATGGAATTCCTACACCTGGACAAAAGAGACTCAATGCAGAAAGAAGAGACAGACAGACTTGACTCAACAAGTACCACAGGGTGTGTGCACATCCATAGGGCGAGGGGATAGGCTGAAGGCTTGGCGAGAATATACCGGCTCCAGCTTGGTCAACTCGTGGTCAACGGTCTTGGTCAACGCTGCAGTCAACCCCCGGACAAGCCCCGATCAACACTTTCGGTCAACTCCCGGTCACACCCAATCAACGCCCGGTCAACACCTGGTCAACTCTCCCGGGCGGCTATGGCGGCCGACGACTCCTTCCTCACCACCCTTCTCCTTCCTTCTCTTCACCTCGCCTCTTTCTTCTTCACCTTGGCTGTCTTCTTTCTCTCTTTTTTTTTTTTTTTTTTTTTTTTCCCTCTCCCTTCACCTCCTCGGTTATGGCTTCCTTCACCCTCCTTGGTCTCCTCCTCTGTCCTCTCTCTCTCCCTCTTCGTTACTCCGCTTCCTTTCTCCTCGTGGGACTGCACGACGCACTTCACAGATAAGTGACAACCAAACTTGTATCGCTCATCTCTCTCCTCTCTCTCTCTCTCCTCTCACCCTAGCGATGTCTTCGGCGCAGGTACGTGGTAAGCCAATCTTGTATCGCTCAACGCTTCTCTCTCCTCTCTCTCTCTCTCTCTCTCTCTCTCTCTCTCTCTCTCTCTCTCTCTCTCTCTCTCTCTCTCTCTCTTCTTCTTCGTCGTGGTCTTCTCTGCAGGTGTGCGCGGCGGCTTCTTCGACCTCCAGGTCCGCTATGGCGGACTTCTTCTCTCGGCGGCCACCTCAGCTATGGCGCATCATCTCCCTGCGACACACAACGCGGCGTGTGGAATAGCGGGTACCAGCTCCGATACCAATGCAATCAGACTTGCTTTCATTCACACTTTACATGCATGCAAACAGCAGCGCAGCAAACTGGCGACATGTGCCCACTCAATACTCAAAGATATGGCAACCCAGATACGAGTTCATTTCCAATGGTTATGGCGACACAGCGCCCATACAACTCTCTGTTCGCATACAGTGGATCACCCTGGATATCCCACACTCGACTCTCTGAACAGTCGCACACACACACACTGAACCCCAACTACAGCTATGGCGGCTATGGCCGCCGCTACACTATCGCTATGGCTAAGCTTCGTCTCTCTGCCCACTTCGTCTTCGGGCTCACTGCAGACCTCCTTGCACAAGTCGCTGTGGMAGCGCTTCCGCATGGCTCACRCAGGAATGAATGAATGGCTGGGCGCTGCCTMTTGATTTATACTTCTGCAGTGCRTTGGTCTGGCCMTTTCCCATGCCCGAAGTGCACACAGTCCSATGYGGTACTTGCTGGACTGGACTAGGACTGACTGGGGAATGGGACTGTTGACTCARCACGGGTAGACTCCACCACTTGCCCACTTGCCTCGCCACTTGCCCACTTGCCTCGCCACTTGCCCACTTGCCTCAGTCTAAACGTGGGCAACTTCGAAAGGCCACTACTGGGACCTTCCGGAAGGCCGTGGACTTGGCCTTTCGTGACTGTAGCAGCTACGACCTTGACCCTTCTGGACTGTAGCGGCTACGACCTTGACCTTTCGGGAAAGCTACAGCTACGACTTCTAGACCTGACTAAGACTCCTACTCGACAGGTCTACAGATCGAACCCCTACGACCTCTGGACCCTACGGCAGTCTACCACTGTTACAAATACACAGGTCATGGGTTCAACTCTAGGGGTCGACACAGGTACTGTACACAGGTAAGCTGGCGACTAGGGATCGAGCCCTGGGATCTCAATCAGCTACTGTGAACTGGCGAATACCGTTTCAATCACCCCTTCAGTTTAAATTTTGTCTGTTCTCGTAATGATGCTCATTTATATGCATTGAGTAGCGAGAAGTGGAGGGACAACCAATAGCACAGAGAGACAAACTCCACAGGGTTCTCAGTACTCACGGCGAGAGCAGGCGACTATGGAATGCACAAGAGGCCAGTCAATGTTTGGGTTGTAGAGAAAATTAAGTGGAGGAGCAGGCATTGCCTATCGTAAGCGGCCACCCGTGCGGACTGGACACAACAGTTCAGGTGTGGACCGTAGAAGCACCGAATCCAAGTCTCGCAGTTGCAGTTGCTGCATCGAATGGCACAGCGTAGACAGATGTCACTGGCTACATGACTCCTAAATGCTAGGAACGGAGCCATGTGGACCACAATTGCAAACACAAGTAGTTGCACTAGAAACATAGGACCCAGATATGCCGATGTAGCCCCTGCCGGACCAAAACGTGAAACAGTATCCACCAGAGGTTCAAACAGGACAGACCTGACATCGATAAAATGATATGAGAAGAGACAACATATCTGCTTACCTGCCTGAAACTGACTCATTAGGGCCCTCGTGATGGCTGAGGCCCTCTCGGCCAGTTGAAGGCCCCAAAAGGGGGCAGGCGGACTAGGAACCTTCCCAAAACATTGTCCAAGTCTCCCAGACCCTGTGCAGGAGGCCCCAGCACGCCACAGGGGTGCTGCAACATCTCAGTGCCCCAGCTCTAGCGACTTTTAATTCCCAAATCTTAGGGGGAAAAAAACAATGACGTTCCGTAGATTCCCGTGTTAGGGCAAACTTAGGTCAATCAAGGAATTTTGGGGGAAAATGTTCTGTTATGCTCTCAAAGATGCATTCATTTGCATTATGCCCCTCAAATAGCCAACTTACACCTGGCATGCCCCTCCAGCTGGGAAGCTTTTTGGCAGGCCCCTGTCGGAGGGCAGGTGCAACTTTGTGGCGTGCCCGGAACCGGTAAGGACAAGTAAAAAACGTCCGTCCAAGCTCCAAATGTCAGGTCCGAGCAATGTCAGGAAAAGCTGAACCGGTACCAGTAGGGACATACTGAAAAAATGTCAGGTCCGAGCAATGTCAGGATATTTCACAAATTTGAACCTCCATCAGAGGGGCATGCCAGTGTAAGCTAAGTGTTTGGGATGCAGAACGCAAATAACAAAACTTGTCACTTGTTTTGGCTGTCATAAACATATTTGCCTACATATTTCTTCAAACCGAATGCATATGCTTGCCCCACCATGCTGTGATGTGGCAGGCTCAACCTTTCAAGCTGGGAAGAACACGGCCGATGTCAACATCAGGTTCGACAAAATTGATTCAGGGGTGGTTAAACTGGAGAAAAATTAAAAGCAAGATTCCCAGCTCTAATGGAGAGTGCTCATACATCCATCTTTTTATTCAATTGCAAGCAAAGAAAAAATCAGCAGACATCCTTTTTCCCACACGGGAGAATGATCATGCAAGCCATAAGCACCCAGGGTCCTCTCAACAATGTGCTTCAAGGAGTTTGTTTTGTCACACTCTGTTTAACGCGCATGTCGTACCATCACTTAACCAGAGTGACTTCTTTGGCAAATGAATGAGTCATATGGCAAAGGGGCATGAAGAAGAAACATAACAATAGAAGGGCCTCCTTTACCATCACTTAACCAGAGTGACTCATTTGGCAAATGAGCGAGCCACATGGCAAAGGGGCATGAGGAAGAAACACAACAATAGAAGGGCGAAACTGATGCCTGCCATTTTTACCTCTTCGCTTGTGTGAGGGGTCTGTTACTGTGTGACCTGACAGGCTTCATCCACTTGCAGACCTTAGTTGAGAAAGCCTACATTAGCAGCACAGGCGCAGGTTATACAAAACAGGCGTGCTAAGCAGAGTAACCGGGGAGGGGGGGAGGGGGGGGAGGGGGGCGGGGGGGCTTGATCAGGTTGTCAAACGACTGAGACCTTTGGGCCTTAGCACTGATCTATGGGGTCAACCTATTTCTGGGGAAGAAAAGGTAAAGAGTAGAGACAACCCCAACCCCTCTATAGAAGATGACCATCTATTCCCATCATATTGGCACGTCTGCTCTCCTTCAAGATCTACTTTTCGACAATACACAAGCCAAGCTATCCACCTTCGATAGCAGAGCTACCCAGTCCAGCTGGGACACCAAGCAGGATAGAATGGGAACAGTTACAGCATGGTCTTCTGGGCTTTCTCTTTCGTTAGTCATACACAAGCCAAGCAGCCACTGTGCAGCATTGTCCACCATTCCTTGGGGGAAATTGGTCAAAATCTGGCATGAAACAGGATACAGCCAAAGGAGAAGCCTGGGTTTACTCTGTAAGTGTTGGCCATGAACGAACATACCCCAATAAAGGAAACTATAGCGAGGAGGATGGCGACGGAGTAACCTCTCTGCAGAACTGCCATTGGATCTTCGACAGGAGTCTTTGATCCCGCACCTCTCGTTCCTTTGACCGACATGATACCGATTGCTGAGACGATCAGATCAAAGGAATGCACCACTAAAGGAAACAATACAAACCCAGAAGGGTCTGCAACCCCACAGCCATGCACATGACAACCATAGGGATAAACTGTTAAAAGAATGTGAAGGAGAGGTGCGAATAGCATAAGATTTAACAACAACGACTACATACTAGTCAAATATCTTGAGAGGATGGAATGTTGTACGCAAGCATAGCAAAGTAGGTGAGGAGAACCTACACACTAAACAAACAATAGTGGAAATGATAGTTCACTGGAAAGGGAACCCCACAAAACTGAAGATACTGACTTCAGATTGCTACACAAACTAGTACAGTTATTGCAAAGACATGCTGAAGCCAGTAAGCGAGCATGTTTCCCTAGTGGACAAGACAACCCAAACGCAGATTTTTATTAACGGAGGTGAAAGATTCCGAGTGAAAAGCGTCAACAGATGTAGAAACAGAGGTGCCAACGAGCCGAGCCTAGCTCAGTTGGTACACCCACGGATTGTTGAAATACAGAGTTCAAATTTCGAATCCAGATACTATGTTACATGCTGCGCCTGCACACGGGGCCCATTTAAAGGGCCCGACGGTTGCTGAGGGGCCCCCAGGCCGCATGCCCATCAGACACGCGCCCTGGAGGCCCACAGCGGCCCTCCAGGCCACAGGTACAATTTGAGGCAGCACTCATTTATTTATTTATTTATGTACGTATGTGCTGTCCCATTTTTGTCTGTTCAGACGTCGTTTCGGACTTGCAGTCCCCAAGGCACGGCCTTGGATTGGGTGCACCAGAGGCAGGGCCGAAAGAGGCCCAGGCGCCTGGTAGGGGCCCCAACTGTGCCGGCCGTTTTAGGCCACACAGCAGCCCACCCAATAGGGCCCAGCGATGCATATAGCTCGGCCACGACCTCGGCAGAGGACAGTTCGAGTAGCTCACTTCTCGAGAGACACGCTGCTGGTTAGGCGATGTGCTGCTTAGCGCTGCGCTGGAGGTTGGTAGTAGAGGCGTAGGAGGCAGAGGGGCGGAGGCCATACCTGCAGCGGCGGACCCACCTGGCGGCATAGCTGGGACTCCGCGCTACCTGCACAGGACGACAACAGCGCGGCAGTCGGTGCACAGCAGCAGTTACCTGCGAGGAGGACGACATCTTTGCGAGGCCATTGCCTCTGTGAGCCCCTTTCGGCCCCTCTTTTACAGCCCGTCGGCCGCCCTAAGTGAAGGCAGGCCCGACGAGGCCTTCAGGGCCTTATTTCGGCCTCTGCGCAACTAAGGAAATTCAGGCAGTTGCGCAGCGCCAGTTGGTTGAAGAAACACAGGCCCTGGGCCGCCTGTGTGAATGAATGGAAAGCAGGCCCTGGGCTGGATACGGGTACTGGGCCACACACATGCCAAAGGCAGTTGGGCACATGCAACTACCGCAGGCCCCAGGCCTGTGATCGATCGTACTGGGCCTCAAGCTACCGGGGCCTACTGGAAGCTTCCTGGGACTGGACGCAGGCAGGCCACTTCGATATAGCAAAGGGCCTGCCTCCTCATTCGGCATTCGGGGGCTGGCTGCATGCTGAGCAAGCGCTGCTGTGCTATTTGCTGGCTGGCGCCTACGCTCTCACGGGCGAGCAGGGAAGGAGCACGCAGCCATAGCCAAGCTCCGCTGCTGTAAGCTGGGTGAACCGCAGGGTGGTTCCTGGGTGCTAGTGGCATCTGTGAGTTGGGGAACGAGGTTGTGAGTGTAGCGCGAGACATACCTGGTGCTGGAAGCGGGCGACATTGGTCGCCATATGCTCGTACTTCGGGAATGCTGTTGACGTCATCTTTCGGCTTCGTAGTATAGGCTAGATAGGATCTGCCACATGTAGTCTGGGTGCCGAGCGCCAGATAGGATATCAACTCTGGTTCTTCGTTGATGATGATGGGACTATTTCAGCTTTGTCAATTATAAACTTTTGGTGTATTCTTATTTGGTGAATCTCGTGATGCAATTCTGCTGTTGGTTCGAGGTCAAGACTGTCTGGACTTATATGTATGATGCTGTTTGATTGCTGAAGTTCGCTATTGCTCATCTTCCTTGCATCTTCTTGTTCTTTGTCGTCTTGAAACGGTATTCACCAGTTCGCAGTAGCTGATGCAGATCCCAGGGCTCGATCCCTAGTCCCCACCTTACCTGTGTACAGTATCTGTGTTGACCCTCAGAGTTGAACCCGTGACCTGTGTATTTGTAACAGTTGCTAGGTTGTCGTAGGCTCCATAGGTAGCAGGGATTCGATCTGTAGACCTGTCGAGTAGAAGTTCCAGTCATGTCTAGCAGTCGTAGCTGTAGTTGTCTCGAAGGGTCAAGGTCGTGGCTGCTACAGTAACGAAGGGCCAAGTCTACGGCCTTCCGGAAGGTCCCAGTAATGGCCTTTCGAAGTTGCCCACGTTTAGGCTGAGGCAAGTGGGCAAGTGATGAGGCAAGTGGGCAAGTGGTAAGGCAAGTGGGCAAGTGGTGGGAGTCTACCATGCTGAGTCAACAGTCCCAGTCCCCAGTCAGTCCTTGTCCAGTCAAGCAAGTACCGCATGGGACTGTGTGCACTTCGGGCATGGGAAAGGGCCAGACCAACGAGCTGCAGAAGTATAAATCAAGAGGCAGCGCCCAGTCATTCATTCATTCCTGCGTGAGCCATGCGGAAGCGCTGCCACAGCGACTTGTGCAAGGAGGTCTGCAGTGAGCCCGAAGATGAAGTGGGCAGAGAGACGAAGCTTAGCCATAGCAATAGGGTAGCGGCGGCCATAGCCGCCATAGCTGTAGTTGGAGTTCAGTGTGTGAGTGTGTGAGTGTGAACAGAGTATCGCGTGTGGGATATCCAGGGTGATCCAGTGTGTGTGAACAGAGAGTTGTGTGGGCGCTGTGTCGCCATAGCCGTTTGAAGTGAACTCGTATCTGGGTTGCTATATCTCTGAGTACTGTGTGGGCGCATGTCGCCAGTTGCTGCGCTACTGTTTGCATGCATGTAAAGTGTGAATGAAAGTGAGTCTGATTGCATTGGTATCGGAGATGGTACCCGCTATTCCACGCGCAGCGTTGTGTGTCGCAGGGAGAGTGATGGGCCGAAGCTGAGGTGGCCACCGAGAGACGAAGTCCGCCATAGCGGACCTGGAGGTTGAAGAAGCCGCCGCGCGCACCTGCAAAGAAGACCACGACGAAGAAGAAGACAGAGAGCGAGGGAGAGAGAGAGAGCGAGGAGAGAGAAGGGTTGAGTTATACAAGATTGGCTTACCACGTATCTGCGTTGAAGGCATCGCTACCGCGAGAGAGAGAGGGGAGAGAGATGAGCAATACATGTTTGGTTGTCACTTACCTGTGAAGTGTGCCGTGCAGTCCCATGAAGTAAGAGGCGGCCATAGCCGCAGAGCTTGACCACAGAGCAAAGGAGGGTGGAAGAGAAGACAGAGGAGGAGACTGAGGAAGGTGAAAGAAGCCATAGCCGAGGAGGTGGAAGGACAGGCGATCAACAAAAAAAAGAGAAACAAGACAGCCGGGGTGAAGAGAAAGGAGGCGAGGAAGGAGAAAGGAAGAAGAAGGGCGGTGAGGAAGGAGAAGCCGGCAGCCATAGCCGACTAGAGGAGTTGACTGGGAGAGTTGAGCAGGCGTTGACCAGGCGTTGACCAGGTGTGACCGGGAGTTGACCGGAGGTGTTGACCGGGGTTGAACGGGCGTTGACCGGAGTAACCAGGAGTTGACCGGAGGTGTTGACCGGGGTTGAACGGGCGTTGACCGGAGTAGACTGGGGGTTGACCGAGGGTCGACTGCAGCGTTGACCAAGCATTGACCAAGAGGTTGACCAAGTTGTTTGCCAAGGCGTTGACCAAGACTGTTGACCACAAGTTTGACCAGGCTGGAGCCGGTATATTCTTGCCAAGCCTTCAGCCTATCCCCTCGCCCTATGGATGTGCACACACCCTGTGGTACTTGCTGAGTCAAGTCTGTCTGTCTCACCTTTCTGCATCGAGTCTCTTCTGTCTAGGTGTAGGAACTCTATGGATGAAGGATAGGGCCTTGTTGACCACACGGGCTGAGTAGGGCTAAAGACTGTCTTACGACTCGACTGCCCCGAGGGACACGAACCCTCCCAAGGACAGGTACTGACCGGCGGGCTGCTCGGTGTGGCACGGTAGGCCCAAAATCCGAGCTGTGGGCTGCACAACAGGCCGTCTAAGTATTGAGAAGACCTGCTGATCACGTCGTCCTGTCTGCGACTTTAAAGAATTCCTGAGGAGTTACAGGGGATCTCCTTAGATGCCTCCTGATCAGCAACAGGTCTTGTAGTGACAACCTTAGAGTAGGTCCAGGCTAGTGACCCTAGTTGACAGGATCCTGTCCGGATTCTCGAAGTCTTTAGATTAAGTCAGTAGGTGTGTCAGTCAGGGGGAGTAGAGTCTAAGTGGTGAGGAGTGGAACCGCTGATTGGTTGTGCACCTTCCACCATGGTTGACACCCGTAGTGGGAAGAGTACTGCCCCCTCCGAGGCCGAGCAGGCCCGGATTGCCGCCCTTTTGAGAGAGAAGAAAGAGAAGGAGCTCCTGAAGCAGGCGAAGCTAAAGGCCATTGCAGAGGAGCAGCTGACAAAGAAGAATTGAGGTTTCAGAAGGAGAAGATAATGCTGTTAGAACGAGAGGAAGATGAGAGGAAGAAGGCTGCAGAAGAAGCAGCAGCAGCAGATGGCCCCTTGAGAGAAGACAAGGAGGAGAGAGAGGGGAGACAAGTGGCACAAAGGGAGAGGACGCGTGGATGGAGAAGAAGATTACTGAGTGGGTGGCTAATTTATCGTTAGGGGAGGATGAGGAGGCACAGTTATATGTGCCGCATGAGGAGAAAGAAGCGTTTGCCAGAGAACTGGAGACGAAAGAAGATCCCCTGGAACTCCAAACGACAAAGGACGAGAAAAAGTAGTGGAAACTGAGAATGATGAGGGAGAAGAAGAGGACGAGAGAGGAGGTCAACAGAGTGTCGAAAGAGTGGACGAGGTTCAAGCCTGTAGAGAAGAGGTGCAGGCACAAGTGGAGGTCCCCGCCAAATTAGATAAGATCCTGGGGTACCTAGAAATTTTGAGCAAGGCTTGGGTAGACGGTCATCATGCCGTCAAGGGTCAAGATGTGACCCTGCACCCCATCCAATCTGGGTTTAGAAAGTTCGCGCGCGACGTGGTGACCCACGTCGGGACTGAAGTCAAGAAATTAAAGGAAGGCACAAAGAAGTTTTGTGCTGACGCCATTGAGGGCGCTTAAGTTGTGGCTGCAGCCAAAGCCGAAGCACGTCCCCACAAGGAGCCAGTAAAGCTCAAATTTCCTGATGCGTATGGCGAGGAGGAGGAAAATTTTGATACTTGGGAGGCTAGTGTTAACAGCTATGTGTACTTGCAACACATCTTGTCTGAGGAACAAGTCCTCGTAGCCTTCCAGGCCTTGAAAGATGAAGCAGCCAGTTTTGCCAGGTCCCTTGCGCGCGCGGCCGGTTTTGAAAACAACACGGTTGCCTACTCTAAGACCACCTCACTTCCCCAGTTCCTCAAACTCTTAAGGGAGCGATTTGCTGATCCCACGAGAGGCGTTAGGGCCTCTGATAAGCTACAAACCATTCACTCGCGACAGTGGAGGAGTGCGAAAGCACTCAAAGCTGTCATGGACGACTTGGTAGCCGTCCCGGACCATGGGGTCACAAAGACCAAGTTGGTCCAGTTATTCTATCGTGCCATGCCAGAGCCCTTGAGAGGGCATTTCTTTGACAAGACCTAGCAGCCCAATATCACGTATGACGCATTGAGTAGGGAAGTGGTCCTGTTCGAGTCCAAGTCTATGCCATTTTCTACTTTTTGGCACAAAGACTTAGACAAGGGCAAAAAGTGGAAGGGTCGTACCATCTCAGGCCAGGTTAGGGCCAAGGATCATTTGATCCTTACCTTAGACGAAGGTGGTACAGACGAGGTCTCATACAGTCAGATTGAGTGGGGCCTCGAGGAGGAGGACAACAGCGTGGTCAGGAGAGGTCCTATGCGGCTGTCGCAGCTGGAGGGAGGCCGCAAGGTAGAGGAGGAGGCCACGGCCAAAGGGGCCAAGCCATGGGAGGTCGAGGATCGGGCGCACAGGGGGTTGGCGGTCAAGGGAACCATCAAGTGGGAGGTAGGAGTCAAGGTCCCCCGCTGAATCGCCGGGCTGGCCACAAGGCCGACCCTGGGAAGACCTGGGCCTGGACCAAAAAGTGTGGCAACAAGGCAGAGGTGGAGGATCCCCACAGCGTAGAGGTGG
>BFEA01000009.1:1909771-1924093 GCA_003427395.1 Chara braunii | reverse complement strand
TCCCAGTCCCCAGTCAGTCCTTGTCCAGTCAAGCAAGTACCGCATGGGACTGTGTGCACTTCGGGCATGGGAAAGGGCCAGACCAACGAGCTGCAAGTATAAATCAAGAGGCAACACCCAGTCATTCATTCATTCCTGCGTGAGCCATGCGGAAGTGATGCCACAGCGACTTGTGCAAGGAGGTCTTCAATGAGCCGTAAGATGGAGTGGGCAGAGAAACGAAGTTTAGCCATAGCGATAGGGTAGCGGCGGCCATAGCCGCCATAGCTATAGTTGGAGTTCGGTGTGTGAGTGTGTGAGCGTGAACAAAGTATCGCGTGTGGGATATCCAGGGTGATCCAGTGTATGGGAACCGCGAGTTGTGTGGGCGCTGTGTCGCCATAGCCGTTTGAAGTGAACTCGTATCTGGGTTGCCATATCTCTGAGTATTGTGTGGGCGCATGTCGCCAGTTGCTGCGCTACTGTTTGCATGCATGTAAAGTGTGAATGAAAGTGAGTCTGATTGCAGTCTCGCCCTCCTCTTATCTTCCTCTTCCATCCTTCTTCTTCTTCTTTTTCTTCAGATAGAGAGAGAGAGGTTACAGGCAAAGGATACAGGCAGAGGTTACGACGGGCATAGCACCCAGCATCTGATCAGACATTTTTGAGGCAGACATTGATGGAACATTCGGCAAGGGACTGTTTTTGGACTTCGGTATCGCGATATTGGTCTTCTCCCCGCCCCCTTCTTCGCCTCGCCCCTCACCTCATCTCCCATCCGTGGTCATGTGCGCAGTCAAGGAGGCACCTTTCTTCCATGTATGCAGGTCCCTCCTCGTCCTCTCATGTGTGGTGTGTGATGGGATGTCGTGTCAGTCCTAGTCAGGTTAGGACTTATCTTTGAGTCTTCCACTGCGCTACTTTGTGCCATTTTGTATGTAGCGGGATGTACATTGCTCGTTGATGTTTCACTGACATTGCATTATCCATTGAGTCCTTTCCATCACATTGCGGATCCTTGGCTCCATACTCGTTGCCCAACTGGGCATGTGTCAGTCGGTATCAAAGCCCCGCACGTGAATAAGGACAACCTGATCTGACACGTGTGCGGGGACCATCGATTCATTGATTGATTGGTCGTTGATTGATTGGAAATTGATTGACTGATTGATTGATTGATTGACTGATTGGTTATTGATTGACTGATTGATTGATTGATTGATTGATTGATTAATTGATTGATTGATTAGGGCGATTGATTGATGGACTCATTGATTGATTGATCGTTGATTGATTGGTCATTGGTTGACAGATTGATTGATTGATCGATTGATTGATTGATTTATTGATTAGGTCATACTAATTAGTCCCCAAAAATCGTGAATTTTGACCTAACTGTCAAAAAATTGATTTTTTTTCTTTTTTATGGATTTCTTCTTAGCGCTAATTTCGTTTGATGAAAAATCACAAATTTCGAAATAACACAGCATTTGAAATTTTCGAGTCTCGTTTTTTTGGGAAATTCAAAATTTCAGTGTTGATAAATCCGATATATTTTTTTAAATTTCCTCGGAATATTCCTGCAAGGAAAGTGAGTGATAGCGAAATTCAGAGAGCAAGGCGCATCATACACATGAAACCAAATAGTCTTGAGCTCGAACCAAAAGCAAAATTGCAACTCAAGTTACACCAAATAAGAGCACAGCAAAGCTCACAAAGGACAATGTTGGAATAGGCTCGTCATCATCATCAATGAACCAATGTCAATTCACTATCTGGCACTCAGCGCCCAGACTACAAATGGCAGATCCTATCTAGCCTATCTACAATGTCGCTGGTGACGTCAACAACTTACCGAAGTACGAGCACATCTCGACCAATGTCGTTCGCATCAAGCACCCGGTATGTCCCTCGCTTCACTCACAACCTCGATCCTCCACACAGATGCCACATGCACYCGAAGACCACCATGCGCCCCATGCAACAACGTGCAGGCCAGCTCGGCTATGGCTGCCTGCTTCTTCCCTGCTCGCCCGTGAGCGCATAGGCACTCGCTTCAGCAGCTGGCGCAGCAGCGTTTGCCCATGCACAGCGAGTGCCCCAATGTCCAGCCAGCAGCTAAGCCCTTCCCTTTATGGAAAGTGGCTGCCACTCGTGGACTGCCTGGCTGGCCTGGGCCTCAACCCGGAAGCTGGCAGTAGGCCTCAAGTGGTTAAGGCCCTGTCCCAGGGGATCTCCCACAAGGTCTTGGGTGGCTACCTGTGTCCAACTGCCCAGCAACCAGTCTTCAACTCCTGCCTTTTGTCTGGTCCAGGGCCTGCCTCCAATTCATTTGGATCAAGGGTAGGCAAGGCCTGGGCTCGCCCAATGAACTGACACTGCATAACTGCCCGAATTTCCCCCAGTTGCGACAAAGGCAAAAATAGGGCCTCTCGTAGCTGAATCGGCCCGCCTTCACTTAGGGCGGCCTGGCGTGCTGGAAACAGGGCCCTGATAAGGCTCATCGAGGTCTAGGGCCTCGCATTCCCTCCTCCATACTTCGATACTCCTCTGAGAAGTTCATTCAATCTGGCGCTTTCCTTTCTGTAATGACTTCTCATAATGAGGGACAATCTGAGGGGCTGTCTGCATCAGTTCGTCTCTTGTAAACCATCTGTCCTCCTTCGGGTCCGAGTGACGTTTGAAGCGTACACGGAACTGCAACTTCGGCTTCCGAGGTCGTCCCCTGCCACTGGGTCGCGGCATCGACATTTCCTTGTGATCCACAATGCTGTCGATGTCGACTTCCCCATCCACAATGATGTCGACCGTCGAGAGGGAAACTGGTCAGTTACCTCGAAAGGTGCAAGTTTGAAGGCGTGAAAGACGGTAGGTGCAAAGGTGACCAGGGATCTGTATCACGTAGGAAGGCCCATTGGGATCACCTCTGACAATGTTTCAGCAGATTCAAGCTTGAGACAGTGCCTCAGCAGGTGTTGTACAACACGGTTCATCTACTCTGCTTGTCCGTTTGCCTCTGGGTGGTTCCCGAAGGTCATTTGCCATTGGGTCCCTTGTTCAGAAGCTGCAGCCTTCCGCAAGTCACTCGTGAAACGCTTATCCCGGTCACTAACAATGGACTTCAGTAGACCAAAGTCTCTGTTACATGCCCAGTTGGGCGATGTACGTATATAACCGAGGATCCGCAATCGGCACAATGTGATGAAAAGGACTGAATGGACAATGCAGTGCTAGTGAAATCTCAACAAGCAGTGCACATCCTGATACATACAAAAATGGTGCTTTATAGCGCAGTGGAAGACTTGGATACAAGTCCCGACCTGACAGGCAAGAGATACACAACACACAGATTTGCGAGGTAAGTGGGGCAGGAGGTTCTTCTCTTCTTTGTAGCCTTTGATGAAGACTCCACGTTCGCTCCAATCGCTCCAATCGCAGGTAAATCTTCTCCTCACTAGCCCCCTCTTCAACAAACTTCCCCCTCTTTCCTAATCCAACAACTCTTCACTTCATCTCCCGCCGGCTATACTCAAGCCAGCTTATCCTTCTAGCCGGCCTTGATCATGCCAGCGTGTCCAGTGAGAGTAACAAGTACTGCTCCGATACCAAATCGCAAGGAACCCGACTGTTCATCACTTGCTGGAGTGTATCAGATCACATGCATATATATACTGATTTCACAGACTGCGAAGTCTCACACAAAACCCAATAGAAAATGAATGAGAACCAGGAAGCTTTACTCAATTATCAAATCCAGATTTAGAGAGAGAACCTCGTGAGTTCAAAGTGTATGGGTGCTGAACGGAGTTACAAGTCTTCTTCGATCAACATGAGTTCCAAGCCTGGCGCTCATTAGCGCCAGCTGCCAAATGTCAACAACAACGCTCAACAAGTGTCATCATAGCTCACACTTCCCCCTCTCTCGTCTGCATTCTTCTCTCTCTCCCTCTGTCTATAGTCCCGGTCTACCCTCACTCATCATGCATGCACACTCCCTATCACACGAGGATCTACTCCGAATACTACTCACTGCTGTCTCCCACCGGCTATCTCTACTAACATACTAACACTGCTGGTGCAGCTATTCAGCCTAGCGTTGTCGGTGCGAATACCCTTACAAGGGTATCTGCCCAGGTTTTTACAAACTACAAGAAATAGTTTTGGTTTAAAGAGTTAAGTACCCCGCGTGACGCACGGCTGTGTCTGTAAGTTACGTTGACTAGATGATTGACTAGAGTAGAGAGTGTGTGGGCGCGCAGTTTAAGGCGCGCGTGTGAGTTTTGTTTTTTTTGTTTATTGTTCGTAAGGCCGACATAGTCGGCCTGCTTGGTTCTTATTTGTTGATTTAAGGTAGGAATATTAAGAGTTTTATCTTCCTATTCAGCACGTTCAACTAGGGGTAGGTTGGGCGTGCAAAACGGCGCGCACGACGGCCATGGTGTAGTACGAACAAGCCGGCGCGGACATTTAGCGGCTGCGCGCTTGGCTGCACATGGAGAAGTGGCCCGGGGCATTTTCTTGGCCCTGAGTGTTACGCTGCACCAATTTATATGAGATTTCGCGCCTGGTGGCTTCAAGCTTGGGCTTAGCCCTGTGGGTTATGGCATTGGATTGTCAAGACGGAGGTGCGGGGATCGAGGCCAGCGGGCGGCAGCTTACGAGCGAGGGAGCGTCTTATGGAGAGGCTAAGGGGTTGAGGGTCCAACGAGACTATCCCCCTTGGTTTTTGTTGGGGAGCCCGATTGCGGGTCGTGCTGGAAGGGTCGAGGGAATATCGGTGGGTCCCTCCTTTCCTCCCGATCACTTCCTCCCTTAGTTTGAACTTTTCTTGCTTTCGTTATTTTTCTTTTACTCTTATTTAGTCTTGTTTGAAATCGGGCCCAGGGTCGGGTCCAAGACTGGCTGTTGACCCAACAGGCTTAGCTCAATGGATACACCCATGAACAGATGGAATGTAGATCCGCGTTCGGTCCCAAATAGTGGGGCTTGAGAAGTGAGGCTGAATACTTTGAAATGCCTGGGGCCGCTCAAGCTCCCCAGGGCCGTGGGACACTACCGTGGTGGGAGTCCTTCAGGACATTCGAATATACGGAGGGTCGATCAGCCCGTCTGCTCTTGTTGTCGTTTCTTGTGTATTCCCCTTGCCGAGTCACTACGATTGGACTCTGAGCAAATTGGGAGGCGCTAATCGGAGAAGGAGTGGACTGAAGGCAAAGGGAGACCTTGACGAAGGAAGGAAGGCGAGGAGGAACGAACATAGGGGGGGGGTTGTGCCAAGTACGTTTGAAAGGAGAGATGGCGAAAAGACGAGCCGGGCGCAGTCGCAAATAGGTGGTTCGTTCCATCCTTTACGTGATTAAACGAGTAAAGGACGGTTATGGAGTTCTTTTGGGCCTGCAAATGCGATTATGGAGTCAGGTTTGGGTGAAAGTTAGTAGAAGAAAAGGTAGGAGAGAAAATAAGTGCGCGGAGAGATGGCGGGAGTCAATGATGACAAAAAGAGAAAAGGAGTTACCTCACTCGATTCTCCATGAAATCGAGAGAGTGAAGATGCAAACTGGGGGTTTCTTGGATGGGCGAATCCAAATCTGAGATCAGTTCTAATTAGAAGTATTATAGGAGCTAAATAGAGAAAGTCGTGCATGGGATATGGCAGAAACGGAGAAAAAAAGGATGGGAGAAGATGTATCTCGCTCATCTCTGAGCGGAATTTGGTGAGGGAGGAGTTGAAGCTGAGGTTTGGAGGTGCTGCGAACCCAATGGCGCGGTCGGATTTGGCGGAGGCATAGTTGATTTTGTGCTACAGGGGTTGCTAGCTGCGCGCAGGGAGAAGCGTTGTTACAGGGCAACGTATCTCTCTTCCTTTCAGCGGTAGATACATTCGATTTTGCTCGGTGGAAGTAGCGGGAGGGCCGAGCGCGTGTTGAAGACTTACCTGTGAGCCGATGCGCCGCACGACCTATCAATGGAAATAGCTCCTCTCTAACTCCCTGCGCATGTGGCTGGACAGCGTTGTTTATGTCCGCGATCTGGCGGAGGATTTATACGAGCTTGTTTACTAGTATGGCGGAGCCAGCGTGAGCGCAAACGGATACTGACAGGTGGTTGGCGTGTTTGTTCGTTCCAAGCAGAAGAGGTGCCCGAAGTAACAGTGGTGGGGGGAGGTGCTTACCTACGAGGTGGTGGAGAGAATGAGCGAGGGTAGGAAATAGAGAAGGAGGGGATGCACCAAGGTGAGTTCTTGACCAGGTGCATTCAGTGGAGAAGGTCCACGAGAGCAAAGAGGTAAGTCGAAGAGGAGGAGAGAGAGACAAGGAGAGGGTGAGGGGAGTACGGACACCTACCTGAGAGTCGGGGTGCAGGGTGAGTCAAGCAAGTATGTGGACTCA
This sequence comes from Chara braunii, assembly GCA_003427395.1. Classification (NCBI taxonomy): domain Eukaryota; kingdom Viridiplantae; phylum Streptophyta; class Charophyceae; order Charales; family Characeae; genus Chara; species Chara braunii. Next base: position 1,917,725 of record BFEA01000009.1, on the reverse strand, counting down.
CTATTAGCCGTATGCCGCCCCCCGTGTGTATGGAGCAGTAAGGGAGCAAATTTTGGGGGATTGAAGACTTAACTATTGGCACGGCAGCGTCTGTCCCACTCAACGTACAGGTTACAGGCAGGAAGACTTAACTATTGGCACGGCAGCGTCTGTCCCACTGAACGTACAGGTTACAGGCAGGCAACGAGGGAGTAGCTCACCTACGGGATGATGTGTTACTCAACTGCTGACCGGTGAGATGCCGATCCCAACAGCCGACACGGCAGGAGAGACTGCTGCCGGCTGGCAATGCACAGACTGCTACAGTTGTTGAGCACTGGTTGTTGGGTCACTTGATTGTGCATGGGCTGTTGTAGGCGGCTGGGCACCGTCATCAAGAAGTTGACGTGCCACTGTTGATTGAGCATTGTTGTTGACACTATGCATTGCTGCTGCTCTATCCGGTGTTGCTCTGCTGTTGTGTGAAGCCGCAGGTTGCTTCTACTGCAGCAGCTGCTGTACTTGCTACGGATTGTTGTGATTGTTGAGCAGCACTGTGCTGCTGAGCGCGCTGTGTCTTGCTGCAGAAGCGGCTGTTGTGCACGCAGTCTCCCTACACCATTCTACTGTGCACATTGGGTTTTTCTTTGGGTGCTTAGCGTTGTGTTTGGCCGCTGCTCAGATAAAAAGGAGGAGCGGTTGCGAAGAAGGTTATTGCTGCAACTTGGGGAGTCGTCAGAGAGTTGGACTCAACCGTTTGACTTCGTTTGACCAAGCTGCTGCAATTTTGGTCACCATTGCGGGGCCCTCAGGCGAGTCAAGATTTTGAGGCCCTCTCTCGCGAGTCTGAGCGCACCTCTCCTGGATCTAAGAGACTCAAACTTATCTTCTTCTGCCCTTCTAACTCTAAGTCTAGTCTATTGGTTCTGAGAGGAAGGTGGCAGGCGGGATTGCAACCCGTAGGACCGCAACAAGACTCTGTGGGGAGTCCACCCACCGATTGCGGGAGCTATGCCGGAACCTAGGCGAGGTTCTGGAGGCAGGAACTGACAGGTATACCCCTGTTTGCCTATCTCCTTTTAGTTTGTCTGATGTATGCATGAGATTGCCCCTATGACTTTGCTTTTCTTTCAGGAATTATTCAGACTAAATGGAAGGAATGTATGAGAGTGAAGACTAAGTTTCAACTTTATTTTGATTGAAAGCAGACTAAGGGATGAACTGGGGGAAGGTGGGAGGAAGGTAGACTGCATGCGTTTGACTGGGTCAACCAAAGACTGGGCATTGTTTCTAAGCTGAATGGCCCAGGGCTGTGTTTATTTGGCTGTTTTTTGAAGGGCCAGGCACTGTTTCTAAGTTGAATGGCCTGGTTGTTATGTTTATTTTCTGAGGGTTTGCCTGATGTGAAGGGTTTAATGTTTATTTCATTTTAAGGGAGGATTTTTTGTCTAAGGTTGAGCATTGTTTCTAAGCTGAATGGTTTAGCCTTAAAACCACGCACATAAGTACAACCTAAGTATAAAAGAAAGTATTTTACTTCTATTTGCATGTGAACTGGCAACTGGACATTGTTTCCAAGCCGAATGGTCCAGCGCTAAGCCATATCACTAAGAAGAGAAGAGAAATTACAAAGTATAATTGAAAGTAGTACTGGGAAGCTGAACATTGTTTCCAAGCCAAATGGTTCAGTCCCCTGCCCATATTTGCATTTTCTTTTGAGAACAAAGTCAGAAAGTTATTGAATTTTGGATATTAAACAGTTCAAGGTGGTTAGGCATTGTTTTCAAGCCGAATGTTCTAGTCAAATGCCCAAAGAAGAGAGTAGTAGTAGTGCAACCTGTTCGAGTATATCTTAAGGCACGTTGGACATTGTTTCCAAGCTGAATGGTCTACTAGTTCTGCCATATGTAAGATTGGGTATAAGGGCTGAATTATATGAGGATTCATGAACTATCTTATGTGAAATAACTTGGGGTTGGTGAGAGTACTTACCTTTGTGGTTTAAATTTTGGAAATTAAATAGTTCAGGGCGGCTAGGCATTGTTTCCAAGCAGAATGGTCTAGTCAAATGCCCAAAGAAGAGAGTAGTAGTGCAACCTGCTCGTGTATATCTTAAGGCACGTTGGACATTGTTTCCAAGCCGAATGGTCTAGCAGTTGTGCCATATGTAAGATTGTGTATAAGGGCTGAATTATATGAGGATTCATGAACTATCTTATGTGAAATAACATGGGGTTGGTGAGAGTACTTACCTTTGTGGTTTGGCCTGCATGTGACTGAGTGCGACTACTGCTTAATCCAAGTTTCAGTTTGATAGATGGTTACTTCAGTTGCTCGCCACATGCTAGAGCCAAAGGAGTTAGTTTCAATTCCTGCATTTTCTAGGCTAAGTTTATTTTTACTTAGGTCGATTTCTGCATTTTCTAGGATCATTTATTATACTTGGTCTTGCATAAATTTTGGTAATCCACTTTCTCTACGGGAAGCGCTGCCGAAACTTGTACAAAACCAAGGAGTTAGTCAGATTTTGTCTTTCAAAGTTCAACTTGTCTGACGGTTATGACTTAGTAAAAATCTGGAGAGTCTTTTTTTCTAAAGAGAGTCCTGCCCAAATTTTTGCTAATTCAGAGAGTTAGACAAAATTGGACCTTGAGAGGTCAAACTCATTTTAGATTATGAACTTAGCTTTGTATAAATCTTAAAATAGCACTTTCTCTACGGGAAGCGCTGCCGAATTTTCACAAATCTAAGAAGTTAATTAAATTTTGTCTTAGCTGAACTCAGACATTGTTTCGGAGTTGATATCTCACTTAGTATAAATCGAAGAAAAATTTTGTCTTAGCTGAACTTAGACATTGTTTCGGAGTTGATATCTCACTTAGTATAAATCGAAGAAGTCTACCTTTCTAAAGGAAGTGCTGCCCAAATATTTACTAATTCAGGGAGTTATACAAATTTTGACTTTCCAAATTTAGAGTTTGTATGGTATTTATATTTAAGCTATTATAAATTCTGGAAAGGCGCTTTCCCTACGAGAAGCGCTGCCGAAATTTTCTTAGTTTAAGAGGAGTTAGATTCTATTTTGAGAGGTGGCAATGCCGACAATCCACTTTGCTTAGACGAGATTCTACCAAGATCTACCTCTTCATTAGTCGCTGACTTAGGGGTAGACTCAGGATTTCTTAAGTAGAATGATTCTTGATGAAAGCATGATATTGTGATTTGGACTCATAGATTTAGCTTGGGATTGGCCTGTCTTGTGTTACAGGTCCCTCTGGACGTTTGATTTGAAATCAGGACTAGATTCAGCTTGATCCTACAAGGATCACCTTTTGTTATCAATGATAACAGGTCGGTTGCCGATTCGTCGGTCTACGACTCAAACTCCAGTTCACCCTCAATACTCAGCCTAAAATGCTTTAGCCCTGGTGATTTTTGTTGTTTTATTAAGGTTTTCACCCAGACTTTTATTGAATGGCCATTTAACAAAGGTACTGAGTATTTAATTAAGGTTGGTCGGACAAGGGTTGGGGCTTGCATAGCTAAAGCGAGGGGTGTGAATATAGAGACTCGTTGGAGTTGACTCCGTGTAGTGCGTGGATTTTGTTGACTCTTTGATGTGATTGCAGGTATGTTCTGTGGTTCGGATCTTGGGTTTGACTGTCTGCAATCACACATATACATATGGCTGTGAGGAGTCCCACTGTGATTGTGAGAAGTGATCGTCACATACTTATTCCCCCTTACATACTTATATATGTATGAACCTATGTTGGATGTTCGCGTGGCCTGAGAGGGCCCACGCTTAAGACAAAGAGAGGGAAGAAAAAACCCTCTATTTGTTTGGATGCTTCTTAAAGATTTTTTAGTCGGACGTTGGTCCTGGGCCTGGATTCGAGGTCCTTGTCCAGAACATCCTAGGCCCTAAACTCTGCATGGAAGGGATCTCCCCCCGTGCAGAGCCTATTTGCTCTGCCTGCCGAAACACCCAGCCTAAGGGTCGGAGGTACCGCGGCGGCCACACGACTATTCCTTCAACCGTGCAATATCGTGAAGGAGCAAACCTTCACGATACTTCGAGTCTGACACTTGAGTGTCATAAGCGGTACTCAGATCCACGAGGGACCGCTTGATTATGGGCACTACACAGTACGCCATCACTACGACTGCTTGCGCATTCAAGCATTGCTACTCGATATGACTTAGCCCTGCGCCCGCGCGGTTTTATACTAAGTCTCATGGTCGACGCCTATCTGGTTTCCGCATTGGAAAGTTATGTGATGGCCAGTAGGGGACTGGGAGCGTTGTCATGTTGTTTGTTCTGTGTCGTTCTGTATTTGTACACGGGTGTGTGATTTATTTTTATGTTCTTTATAGTGGTGTGCGCGTGGCGTGTGGGATGTGTCCTAGTGGACCGACGACGAGTCGCGCTTGGGACCTCAGCCCCCCAAGATACCGGTTCCCGAGCGGGTTCAATAGAGGCGTAATACTGCGCGTACCCCCTATGCTACAACGAACGAGAAACACCCTCAACTGGTCCACCTCTGCGATTGCAACTGATTAGCTTTCGTACTATGGATTGGTAGCTCGACAGGGATACACCGACCGAAGGGAGGTGACAGCTACCGTAAGGTGGAGGTAAGTCGTGCCTCGTGTAGGCCCAATCCTGTCGTAGGGGCTCGTGAGAGGTATGGCTAGCGCACTCGTTCGGAGCGGCTTGCGGAAGGTCCATATGCATTTGTGACGAGGACCAGACCGACTTCTGTGTGATGCGGCCGGGAGGGTCCCGTGCTGCCTTGTGTGGTGCCGCACCGATGCGCTCGACAACACAGCTCACACATATCTAGCCCACAAGTGCCACGAAACTTCCACACTCTCATGCGAAGTTAGCATCTGTCCAAATGGGAGGCTGGCCAGACCTTTATAGTGCTGGACTGGTCTGTCGTGGCCTTCATTCAGCCTCAATATGCCTGGGACTCCTGCCCAGTACCGATTGTTTAAGTGTGTGTCCCAGTATCTTTTCCCATGGTCTGCTGCTGCTTTGGGTCATCGGGCCTGTCTTTTGGACTCCTGGTTTGAATCAGGACTGACTCGTATGGATTATGACTGGACTGGGACTGTAGCCTTTGACTCGTTGCCAAACAGACATGGCTTTTCATCGAGGAGACATGACCCTAACTCAGTCTTGAAAATTGTGTCCAATACCTGTTCGTTGAGGTCCTATTGTGACCTTTCAAAATGACTTTCCACTTCATTATAGATGTGACTTTTACCTCAGGAACTTTTTCTTTTGAGTTGCTGCTCGTGAAGTTGAGTTATGGCCGACAGGGCCCCTCGCTGTTGGGGCATCCGTTCGGGGTCTGATTCGTAAAGGCACTTTTACTCTCGCTAGCCTAATTTCAAAGTCCTCTTGGAAAGTTCTTACCTATCCACAATATTAATTCCTCTTCTCGCTCTTTCATAATTCCTCTTCTCGCTCTTTCATAAGCAGATACAATGTGCGATGCTGATTCAATTAGCTCGTCCCTACTAAACCAGCAGTCTTCACTCGGATCTTGATAGGCAAATCTGACTTTATATTGTCGTTGAGGTCTACATCTGCATCCAGTCTGAATAGTACTTTCAGCAACGATCTTATCAACATCAAATTTTCCATCCATACTCAGAGGAATTGTTGACCTCTGACTGGGAAACAGTTCATTAGTAACACACGGTAAGAGCTTTCACGCACGAAACACCGTATACGTATGTAGGTGTAGAGGAATCTCAATAACGTAGGATGGTCCGTCCATGTCTCCTATCACATCCAATACTTGCCATGGTCCTCTGTAGGCGGGTAGCAACTTTTGAGAGATGTTCTCTTCTGGGATAAACTCTTTAGATTTAACCCATACCAGATCGCCTATAGTAAACTGAGAAGGTCTTTTATGTTTATTTGCCTGTTCATTCATCTGATGTTGAGATTTGACTATGTTCCATTTTACTTTTTCTAGATCCCTTTGGTATTGCATTGAGAATTCTCGCGTTCCCAACGGAAGTTTGTGTACTTGATCCGGATTCAAACAATCTATAGGTTTGCGGGGACGCCCTCCCAGATGCAACTCCATCGGAGTTCTGCAAGTAGATAAGTGTACAGAGTTATTATAGGCACTAGCAACTTAAGGCGAATGCTCATCCTAATCAATCTGGTCAGGACGAATATACATACGCACTGTTTGCTGCAGAATCTTGTTAATTTGCTCAGTTTGCCCATTCGTCTCAGGATGCCGCCCTATCGATATTGTCAATTTAGAGCCATAAACATTCATCAACCGCTGCCATTGTTCACTTGTGAATCGCGCGTCTCTGTCACTAACTATAGTCAAGGGATGTTCATAATCTTTCACCCAGTGATTAAAGAATTCACGAATTACCAAGCCGGTTCTAGCTTCCGAAGGTAATGCCACAAAGACGACAAATTTACTAAATTTGTCAACAATAACCATAACTTGGGTTTTCCCGTTCCTGCTTTTCACCTTTGTGTCCATAAAAGCGATGGACACAAAGTCTCCTGAAACTGTTGGAATGGGCAAAGGCTGAAGGAGACCGAGGGGAGGCTGCGTGGTGCTCTTGTTTCGTTGACACACTTGACAACCTTGCACATATGCGATGCAATAAGGTTTCATTTGAGGCCAGGTGTAGGAACATAGACGATTAGCATAGCTCTTCCTCCACCCAAAATGGCCTCCTGTATCATGGCACTCCCTGAAACGGTATTCACCACTTCGCAGTAGCTGATGCAGATTCCAGGGCTCGATCCCTAGTACCCCACCTTAGTTCGCCTTACCTGTGTACACTAAATGTGTCAACTCGTAGGTTTGAACCTGCGACCTGTAGAACCGCCAGTGGTAGGTAGGACCTTGTAGGTTACAAGGCATAGAGGACTCGAACTGTAGGTCTGTCGGGTAGGAGTCTAGGCAGTCTAGAGGTCTTGAACCTGCGACCTGTAGGACCGCCAGTGGTAGGTAGGACCCTGTAGACTGTTCGAAGGGTCAAAGTCGTAGCTGCTACTTACCTGAAAGGGCAGAGTCGTAGCTGCTACATTACCGAAAGGCCAAAGTAGAATGTTCTAGAAGTGGCCTTTCGGAGTCAGCCATGTTTCGGCAGAGGCAAGTGGTCAAGTGGTGTAGGTCCACCACACTGAGTCAACAACCCCAGTCCAGCCAGTCCGGTCCTGTCCAACAAGTACCGTCTGGGACTGTGTATACCGTGGGCCAGGGAAATAGGGCAGACCAACGCTTCACAGAAGTATAAATCAAGAGGCTGCGCACAGCCATTCATTCATTCCTGTGGAAGCCAAGCGGAAGAGCTGCCTCGGCGCCTTGTGCGAGGAGGTCTGCCCGAAGTCGAAGTGGGCAGAGAAGTGTAGTATAGCGATAGGGTAGTGGCAGATAGCGCTGCCATAGCTATAGTAGTGTGTGTGTGCGCGTGATGTGAGTGTGGAGAGTGTCGAGTGTGGGATATCCAGGGTGATCCAGGGTGTGAACAGTGGATGTTGGGCGCTCAAAAGCCATAGCCAGTGGAAGTGAACTTGCCTAGAAGTCATATCTATGTGTATTGTGTGGGCGCATGTCGCCAGTTGTTGTGCTGCTGTTCACGTGCATAAAAAGTGTGAATAAGTCGAGTCAGATTGCACTGGTATTAGAACTGGTTCCCGCTATCCCATGCGTGCCGTTCTGTGCAGGGCCGATGCGCCATAGCTGAGGTGGCCGCTGGAAGGAGAAGTCTGCCATAGCGGACCTGAGGAGGAAGGAGCCGTCGCGCACCTGCGAGGAGACCACGAAGAAGGAGAAGGCTAAGAGAGAGAGAGAGAGATGAGTGATACAAGATTGGGTTACCACCTGCTGCGCTGAAGATACCGCTACGGCGAGAGACAGAGAGAGAGAGAGAGAGAGAGAGAGAGAGAGAGAGAGAGAGAGAGAGAGAGAGAGAGAGA
>BFEA01000009.1:1896033-1909706 GCA_003427395.1 Chara braunii | reverse complement strand
TGAGCGATACAAGATTGGTTGTTACATACCTGTGAAGTTGCTGCGCAGACCCACGAAGGAGGAAGAAAGCGGCCATAGCCGCGGAGCTGCGTCACGGTGTGACGAAGGGGACAAAGAAGGAGGGACCGAGGAGAGAGACAGAGGAAGGGGTATTGGAGAAGAAGACAGACATAGCTAAGGTGACAAAAAAAATAAAATAAAATATAGAGAGAGAAGAAGAAAGACAGCGAGGAAGAAGAAGGTAAAGTAAGGGGAAGGAAGAGACGAGGGCGACGAAGGTGAAGGTGCCGGCAGCCATAGCCAAGTTGGAGGGTTGACCGAGCGTTGACCAAAGGGTTGACCAGGCGTTGACCGAAGGGTTGACTAGGGGTTGACCAGAAGGTTGACCGAGCGTTGACTCAGCGTTGACCAAGGCGTTGACCGGAGCTGCTGACCAAGGTTTTGACCAAGCTGGAGTTGGTGATATTTCGCTGAGCCCTTAGCCTATCCCCTTACCTTGTGGATGTGCACTCACCCCACGGTACTTGCTGAGTATGAGTCTGTTTGTCTCTTCTTTCTGCATCGAGTCTCTTCTGTCCTAGGTGCTAGCACTCTGTGGATGAAGGATAGGCTTGGATGACGAAACCCTGAGCTGACCTTATAGGGCTGATACTGTGGCTGATCCAACTCTCCAGGGGGGCCTAACCCTCCCAAGGACCGGTGCTGACCGGCTGGGAACGGTTGGTAGGACTCAGTGGGTCTGAACGGCAGCCAGGGCTGACACACCAGGCAGTCTTTAAGTGTTGAGGGCCTCTTTGAACCACCCCCCTACCGGACCAAGTAAGGCTGATGATCTGTGTCTGACGACTCGACTGTCCCGGGGGACACGAACCCCTCCAAGGACCGGTACAGACCGGCGGGCTGCTCGGTGTGGCACAGTAGGCCGGAAAGGTTGAGTTGTGGGTTGAAAGCACAGGCAGGAATCAAGCTGATCACGTCGTCCTGTCTACGACGTTAAAGAATTCTTGCAGAGTTTGGGGGATCTCCTTAAATGCCTCCAGATCAACAATTGGTTTAGTAGTGACAGCCTTAGAGTGGCTCTAGGGTAGTGACCATAGTTGACAAGGGTCCACCCTNATCTCCTTAAATGCCTCCAGATCAACAATTGGTTTAGTAGTGACAGCCTTAGAGTGGCTCTAGGGTAGTGACCATAGTTGACAAGGGTCCACCCTGTGGTCCTTAGAAAGTCCGTCAGTCAGCGGGTCAGTGAGGAGTGGGACTTTTGTCGCGCACCTGACACCACATGGATGACTATCCGATGTATGGGTTACTTGTGGGGTTCTCCCTCTGGGGGACCCTTTGGCACCTCCTCTTCCCTCTGGGTTTCTGGCACACGTTCACGTGTAGAGTAGACACCAGGACCGGGGTCTCAACTAAGCCCTATACGAAGGAGGAGGAGGAGAGATGGTCGCCATCCTGCAGGAGAGAAAGGAGAAGGAGGCCAAGAAGAAGGCCCTCCAGGAGGAGCGGGCGGCCAAGTTGAAAAAGATAGAGGAGGAGATGGCTAGAGAAAAAGAGAGGTTGAAGAAGGAAGAAGAGGAGAGGTTGAAAGAGATGGAAGAGGAAGAGAAAAATGAAACACCACTGCAAAGGAGGAACGGGCAGTACAGTGGCAGCAAGGATGAAGAGATGGAGAAACGGATTTTGGAGTGGGTCGCTAACTTATCCCTGGGCGAACAAGAAGAGGTAACTATGTATATCCCCAAGGATGAGCAAGAAGCCGCTATGAAGAAATGGGAAGCAGAAGAAGATGTTCTGAAGCGGCAGGCGATGGAAGATGAAACGAGGATGGTGTGGAAGCTCGCAATGATGAGGGAGAAGAAAAGAAGAGTGGAGGCGGCGAGTGCAGCAATGCAGGAATTGGCGAAGGTACGGACTCTAACTACGCAGTTGACCACCCAGGTAGACCTCCAACAAAAGGTACAGATCATCGCCTAGAGCGTCGAGCGTTTAGCCAGAGTGTAAGAACAACAATATGAGTTTAGTCGAAGCCAGGATATAGTTGTGCGTTCGATGCGTATGGGCTTTCGAGACTTCGCTCGAGAATTGGTAAAAGTTGTAGGAGTCGAGGTGAATCATCGCCTCGAGAAGACTGAGCGTTTTTGTGTTGGCGCCATTGAAGGCGTCAAGGTGGCAGCTCCCAAGGAGGAAGAGCCGCGTCCTCGTAGGGAGCCGGTCAAAGTTAAATTCCCTGATTCCTACAGTGGGAAAAGGGAAGAAAACTTTGACAACTAGGAGGCCAATGTCAAGACCTATGTGCATCTGCAACAGGTCTCCCCAGATCAGCACGTATTAATTGCCATTCACGCGCTCAGAGATGAGGCCGCCAGTTTTGCAAGGTCCCTAGTTCGCGCTACCAACTGCAACAATGATGCAGTGGCCTACTCATCGTTCACCCCCCTCGTTGATTTCATAAAATTACTGCGCGAGCGATTTGCTGATGTCGCTCGCAGTGTCAAGGCCTCCGATAAGCTCCAGACCATCCACGCTCGTAAATGGAAGATTGCCAGGGCACTCAAAAGGTACAATGGATGAATTGGTGGCTGTCCCTGACCATGGGGTCACAAAGGCCCAATTAGTCGGCCTCTTCTATCGGGCTATGCCCGAAGCCTTTCAAGGGCAGTTCTTCGCGAAGAGCAAAGATCCTGCCACCACTTATGATTCCCTTAGCCTTGAAGTGGTGGCTTTCGAGGCAAAATCGGTGTCACTTTCTACCTTCTGGCACAAAGACCTCGACAAAGGAAAGCAATGGAAGGGCCGCACTATCTCAGGGCAAGTAAAGACCAAGGATAACCTTGTCCTTACCTTAGATGAAGGTAGGGTGGAAGAGATCCCCTACGAGCAGATTGAGTGGGGGTTAGAGGAGGAGGACAGCAATGTGAGCCAGGGGAGGACTTACGCTGCTGTCGCGGCTGGAGGGAGGCCGCAAGGAGGAGGACGAGGCCAGGGCCAAGGGGGCCGGGCCTCAGGGAGCCGGTTTCACGGCGATCAGGGGGTTGGCAGTAGAGGAGGAAACCGCCACGCGGGAGGAAGGGGTCAAGGTCCCCCGCAAAACCATCCTAGGAATAGGTCTCCCTATAGGGTAGGTGAATGGCACCCAGGGCTACCGCAAGGTAGGCCTTGGGAGAGTCTGGGTCTGGACCAGAGCTTATGGCAACAGCGTCTGGACCCGGGGCAGTTCATTCTCTGCGGTGACCCGGGCCATATCATTAAATACTGTCCTAAGTCTAGAGAGACCCGGACGGCTGCTCAAGGGCCAAAAGGCAGCCGCCGGTAGGGGTAGCAACTGCCCCTACCATTAGGCCATGTGGGGAACATAGCGCTAGCCGGCAAGAGACTCCCACACCACATGTGCCTATGGCAGAGGCTGCAGGCCGGTGTCTAGATCGCTGTCCAGAGACTGCTTGTGTTAGAGTCTCTCTAGATACCTCCCTCACAGGCGTGGCTGATGAATTGAAGAAGAGGATGCCCTCCTGGGCCAAGATGAAGACGGAGAATAAGGGGCAGCTTATATTACTAGATACATAGATTTTTAGGGGTAGAGTACGGGCCCTGGTAGATTCAAGGGCCACCCGCAGCTATATTAGTAGGAAAGCGCTGCAGAAGTTGAAGCTGGGACTTAAAAGTCCAAAAACTAACAGACCCCATAGTTAGTATCCTCGCAGACAATCGTACCATGGTTGAAGAGGATTACGTTGAGGGAGTCCAGGCGTATTTTCGCCTAGAGAAGGATGGGAAGGTGGGGAAGGTTCTCCACTCCCTGACTCTCCTCGTAGAAGACGGCCTCCATTCGATATCGTTCTAGGAATGGATTGGGAAGGGGCAGCTGGGGCCACACTCCATTTAAAGGAGCACAAGTGTAGGCTCCCTAGTCCTTCAGGCGAGGCTAAGACTGCCCGCCTGTTCCATGTATCCGGAGTAGAGAATCCCCTGGCACATTGCTGCCTTAGTGCACCTGACTTCGCGAGGCTCGTGAAGAAGGAGCATCTAGAGGAACAAGTTTTTGTAGCCTATGTAAGGCCAGTAACTGAGCCTAAGGAAGAGACCCTATGATCGCCAAGCTGCTGGAGGAGTTCAAGGACCTGGCTGAGCCGCCGACAAGGGTAGTGTCGCGGCCTATCCAGCACCGCATTGAGATTGAGCCTGGCAATAGAACTCCCAAAGGAGCCGTGTATAGGATGTCCCCGCGGGAGTTAGAGTGTAAGCAATTGGACCAGCTCCTTGAGAAGGGTTGGATTAGGCCCAGTTCGTCTCCTTTTGGAGCGCCTGTTCTCTTTGTTCCCAAGAAAGAGGGAGAGCTGAGGATGTGTATAGACTATAGGGGTCTGAATGCTGTTACAGTGAAGAATGTTGAGCCACTACCTAGGATAGACGATCTTTTAGATCGAGTGCAGGGGGCAAAGTATTTCTCCAAGATAGATTTGAAGTCCGGATATCATCAGATAGAGGTGGATCCTGATGATCAGTATAAGACAGCTTTCCGGACTAGGTGTAGGCACTATGAATTTATAGTGATGCCCTTTGGACTAACCAATGCATCAGCTACGTTTCAGCGGTGTATGAACGATTTGTTGACGCCATGGTTAGATAGATTTGTTGTTGTATACTTAGATGACATTTTAGTGTTTAGCAAGACCCTCCAAGAACATCAGGGTCATCTCAGGTAGGTCTTGGAGAAGCTGAGAGAAGCTAACTTCAAGATCAATGCAAAGAAGTGCGATTGGGCGAAGACCCAAGTCTTATATCTAGGCCACGTCTTAGACGGAGACCGCGTTAAGCCAGAAGATTGTAAAATCGCAGCGATTAGAGATTGGCCCACTCCACGTACGCTGGCAGAGTTGCGATCGTTTCTGGGCTTAGCTAACTACTGTAGGAAGTTCGTGAGGAACTTCTCCACTATCGCTGCGCCCCTTCGCAGACCGCTCAGGAAGGAGACAATCTGGAAGTGGGATAAGGACTGCACATCTGCTGTGAAGAAGCTGAAGCAGGCATTAATAGAATATCCAGTCCTTAAGGTAGCCGATCCGTCCTTACCCTTTGTCGTCACTACGGATGCTAGCCAGTACGACATAGGCGCACTGCTGCAGCAAGACGATGGCAATGGTTATAGAAATGTAGAGTTCATGTCCGCTAGGATGCCTTCAGAGAAGGTGGCGACATCTACCTATGAGAGGGAACTCTACGCTCTCAGGCAAGCATTAGAACACTGGAAGCATTACTTGCTCGGGAGGCATTTCAAAGTCTATTCCGACCATGAAACATTGCGATGGTTAAAGACGCAGGCCAAGATGACACCTAAACTTACTAGGTGGGCCGCAGAGATAGACCAGTACGACTTCGAGCTCAAGCCAGTCAAAGGGAAGTATAACATAGTTGCGGACGCTCTGAGTAGAAGAGCTGATTACTTTGGGGCCATAGTCCATTACCTAGATATAGGGTCAGACCTACAACAGAAAGTTAAAGAGGCGTACGCGCAGGACCCCATCTATAGTGAGCTCCTTAGGAGAAGTTAAGGAAGCCCCAGAGTCCGAGCCATGCTACCACACTACTGATGGGTTCTTGTTTGAGAAGACTAATGTAGGAGACCGTTTGTGCGTCCCCAACAGTGAGGAGATCCGGAGTTTGATCTTGGGGGGATGTCACGACACCGAAGGACCTGGCCTCGAATGAAACCTGATTGCGTCGCATATGTGCAAGGTTGTCAAATGTGTCAACGAAAAAGAGCACCGCGCAGCCTTCCCTCAGTCTCCTTCAACCTTTGCCCATTCCTCCAGGTTCACGAGACTTTGTGTCCATCGATTTTATGGACACAAAGGTGAAAAGCACGAACGGGAAAACCCAAGTTATGGTGATTGTTCACAAATTTAGTAAATTTGTTGTCTTTATGGCATTACCTTCGGAAGCTAGAACTGACGTGGTAATTCGGGAATCCTTTAATCACTGGGTGAAAGATTATGGACATCCCGTGAGTATAGTTCGTGACAGAGACTCACAAATTCACAAGTGAACAATGACAATAACTGATGAATTTTTATGGCTCTAAATTGACAATGTCGTCAGGGTGGCATCCTAAGACGAATGGGCAAATTGAGCAAACGAACAAGATTCTGCAGCAAACACTGAGTATGTACATTCGTCCTCACCAGATTGATTGGGATAAGCATTTGCCCAAAGTTTCTAGTGCCTATAATAACTGTGTACACTTATCTACTTGCATAACTCTGATGGAGTTGCATCTGGGATGGCGTCCCCGCAGACCTATAGATTGTTTGAATCAGGATCAAGTACACAAACTTGCATTGGGAACGCGAGAATTCTCAATGCAATACCAAAGGGATCTAGAAAAAGTAAAAGAGAACATAGTCAAAGCTCAACATCAAATGATTGAACAGGCAAATAAACATAGAAGACCTTCTCAGTTTATTATAGGCGATCTGGTATGGGTTAAATCTTAAGAGTTTATCCCAGAAGAGAACATCTCTGACAAGTTGCTACCCACCTAGAGAGAACCATGGCAAGTATTGGATGTGATAGGAGACATGGACGGACCATCCTATGTTATTGAGTGCCTATAATAACTCAGTACACTTATCTACTTGCAGAACTCCGATGGAGTTGCATCTGGGATGGCGTCCCCGCAGACCTATACATTGTTTGAATCCGGATCAAGTACACAAACTTTCGTTGGGAACGCGAGAATTCTTAATGCAATACCAAAGGGATCTAGCAAAAGTAAAAGAGAACATAGTAAAGCTCAAAATCAGATGACTGAACAGTCAAATAAACATAGAAGACCTCTACGCGATCTGGTATGGGTTAAATCTAAAGAGTTTATCCCAGAAGAGAACATCTCTCAAAAGTTGCTACCCGCCTACAGAGGACCATGGCAAGTATTGGATGTGATAGGAGACATGGACAGACCATCCTACGTTATTGAGATTCCTCTACAACTACATACGTATCCGGTGTTTTATTCGTCAAAGCTCTTACCGTGTGTAACTAATGAACTATTTCCCAGTCGGAGGTCAGCAATTCCTTCGAGTATGGATGAAAAATTTGATGTTGATAAGATCGTTGAAGAAAGTACTATTCAGACTGGACGCAGAGGTAGACCTCAACGGCAATATAAAGTCACATTTTCCTATCAAGATCTAAGGGAAGACCGCTGGTTTAGTAGGGAAGAGATAATTGAATCAACACTGTACATTGTATCTGCTTATGAAAGAGCGACAAGAGGAATTAATATTGTGGATAGGTAAGAACTCTCCCAGAGGACTTCGAAATTAGGCTGACGAGAGTAAAAGGGCCTTTACGAATCAAACCCCAAACAGATGCCCCAAGAGCAAGGGGCCCTGTCGGCCACAACTGAACTTTACGAGCAGCAACTCAAAAGACAAAGTTCCTGAGGTAAAAGTCACATCTATAATGAAGTGGAAAGTCATTTTGAAAGGTCACAACAGTTCCTGAACGAACAGGTATTGGACACAATTTTCAAGACTGAGTGAGGGTCATGTCTCCTCGATGAAAGGACATGTTTGTTCGGCAATGAGTAAAAGGCTACAGTCCCAGTCCAGTCATAATCCCACGAGTCAGTCCTGATTCAGGCAAGGAGTCCAAAAGACAGGCCCGATGGTCCAAAGCAGCAGCAGACCATGGGAAAAGATACCGGGACACACACTTTGCAAATATTGGTACAGGGCAAGAGTCCCAGGCACATTTGAGGTTGAACGCAGACCACGCCAGTCCAGTCCAGCGCTATAAAGGACTGACCATTTGGACAGATGCTCACTTCGCATGAGAGTGTGGAAGTGTCGTGGCACTTGTGCGCTCGATGAGTGAGAGCTGCGCTAGGCTGAAGAGCAACGCCAAGGAGAAGGAAGAGAGAGTGCTGGCTAGAGGGAAGGCAGCCATAGCTGCGCCAAAAGTGTTAGTATGTTAGAAGAGATAGCCAGTAGGAGACACCACTAAGTAGCATTCGGAGTAGATCCTCGTGTGATAGGGAGTGTGCATGCATGATGAGTGAGGGTAGATCGGGACTATAGACATAGAGGGAGAGAGAGAAGAATGCAGACGGGAGAGGGGGAAGTGTGAGCTATGATGGCACTTACCTGTTGAGCGTTGTAGTTGACATTTGGCAGCTTGCACTAATGAGCTCCAGGATTGGAAGTCATGTTGATCGAAGAAGACTTGTAACTCCGTTCAGCGCCATACACTTCGAACTCACGAGGTTCTCTATGTGAAACTTCGCAGTATGTGAAACTTCGCAGTCACGAACTAAAGCTTCCTGGTTCTCATTCATTTTCTATTGGGTTTTGTGTGAGACTTCACAGTCTGTGAAATCGGTATATATATGCATGTGATCTGATACACTACAGCAAGTGATAAACAATCGGGTTCCTTGCAATTTGGTATCGGAGCAGTACTTGTTACTCTCACTGGACACGCTGGCATGATAAAGGCCGGCGAGAAGGATAAGTTGGCTTGAGTAAGCCGGCGGGAGATGAAGTGAAGAGGTGTTGGATTGGGATAGAGGGGGAAGTTTGTCGAAGAAGGGTCAAGTGAGGAGAAGACTTACTTGCAATTCGAGCGATTCGAGCGATTCGAGCGAACGTGGAGTCTTCATCAACGGCTACAAAGAAGAGAAGAACCTTCTGCCCCACTTACCTCGATTGATTGCAAATCTTTGTGTTGTGCATCTCTTCTCCCTCCTTTCTAGTGGTCGGTGCTGCTGTTTGGACAAAACCTGTGGCCAGGTCTGACAGACAAAAAGGTTTTGAGAGTCAATATTTGGTCTTCGCGTTAGCTATCTGGTCTGTCGATAGGTAGGGAAGGAAGGTTGAGTCAGGGAACTGTGTGCTTCCACGTCAGAGTGTAAGTGGTTGAGAACAGGGAAACTCGTGATTAATTGAATTTGTTTTTGAAGAAAGTGCGAGTATCATCCGACTACCTTCTCTAACGAAAATGACCAAGACAAGACCATTAGGCATAGACCAGCTAAGTTATTAAACAGATAGCAAACAAAGGAAGAAGGAAAAAAAAAAAGAGTTTCTACTTCGCATCTTGATTAAGAAAACGGTATCTATCTACTGCATTACTAATTTTCGTTATGCTGAAGCAGCAACATCCAGACTTTAAAAAAAAAAAAAAACACCATCAACGCAGAAGGTAGATTAGGATCTTGGGTGTCTACTTGGTGGGCCAGCGGAGGCTATCCCTGTGCTATCGCCCATCATGGATGATTATCCCATCCAAGGTATATTGGCCCTTTCGGTGTTACAGGGGCCCCTCTTCAGATTGTTCTTTCCCCTTGGCTTCGGGAGGGTCTATACCTCCCGCATGATGCAGACAA
Organism: Chara braunii; assembly: GCA_003427395.1. Lineage (NCBI taxonomy): Eukaryota > Viridiplantae > Streptophyta > Charophyceae > Charales > Characeae > Chara > Chara braunii. The sequence continues at coordinate 1,900,318 of BFEA01000009.1, read as the reverse complement.
GTTCTGGAAAAATTAAGCAAGGGTTGCCGGCGGCAGAGCAAGTAGAAGTGGATCACCGCCTGGCAGAGAAATAGACAGAGAAAGGATTAAAAAAGAAACAGAAAGAAGAAGAGGTAAAGAAAATAAAAGAAGAAAGAGAAAAACTAGAAAAAGAAATGAAGGAGAAAGAAAGAAAACTGCAGGAAGAGTTGAATGCAGTGGAAGAAGAAGAAGAAAAAGAAGAAGAAAAAGAAGAAATAGAATCAGAGGATGGTTAGAGATTGCACAAACGTCAGACGGAAAGAGGGGAATCCAGCAAGACTGGTGGCATCTCAATTTAGATGGAAGCCATGAATTGGCTAGATCAGTTTGGATATAGGACCCCCATGTATGTTGAGTCGGAGGAGGACAAGAATGCCTTCGTTGAGTTGCTCGCCGCAACAGAAGAGCCTGGAGAGAAAGAAATTTTGATTCAAGAAAAGAAAGCAGAATTAAATAATAAAATGGTGGCACCAAAGAGGCAAGAATTTGAAGAAAAGAAAACATTGAAAGAAGAGCGGGAAAATTTTCTAAGGCAATTACAAAAACAGAAGGAGAAGCCACCTGCCTCCGATGAATGACTCTCCCTCCTTACTGATACCCTCCTCCATACCAACAAACAACTCGCTGCATTAACAAAAAGTGTGCAGAAACTCGAAAACCATCAATTTGAGTTTGAAGCGGTTTGGAACAACTTTCTGCAAAGATCAACACAAAAAGTTGATAGACATAATAACTTACGTAGAGAAGCTAGATGAACAACTAGCCAAGAGACTGCCAAATCCCGTCGTGGTTAAGAAAATATTAGGAGGCGTCGGAGGAGATGGAGGAGACGGAGATGGTGGAAACGAAGATAGTGGAAATGGAGACAAGAAGAAGAAGGAAGTGCAGCAAGAAGAAACAGGGCAAGCAAGGAAGATTAAAGTAAAAGTGTCATGGACTTACACAGGCAAGAAGGAAGAAAGTGTATTGCATTGGATTGCGGCAGTCGAATCCTATGTCTATGGGCAGCACATATCATATTGGGACACAGTTCTGATGGTCGATTCGTGTATGGTCGGAGATGCCATGTGTTTTGCAATCTCCTTGCAGAAAGAGGCAGGTTGCCAATCCATGGTAGAAAACTCTCAGCAAACACGAATTGAAGACTTCTTTAAAGCTATCCGGGAAAGGTTTGAGGATAAAAATCTAGCCCGGAGACCTGAAATGTTGATACTTAACATTGCGGATAGGAAATGGAAAAGTGCTTGCGCACTTAAATCTACCATGAACAAACTTCTGCAATGAGCTGAACATGGACTCGGCCCGACGCAGATTCTGAATAATTTTGCTAGAGCATTACCTGACCCACTCCGTACTCAATTGTATCCCCGTACCAAAGAAGAGGGGATGACGTATGAGAAGTTCAGCAAGATCGCACTAGATCATGCTGGCTTCCTGGCAGAAGCAAATTATTGCCACTATTGGAAAGATATGCAAGCAAGAAAGAAATGGCAAAACCGCACAATCTCAGGGAATATACCTGGGAAAGACAACCTCCTTCTGACCTTTGAAGAAGGAGATGTTGAGACTCTCTCCTTAGACCAAATAGACTGGTTTGGAGGGAGCACCCAACGGTTTGGTAATTCAGGAGGGGGACTACGCGGTGTCGCACTTTTTCCAGCCGGGCCACTTCGGGCGACCGGAAAGCCAACAGGCTGTCACGCATGATTTTGTATGCCTTTGCAATAAATAAAATAAATTATATAATGCAAATCCTTTCCTGTTGTGTGCGTCCGGCTTCGAGCGAGACCCTTCAATTGCGGTCTTCGCCGGTCCCCGGTCATAGGAATCTTTTATTTTCATTCAGAACAACAGAGAATCATGCAATTAATAATCATAAAATTATGGAGTGTTTTGCATGCATCAATTTTGTCGATCCGCTTTTGAGAACTGTGACAGAATCATTAAAGAATGCAAACGCCAAGCATGGCAATGCAAAGGAGCAAGACTGACTGACTCAAGCAAAGACGAGGGCAAATAAATGAGGGAAGAGTGAGAACTCGTAATAGTCTCAGGGAGTACATATGGAAGAGAACATGGCCAGCACACACTGCATCGAAATGAGGGTGTGTCTCATTCCCCTTCTTCAGAAAGATACGCAGATCGCTGACTGTACCCTCAGCGAACTCTGTAAGGACGATGAAGATAGACAGATCTTCACGCTTTAATCCGTCGATACTGACATACTTGTAGGGGAAACTCTCCTTAACAGCGATCAGATTGAGACTGTCAAGGACCGACTGGTCCACTGTAATGGGGTTGATCTCTCTCATGTATTTGGAAAATTAATTTCTCTTTGATAGGAGGAAAGGAAACCGCTTGATTGGCAGAAATCCGCAGAGGATCGAATCAAACGTTGCCCTCTTAATAGACGTCGGTTACTAATGGACCGGCAGGTCCCTGGATGCTTGTTCGAGTGCTGTTTGAATGCCTTTTGAATACTGTTCTAAGATGCTGTTTCCAGCTGCTGTTTCTGGATACTGTATCTGAATGCTGGGTCTGAATGCTGGGTCTGAATGCTGCGTCTACTGATCAGAGAATTGATTGATTGCTGATTGAGAAAACTGGTTGCTGCTGAGAATCTTGTTGATTGAAACAAAATACTGTTGAGAATCTTGTTGATTGAAACAGAATACTACTGAGAATCTGCTGATTGAAACTGAGTGCTGCTAAGGTCGTTGATTAAACTTTGATTATATGTTTGCCTGAGTACTGCCTGGATGCTGATTGAATGTTGTTTGAATAAAGGGGTCAATGGACGCTAGTCTTCTAACACCCAAAGATTTAGAGATTTGCGGATTTCAATGTGTCACTAGTTAACCTGAGTTGCTGGTTAAATTCAGATGGCACGTAATGGCTCTAAGTTCCTGACTTGATGAAACTGCAGATGACGAGTAGAACTTTCTTCAACCAAGACACCAAGGGAAACCGTGATGAGAGAGCCTGAGTACTTTTTGTTTTACACAAGTCTTAGCCTAGCCTGTTCAACTGTTTCCAGGAACGAACTGGCACTGTGCAACCGGCCATTGCCACCGTAGAAGTAAATCACGTACTCAATATACCTCTTACCTCTGACCATCTCTACTGCGTACCCTCTCTGAGTCAGCTTATGAGTCTCCATGTCTGAGAAGGCCTCTTCCTCCCACTTTTCCCTCTTGTCTTTTACTGAGCTGCACTTCACTACTAGGACCTCGTCTTCTCTCATCTTTCCTATGATTTACCAAGGTTCAAACATCAAGTAGGGTAGTGAGATTGACTGATTGCAGACGAGCTCAGCAAGCCTTGCACGCAGAGCACGGGACTGTCCTTGAGCTCGGGATCATAGAGGCTTAATCAGCTCATCCCGGTAATGTTGAGTACTCAGACCATTACGTTCGAGTCACTTCTCATTACGAGTGAGGAAGCATGCTCTGCAGTACTTTACTTCAAAGATAATCACGGTTCTCACTCAGAACAGGGGCAGTGCACCGTTTAAACCTATGAAGGTCTGAGTTTGCAAGGCTCCAAACTGGTCCAGGAGTTCGCGGCGAGTTTGTCGAGTCAGCACTCGGTCACTCACTGACTGATCCACCTGCTGAGTAAAGCTTGTGTTCACCAAATCCAAGCGTAAGTAAGTTGAGGCTGCGCTGAGTCCTCTTATTCTACACCGGATTTTCCGATCCTGTATTGAATTATCCGAGTCTACGTTAAGCTGCTATGGTCTGTTTTTGGTTTGCCTAATTCTGGTTTTAGTTGTCCGAGTCTGGTTCGAGATGTCTGAGTCTAGTTCGAGTTGTCAGAGTCTGGTCCGAATTGTCTGAGTCTGGTCCGAGTTTTCCGTGTCTAGTTCGAGTTGTCTGTGTCTAGTTTGAGTTGTCTGAGTCTGTATCTCACCATCGGTGGGAACCAGCACCGACCAGCGTTCCCATAGAAGCAAGAGGGCTCATTTTATCAGTTGCCCTCTCGATCGAACAGTGCCCGATACGCGACACTTTCAGATTCAAAAGTCTTCGGTTGCTTGCTCATCGGTCAACTGTTCAAATGGCCCAATTAGAACCTCGCACTTTTAAATCCTCCTCTCACAAATCCCCATCTAGCATATATTTAGCTAGAAGGTAAACAATTTTCTTTAAGATTTTATTTTTCCTGCTCATCAGTCCCAATAAAGGATAACGAGATTCTCGAAGAAAATGCTACCGAGCTAACCCGCTTCCCGCAGGTTGCTTACGGGCATTTCCCGAATCTC
>BFEA01000009.1:1867463-1891428 GCA_003427395.1 Chara braunii | reverse complement strand
AGGCTAAAGGTGCCACGCAAATCAGTACCCAACCACTCTTCACCGGCAAGCTCACACCATCATGCTCTTTCGCTCTCATCTCATTACTCGAGACCACAATGACTGTGGACAGAGGGTCCGAAGACAAACTTTGGTGGGCCAGTGACATCAACGATTAGACACATTTCATCCCGATTTAATTATTAGATGCAAAAACTCCTATTTTACAATCCCTCACTTTTACACTACTCAGGCTGGTCGGGCTCGATGCACGAGTTTACTTTACCAGTTTCCCGCACGTTCAATCACTTTCCATTCTGAGAAAAGAGGTTAAAGTGACCATTTGCACAACTTTGCTCAAGAGAAAGCTCAGAAGACATCACCAGCGTTGATCTCGTAACCTTTCATACATATCTCCGAGCCTCACTTTTACTTCCCGTGGCTGTCACTTAGCTCACTAAGCATCCCTATCGTAACGCCTTTTAGCTCACTAAGCATCCCTATCGTAACGCCTTCTTCCTCTTTTTCTTGGCAGCACAACTCGGAATCTCCCCTCTGAAGAAAACGGAAGGCAACGTTAATCCTCGTGCAAAGTCACCCACGAGAAACTTCACACACTGACAGATACATGGGTCTCCCACTGACAACCGCGTCCTCTCTCTGACTGAAGGAACGCAGTGATGAAGAATCCAAACGCCATGTGAGTTCTTACTTAATGATCTAGTTACCAAACCGCCTATCACTGTAACTCAGTCTCTATCAAGGGTTGGCGTCATCATAGGGGACAAGGCTCCTCTCTCTCTGGCCATATCAGGCTAGTACGGACGAGACTTACGCGCGCCGTTGCGCTCTAGTCCAAGGGAGCCTACAACTTCTCGCTGGGCAAAGTGACGTTGTCAAGGATTGCACGACGGCTTCCTCCCGCCTCCCTTCTCGAGTTCGCATATCCCATTCTTCCGCTCATGGTCTAAAAACAAGATCAGTTAAAGGGATGATAAGAAATCAGCAAGGTCAATGACGCACTGTCGCATCTCTCCTAAGATGGTAGACTAAGCCGCGAGAGACAGAAGCGAAGGTGACATCAACAACACTATGCGCGCAAAACTTCTCCCTAACCTCCTCTCTCCTCTCTTCTCTCGCTCTTCCCCCCTTTCTGTCGACTGTAGTTGGCTCATACCTCACACGAGCGCGTAGGCAGTGGTTGTCGTCAATCACATTGCGCGCGTCCCCCTCAGTACCAGACACACTCCCCCGCTTGGGTCCCTCTTACTACCCAGCAAAACTCACCCCTCCCTCACTTGCGAATACCAGCGTCCTCTCATCGCAAGAACGCGAAGTCACTGAATATGACGGTGAGGAAGAGATCATAGACACCACAAAAGAACGAAGCTCATTCCCCTATCTCACGTAAAAGTGGCCAAACCCTTTTTACTCCCCCGAATGACCAGGTCTTTCATCCTTGCAGCTAGCAGCTTTTCCATGGATCGCAGTTGCGCGCTCTCGCAATTTGCAGGCCACCGTTGCTTGCTTTCACTGGCTGCGTCACGCAATGCGACAGCTAGAGCAGAGAGGTGACGTCAACAAGAAACTTCTTGGTCGCCACTGCTCGTGTATATTTCTCTCTGAGATTCGCTTGCCCACCTTGACCTCTGGCGCGCCTCCCTTTTCACACGTGTCCCCCGCCACAGCACGAGGACTCACTGTGGCTCAGTGGACACCAAAACGCAGTGAGTGGACGTAGAGGCAGTGGTTGACATCAACTACGTCTAGCAAGATAGCGTCCTACTCATCCGCACCCCTCTCCTTTTCATTGACCTATCTTAACTTCTTCAAGACGTGCCACGTGCCGTCTGACGCGCGCCCCTCACATATGTCTCTTCCCCTTGTTCTGTTTCTCTCCCGCCCCGCAGCCTCTGGGCGTCAGTTGTCTCGAGCAGGCCTCGGGTCCCTCTTCCACCGGCTTCGCGGCTCGGTGATGCCTCTAGACCTCGCCTAGCCTATTCCAGGACCTGAGGTCCGTCTCCCGATCCCCCGCTTTACTCATCTCGCTCTCCCCACCTGAGTCCCTGTCCAGGTGGGCTTGTTCCAAGTCCGCCGTGTCCATTGAGGTCTCGGTCTCATGATACGAGACCGTTACCTGCATTTTCGCCGTTACGCCGTCCCTCCTGCAACGCCTCTCTGCACGGTCTCTCGTCTCCGTGATCGCGTCCTGTAGCCTCCCATCAGTCCGCATCTCCACCTCTTTTCCTCCTTCCACGTTGATCCTCAGTCTTAGCTCGTCTCCCCCGTCGTAGTTGAGTATAGTCGTGATCCAGGGCCCCTCCCCGGCCATGGGCTTCCACCGAATCTGGTGGTACCGGTAGCAGGGTCTATACCCGTGCAAAGCCATAGCCGCGTTTTGAATGGCCAGAGTCTCGATCCCAGGCGTACGCACTCGGATGACTTAACGCCCGTCTCCACTACTCCAACCTTTGGCCCCAGACTAGCGACACTAGTGCAACAAAATAATTTGCAAGCATCCTCAGACTATGAGCGACCCAATAGTCTAGCCTTTCCCCTTCTTTTTTATAGTCTCCTTTTACACTGTGATCCCCATGCTCTGAGTGGAAAACTCAAGATAACCTTAGTTTTGACTTATCAGTATCCTTATCAGTATCCCATGAATCTTGAAAATAATAGAATAAGTTAAATTAAAATTAAAGAAAAAGGAAAGAATGAAGCGATAAACTAAACACCGCTGGTCACTGCACACTCAGACCTTTCGCATCTCGCCCTTGCTGTTTAGTCTTGTCGTGACAATGATCTCGACCTCCAGGTTGTGGTCCCATAACGGGATACCGACCTGCGCTTTATTTTCTTCAAAATAAGTTACTGCCTATTTCCGTGATGGGTACCCGCATCCGATGGCAAGTAGGGGGTTCATGACCTCCTGTAGGGGGTGATGAACCTCACACCGATGCGGCCGCGGGTCGCCCTTCTTTTGGGGCCTAACCGCGCGGCACTCAGTCGGCGCTCACTCTCAAACGGAATAAGTGGGGCCGGCCAATTCGGGCCACAGCTCCAAATCCGGACCGTTGGCTTTCCCGCGATGTGACAGAAAGGTAAAGGAAGGCCGTGCCTGAAAACCGGTAAGGTAATAATAATAATCATCACAGAAAAGGAAAGATGGCAATTCAAATTTCCTCCGCGAAGCAGTCCCGCCTTAATAGTGGTGCGAGTCCACGCACAAATCTAAATCCCAACTTTCGACCCTTTTCCCCTTTTCCAGGTCTCGCTGTATCTATCCCCTAACACGGCCACTAGGGTCCTACCGCGCAATTCGGACGAGCAGGTCCGGTATAGGTGATATGCGAGGGGTCGGTGAGGCCAAGAACATCAGACCGCAGTCGCAGTCCGAAACCTGAATTGACGGCCTTCCCTACGAAGTGACAGAACCTAGAAGGAGAAACGAGTCTGAAAATCGATAAGTCAACAGTAAAGATTGCAATAAAAAAAAAAAAAAAAAAAAAAATTAAAAGAGAAAAACTCAACGGTACAGCAACCCGATACCACAAAATTATCCCAAATTAAAGCAAGGATCACGATCCAAAAGCAGTTCCGCCGCTCAGCTTTCCTTTTCACTCCTGCATAATTTTATTTTCTTTCATCTCTTTATCAAACCTTCCTTTTTGACAGTGACCTGTCCCAATACCTATCCCATAACCAGGGAAAAGGATGCTTGGCGCGCAGTTGAAAAGACCGAACTTGTCATTTCTCCTCTGCGTCCCAGGGCAGACCCGACGGCTACCACGGATACAGGTCGGTTCTGCTCTACTGTACAGCACGGCGCCGAGCCTGTGTGGACCAAAGGAAGGTCCTGTGGCGCACCCTTTTGTTGAGGGCAACGTCACAGGGACTAGCCCTCGCCGAGGTACAGCCTGGATACCAGGAACAGCAGAGGTCCAGGACACGTCTATAAGCCGGAGCATCGGAGCGAGGACTAGTACCAGGCAGGGACTTCGTACACAGGGGAGGGCCGGGATACCGCGCCCTTCGACAGCGGCTGTTGCAGCCCGCGAGGGAGGGCAGCAAGGAAGAGGCCGTGGCCGAGGAAGAGGGGGTCGCGGACGTGGAGGAAGAGGACCCGACACAGAGGGGTGGTGGCGAAGGTAGCTACTACGTGGGAGGAAGGGGCAATGGTCCCTCGCAAGGTGGCCGAGGTTAGAATTGGGACAAACCATATCCACCCCATCTTGGTTTGCCTGAAGGCAGACCTTGAGAAAAGTTGGGGATCACAGAGAAAGTCTGGCAAGAAAGGAAAGTTGTCGACCAGTGCCTTAAATGTGGTGACCCCAACCGCATTGTTCCCTATTGTCCAGATTACAAGGTACCAAAAGGGAACAGCCAGTAGGGGTCTCAGTTCCCTCTACAGGAACTTCGGATGTAAATAGACAAATATCCTTCCATCCGAAGGTTCGATTGGCAGAAACTAAAAAGAAAGATGGTCCCCACCTAGTCAACTGTCGAGAGGTAGTGTATGTACCTCTCTAGGTGGATCCCACGCTGGCATAGGGGATGAGTTGGCCACTCGTTGCCAAGCCTGGACTGGAATGAAGAAAAGAAAAGGACAGTTAATAGTTGCAGATCTAGAAGTTAATAAAGTAAGAGTAGGTGGAATGATTGATAGCGGGTCAACTCGCAGCAACATAAGTAAAAAAGGTTTGCAAAAGTTGTGTCTCGGGCTAAAGGTAGAGCAGTTGGATGAGCCTGAGGTAAGCAAATTAGCGAATAATAACCAAATTGTGTTAGATAGGTATGTTGAGGGGATTCAGACATACTTCCGGCTCGAAGCAATGGGGAAGGTGGAACGCGTTCTCCACTCTCTCACTCTCTTGGTGGAAGATAGTTTCCCTTTTGACATTCTTTTAGGCATGGATAGGGGTGAAGCTGCGGATGCGGATATAAAGTTAAGGGACCACGAGTGTTGGCTCCCTAGTTCGCAAGCTGGAAAGAAGAAAATCCGCCTGTCTGATGAATCCGGTAAGGAAAGCAGCTTAGCTCATTGTTGCATGAGTGCCCCCGCGTTCGCCCGCCATGTAAAGAAATACAATATGTGTGATCAAGTATTTGTGGCATATGTGCGCCCAGCTAAGGAAGGTGAAGATAAGGAAGAGGAAAACTCCTCAGAAATTGAAAAAATTCTCAAAGAATTCGCAGATGTGGCAAAGGCCCCAAGCGGTGTGGTAGAGCGACCGACCCATAAAACATCGCATTGAGGTTATACCCGGAAGTCAAATTCCAAAGGGCCCGATTTATAGAATGTCACCCAAAGAATTGGATGAATTGCGAACCCAACTCGATGAAATGCTGGAAAAAGGGTGGATAAGGCCTAGCTCCTCACCTTATGGTGCGCTAGTGCTATTTGTGCCAAAGAAAGATGGCGGGGTCCACATGTGCATAGATTATAGACGATTGACTGATATAACGGTTAAAAATGTTGAGCCATTACCAAGAATCAATGATCTATTGGATAGAGTTCAGGAAAGCAAGTACTTCACTAAGATTGATTTGAAGTCAGGGTATCATCAGATCAGGTAGAGCCAGAAAACCAACATAAGACTGTTTTTCGTACAAGGTATGGGCACTACGAGTTCATGCTGTTGCCCTTTGGTCTTACAAATGCACGTGCAACCTTCCAACGAACAATGAATGAACACTTTTTGTGAATGGCTTGGCGATTCGTTGTAATATATCTTGATGATAGTTTGATTTTTAGCAAGATTGTGAAAAAACATTGCGAGCATCTTCGACTTGTGCTTAATAAATTGTGTGAGGCAAAGCTGAAGTTAAACCCGAAAAAGTGTGAATGGGCAAAGCGTGAAGTGTTGTATCTGGCGCATGTGCTAGATGGAGAAGGAATCAAATCGGAGGACGTAAAAATTGCAACTATTCGAGATTGGCCTAACCCCCACACTCTGACGGAACTGCAGTCGTTCCTTGGTTTAGCTAACTATTATCGGAAGTTTGTTAGACACTTCACAATAATTGTTGCTCCCCTTCGTAGACTCTTGAAGAAAGAAACAATCTAGAAGTAGGACAAGGACTGTACGTCCTCATTTAAGCGTCTTAAGAAATGTTTAATCAAATATTCAGTGTTAAAAGTTGTTGATCCTTCCTTGCCCTTTGTGGTCACAACCGACGCCAGTCAGTACAGGATAGGTGTTGTACTCCAACAAGATGATGGGAATGGTTACAGGCCTGTTCAGTTTCTGTCCCGACGACTGCCTAGTGAGAAGGTCACCGCTTCCACGTATGAGAGAGGATTGTTTGCTCTCCGGGAAGCCTTGGATCATTGGCGACACTATCTCCTAGGACGCCATTTCAAAGTGTACTCAGATCATGAGACACTTCGCTAGCTAAACATGCAAGCTGGAACGACGCCTAAGTTGACAAGGTAGGCGGCGAAAATTGATCAATATGACTTTGAGCTTAAGCCAGTAAAGGGGAAATACAATGTTGTCGCTGACGCTTTAAGTCGAAGATCTGACTTTTTCGATGCTATTGTAACATATTTAGATTTAGGCACCGACATGCAAGATAAAATTAGAAATGCGTATTCCACTGATCCTGTCTATGGCGCTATGCTTAAGCGTATTCAAGAAGCACCACAAGAGTTTCCTAACTATCGGGTAACGCAAGGACTGTTGTTTCAAAGAACGGACGTGCATGATAGGCTTTGCATTCCAGACGTGGAAGAGATCAAAAGTGTGATCTTGGGGGAGTGCCATGATACCGGAGGTCATTTTGGGTGGAGGAAGACCTATGCTAATCTTCTATGTTCCTACACCTGGCCTCGAATGAAACCTAATTGCTTCGCATATGTGCAAGGTTGTAAAGTGTGTCAATGAAAAAAAGCACCACGCAGCCTCCCCTCGGTCTCCTTCAGCCTTTGCCCATTCCTCCAAGTTCAGGAGACTTTGTGTCCATCGATTTTATGAACACAAAGGTGAAAAGCAGGAACGGGAAAACCCAAGTTATGGTGATTGTTGACAAATTTAGTAAATTTACTATCTTTGTGGCATTACCTTCGCAAGCTAGAACTGACTTGGTAATTCGGGAATTCTTTAATCACTGGGTGAAAGATTATGGACATCCCTTGAGTATAGTTAGTGACACAAACTCGCGATTCACAAGTGAACAATGGCAACAACTGATGAATGTTTATGGCTCTAAATTGACAATGTCGTCAGGGGGCATCCTAAGACAAATGGGCAAACTGAGCAAATGAACAAGATTATGCAGCAAACACTGCGTATGTACATTCGTCCTGACCAGATTGATTGGGATGACCATTTGCCCAAAGTTGCTAGTGCCTATAATAACTTTGTACACTTATTTACTTGCAGAACTCCGATGGAGTTCCATCTGGGATGGCGTCCCCGCAGACCTATAGATTGTTTGAATCCATATCAAGTACACAAACTTCCTTTGGGAACGCGAAAATTCTCAATGCAATACCAAAGGGATCTAGAAAATGTACAAGAGAATATAGTCAAAGCTCAACATCAGATGATTGAACAGGCAAATAAACATAGAAGACCTCAGTTTACTGTACGCGATCTGGTATGGGTTAAATCTAAAGAGTTTATCCCAGAAGAGAACATCTCTCAAAAGTAGCTACCCGCCTACAGAGGACCATGGGAAGTATTGAATGTGATAGGAGACACGGACGGACCATCCTACGTTATTGAGATTCCTCTACACCTACATACGTATCCGGTGTTTCATGCGTCAAAGCTCTTACTGTGTGTAACTAATAAACTGTTTCTCAGTCGGAGGTCAGCAATTCCTCCGAGTATGGATGGAAAATTTGATGTTGATAAGATCATCGCTGAAAGTACTATTCAGACTGGACGCAGAGGTAGACCTCAGCGGCAATATAAAGTCAGATTTGCCTATCAAGATCCAAGTGAAGACCGCTGGTTTAGTAGGGAAGAGCTAATTGAATCAGCACCGCACATTGTATCTGCTTATGAAAGAGCGAGAAGAAGAATTAATATTGTGGATAGGTAAGAACTTTCCCAGAGGACTTCGAAATTAGGTTGGCGAGAGTAAAAGGGACTTTACGAATCAGACCCCAAACGGATGCCCCAGAAGCAAAGGGCCCTGTCGGCTAGAACTTAACTTCACGAGCAGCAACTCAAAAAACAAAGTTCCTGAGGTAAAAGTCACATCTATAATGACGTGGAAAGTCATTTTGAAAGGTCACAATAGTTCCTGAACGAACAGGTATTTCACAAAAGTTTCAAGACTGAGTTAGGGTCATGTCTCCTCGATGAAAAGACATGTCTGTTCGGCAATGAGTCAAAGGCTACAATCCCAGTCCAGTCATAATCCCACGAATCAGTCCTGATTCAGACCAGGAGTCCAAAAGACACGCCCGATGGCCCAAAGCAGCAGCAGACCATGGGAAAAGATACAGGGACACACACTTTGCAACAATCGGTACTGGGCAGGAGTCCCAGGCACATTTGAGGCTGAATGCAGGCCACGCCAGACCAGTCCAGCACTATAAAGGACTGGCCAACCTCCCATTTGGACAAATGCTCACTTCACATGAGAGTGTGGACGTGTCGTGGCACTTGTGCGCTAGATGTGTGTGAGCTGCGCTAGGCTGAAGAGCAACGCCAAGGAGAAGGAAGAGAGATTGCTGGCTAGAGGGAAGGCAGCCATATCTGCGTCAGAAGTGTTAGTATGTTAGTAGAGATAGCCCGTAGGAGACACCAGTAAGTAGTATTCAGAGTAGATCTTCGTGTGATAGGGAGTGTGCATGCATGATGAGTGAGGGAGAAGAATGCAGACGGGAGAGGGGGAAGTGTGAGCTATGATGACACTTACCTGTTGAGCGCTGTTGTTGACATTTGGCAGCTGGCACTGATGAGCGCCAGGATTGGAACTCATGTTGATCGAAGAAGACTTGTAACTCCGTTCAACGCCATACACTTCAAACTCACAAGGTTTTCTCTTTAAATATGGGTTTGAGAGTTGAGTAAAACTTCCTGGTTCTCATTCATTTTCTATTGGGTTTTGTGTGAGACTTCGCAGTCTATGAAATCGGTATACATATGCATGTGATCTGATACACTCCAGCAAGTGATGAACAGTCGGGTTACTTGCAATTTGGTATCGAAGCAGTACTTGTTACTCTCACTGGACACGCTGGCATGATCAAGGCCGAAGAGAAGTGAAGTGGTGTTGGATTGGGATAGTGAGGAGAAGACTTACTTGCGATTGGAGCGATTGAGCGAACGTGGAGTCTTCATCAACGACTACAAAGAAGAGAAGAACCTCTTGCCCCACTTACCTCGATTGATTGCAAATCTGTATGTTGTGTATCTCTTCCCCCTCCTTTCTGGCGGTCGATGCTGCTGTCTGGACAAAACCTGTGGCCTGGTCTGATCAGTTAGACAGGTCTAGAGAGTCAATATCTGGTCTTCGTGTTAGCTATCTGGTCTGTCGATAGGTAGGGAAGGAAGGTTGAGTCAGGGAACTGTGTACTGCCATGTCAGAGTGTAAGTGGTTGAGAACAACGAAACTCGTGATGAATTGAATCAGTTTTTGAAGAAAGTGCGAGTATCATCCGGCTCCCTTCTCTAACGAAAGTGACCAAGACAAGACCAATAGGCAGAGACCAGCTAAGTAATTAAACAGACAACAAACAAAGGAAGAAGGGGAAAAAAAAAGAGTTTCTACTTTGCATCTTGATTAAGAAAACGGTATATATCTTCTGCATTACTAATTTTCGATATTCTGAAGCAGCGACATCCAGATTATAATTAAAAAAAAAAACATCCACGTAGAAGGTAGATTAGGATCTGGGTTGTCTACTTGGTGGGCCACCGGAGGCTATCCCTGTGCTATCGCCCATCATGGATAATTATCCCATCCAAGGTATATTGGTCGTTTCGGTGTTGTTGGGGCCCCTCTTCAAATTGTTTTTTCCCCTTGGATTCGGGAGGGTCTGTACCTCCCGCATGATGCAGACAAGATATGGAAAAATAAAGCAAGGGTTGCCGGCGGCAGAGCAAGCAGAAGTGGATCACCGCCTGGCGGAGAAAAAAAGAGAAAGGATTAAAAAAGAAACAGAAAGAAGAAGAGGTAAAGAAAATAAAAGAAGAAAGAGAAAAACTAAAAAAAGAAATGAAGGAGAAAGAAAGAAAACTGCAGGAAAAGCGGAACGCAGTGGAAGAAGAAGAAGAAGAAGAATAAAAAGAAGAAATAGAATCAGAGGATGGTTAGAGATTGCACAGATGTCAGACGGAAAGAGGGGAATCCAGCAAGCCTGGTGGCATCTCAATTTAGATGGAAGCCATGAATTGGCTAGATCAGTTTGGATATAGGACCCCCATGTATGTTGAGTCGGAGGAGGACAAGAATGCCTTTGTTGAGCTGCTCGCCGCAAGAGATGACCCTGGAGAGAAAGAAATTTTGATTCAAGAAAAGAAAGCAAAATTAAATAATAAAATGGTGGCAGCAAAGAGGCAATAATTTATAGAATGTCACCCAAAGAATTGGATGAATTGCGAACCCAACTCGATGAAATGCTGGAAAAAGGGTGGATAAGGCCTAGCTCCTCACCTTATGGTGCGCTAGTGCTATTTGTGCCAAAGAAAGATGGCGGGGTCCACATGTGCATAGATTATAGACGATTGAATGATATAACGGTTAAAAATGCTGAGCCATTACCAGGAATCGATGATCTATTGGATAGAGTTCAGGGAAGTAAGTACTTCACTAAGATTGATTTGAAGTCTGGCTATCATCACATCCAGGTAGAGCCAGAAGACCAACATAAGACTGCTTTTCGTACAAGGTATGGGCACTACGAGTTCATGGTGTTACCCTTTGGTCTTACAAATGCACGTGCAACCTTCCAACGAACAATGAATGAACACTTTTCGTGAATGGCTTGATAAATTCGTTGTAATATATCTTGATGATATTTTGATTTTTAGCAAGATTGTGAAAGAACATTGCGAGCATCTTCGACTTGTGCTTAATAAATTGCGTGAGGCAAAGCTGAAGTAAAACCCGAAAAAGTGTGAATGGGCAAGCGTGAAGTGTTGTATCTGGGGCATGTGCTAGATGGAGAAGGAATCAAATCGGAGGACGTAAAGATTGCAGCTATTCGAGATTGGCCTAACCCCCGCACTCTGACGGAACTGCGATCGTTTCTTGGTTTACTGTTATCGGAAGTTTGTTAGACACTTCACGATAATTGTTGCTTCCCTTCGTAGACTCTTGAAGAAAGAAACAATCTGGAATTGGGACCAGGATTGTACGTCCTCATTTCATCGTCTTAAGAAATGTTTAATCAACTGTTCGGTCTTGGAAGTTGTTGATCCTTCCTTGCCCTTTGTGGTCACAACCGACGCCAGTCAGTACGGGATAGGTGTTGTACTCCAACAAGATGATGGGAATGGGTACATGCCTGTTGAGTTTGTCCCGACGACTGCCTAGTCAGAAGGTTGCCGCTTCCACATATGATAGAGAGTTGTTTGCTCTCCGGGAAGCCTTGGATCATTGGCGACACTACCTCCTAGGACGCCACTTCAAAGTGTACTCAAATCATGAGACACTTCGCTGGCTAAAAATGCAAGTTGGAATGACGCCTAAGTTGACAAGGTGGGGGGCGAAAATTGATCAATATGACTTTGAGCTTAAGCCAGTAAAGGGGAAATACAATGTTGTCGCCGACGCTTTAAGTCGAAGATCTGACTTTTTCGATGCTATTGTAACATATTTAGATTTAGGCACTGACATGCAAGATAAGATTAGAAATGCGTATTCCATTGATCCTGTCTATGGCGCTATGCTTAATCGTATTCAAGAAGCACCACAAGATTTACCTAACTATCGGGTAACGCAAGGACTGTTGTTTAAAAGAACAGATGTGCATGATAAGCTTTGTATTCCAGACGTGGAAGCGATTAAAAGTGTGATCTTGGCGGAGTGCCATGATACAGGAGGCCATTTTGGGTGGAGGAAGACCTATGCTAATCTTCTATGTCCCTACACCTGGCCTCGAATGAAACGTGATTGCATCGCATATGTGCAAAGTTGTCAAGTGTGTCAACGAAAAAGAGCACCGCGCAGCCTCCCCTTGCCATTATACAGGAGGGCATTTTGGGTGGAGGAAGAACTATGCTAATCTTCTATGTTCCTACACGCAAGGACTGTTGTTTGAAAGAACAAACGAGCATGATAGGCTTTGTATTCCAAACGTGGAAGAGATTAAAAGTGTGATCTTAGGGGAGTGCCATGATACATGGAGATTAAACGTCGGCAACCCTTGCTCTACCGCCGAGCAATGCCGGCACGCTGAAGCACTGCGAGGTGCTGCGCTGCGTTAGGTTGAGGTGAGGCAGGCTGGCGCTAAGCGATAGGGCGCAGCCTGGGCGTAGGGCGCTGGCGGCCATAGCCGGGCTGCCTGTGGGCGCAGAGGGAGGTTGAGGGCGAAGGTGGTTCTTTGGAAGGTGAAGGGCGCTGTGTGGGATAACAAGGGAGAGTGAGGGTGAAGAGAGACGTACCTGGTGGAGAGGAGGTTGGCATTGGTGTTGACGTCATCACTCGCTAGTCGTCAAGTTGTCTGGTTGCTTCCACGCTGTAGTTGTAGTGTTAGGCTATAGAGTACATAGGGCGCCTGGTGCCATTCAAGAGAGAGAGCTACATTGGGTTATGCTGTTGGTGTTGCCCAATTGGGCTTGGACATTGACTCACGATTCTCTGTACCGTTCTCAAATGGATGGTTACTCGGTTCCATTGTGCTATTTGCTCTTGCTTTGACTACTTGGACTTCAGTGTGATTTTGCAATTTGGATTATTGTGCTTCGTCCACATTCATGTTCCTTGCATTTTGGTATCAGAGCTGGTTCCATTCGCCACTTACCTTGGTGCGCTGGCATTATACAGACTTGGTGCGTTGACCATGCTTCTTCACAGTTGGTTCTTGTGATGTCAGTCCATATTAGGCGCACGACCTGGGTAGAGAGGTGTGCGCCGGAAGGCTATACGGCTTGGGATGCCGTGGTGACGGCGGAATGTATGATTGGTGATGAGAGCATGCTGATGTGGCATTTGGCTGAGGTGGCACTGCATTGCGTTGTGGGTGGTACAGAGGCTACGACCGGTCATCAAATGCACACTCAGCTCAATTGGTGAGAAATTTGTTCCCTTACCTTATCTACTCTCTCAATCTCTTCTTACGCGAGGAAGTGAGTTCAACTTGAGAATCCTCTCTTTTGGTGAGGTGTCGTGAGCGCTCTACCTTGAGAGACGACAATCTTCCCGGTGGCGCATCTGGAAGGAGAACGGGCGGTGCCTCTGAAGGGCCTTGACCGAAGCACGTGGGTCACGGTCACCATGCCAACCCAATGGGATTAGTACACGTATGCGATGGCTGCTTTGTCCATGAGGGCACTTTTGCTGCGCTGATAGAGGGGTGTGCTGATTGAACAGGGTTATGCAGACGCTCCCAGACCGTCTATAAACATTTCTGGATGCGGTTCCGATCTGACAACTGGCTGTGATCTTGGTCCTGATTGCGACGTTAAATAATTCCTGAGCCACCTTGGGGGCAGTCCTTAAATAGGCCACTTGATCAGCCAGATCAGTCGGACGTACGACTCGTTGCACGAGAGGATAAAGAAAGGGCAAGCCTGGTCATAAGCATGCACCTGGGGCACAAGGGTGGGCCGACATTGCACACCTATGACACTGCTGCTTAATGATGCTCATCAGTATGTTGGATCGAGGGGACGGTAGGTTCTAATTGGTGCTCAACTATAAACACAACCAGATCCACTGTTCATACATCTGCAACATAATTTAGTTTTATTGTTGATTAGTTGGTTGAAGACTGCTAACACCTAACAAACAGTTTAGTTTAGGACTGTTGTATACTACCATAGCCAGTTCTATGCAAAACTTTTGTAAGTGAACTAATCATGATATTACTAAAATATGTTACGGTCTTTTATGAATGTTGTAGGCTGCCACTTGATCGGATGAGTAGGGAACCTGCCGAACACATTTATTCTTAGAAAATTAGGTGCTGGTCACACATGCTGTGGTAGGATTCCAACACGGAGTTGTAGTGCAGATAGTGTTTGCCTTACTGATGAGTGGGTCAGACACCGATGAGGGTAGAGTTGACGATGCTAGGCTGACACATTCGAGATCACCCGCGCATGTTTCAGGCCCTACAACCGGGAGATGAGAGACGGCTTCGTGCCGAAGTAAGAGCTCGTGCTCTCGCAGCAGCCAAAGATACAGCACTAGTTGCAAGTCGGGTGTTGGCAGCCGCAAACACCGCAGCTAGGGAACAGGCTGCAGCAGCAGCCAGAGCAGCAGCAATGGCTACCACAGCAGCATCCTTTGCTGCATCCTCGTCTGGGACCCAGTTGGGGATGCCCCCAGGGTCCACGGGTACTTACGGGTCAGTAGGTTCCGGTCAGTCCACAAGTCAAATGGCGGGCTCGCAGTTCAGCCCGTTGACCCCACGCGGGAGGGAGCTTCAAGAGCTCCAGCAAGTCGAGAGGATCCGCGCACGGTTAGAGAGGGAACTGAAACAAGCAACCAATAGAGAAAAGGAGATCAAAAATGAAACAGCCAAGCTTGATACGTTAGAGGCAGACAAAGCTGCATTAGAGGGTTTGGATGAGTCAGCTATGTCTGACCAAATGAAAGTGTTGAAGGCCAGCATACTGTCGCTGCATGCGCACGTGGACAGCAGGCTGGACTTCATGCAGAACTCTTTGGACCAAATCTTGGACCTTTTGCAAAGGCCAGGATTACGGCCAGCAGCACAGTCGCCGTTGCCGTTAACGGCGATGTCAGGCCCCTTTCCGGTACAAGCTAGCACACAGGCAAGTGGTACGTCTGCAGCAGCCGCACAGACTGTTGCTTCTTCTTCTTCTGGTCCAGCGGTGATATCTACACCATCACCTCAACAAACTGTTCCACCACAGGGATAGCAGCAAGGTCAATGGTACCCAAAGACCCCAATGAAACCGCCCCTTGCCTTCTCCGGTGAGAAGAAGGACGAGGAACTCAACACTTGGTTGAGAATGGTTCCAGTGTGGGTAAGGGCAAAGAGGACTTTGCAAGAGGACGAGGTGATTACTGTTGCATCTTCCCTTGAGGGTAAGGGAGCCAAATGGCTGGATGGATTAGTAGCGAAGGCCGGGTTCGGACGACGCATGGTAGAAGCTCGCTGGCACAATCCGCAGCAGGCACAAATTGCCACTGTCGTTCCCGATATACGCTACGATGACCAGGTCTTATGGACCATGTTTCTGAGATGTCTGCCCGAGAGTCTCAGAAATTTGCTGGCCAGCGAGGCTCGCCTCGAGTATCATTCCTTTGAGACCTTCTCTAGAAAGGCCTTAGATTTGGAGGCTACTCTAGGAAGTGCTCAACCTACTCCAGTAGACGGGAGGAATAAGAAGAGTCCAGAGGAGTGGAAAAAGAAGGCGAGTCGATTGATGATGGTTGAGTCTGATGGGACCCAAACCGAGATTGATGAACTTTCTGACCTGATGGACAGTCCAGAGTACGACGGCGAGGAAACCGCTGAGGGTAGCACCCTCGCCGCAGTAGTGAAGACTAAGGCAGGTGGCCGAGGGCAGGGCCATCAAAAGAGTCAAAGGCAGGCCGCCTCCAATCAAGCCAAAGTTGCTGATTGGGTCAAGGCAGGTCTTAATCAGGAAGTGTGGCGGGACCGTAGAGTGCGTGGTGCTTGCATTAACTGTGGTGAATACGGACACACCTAGTACAAGTGCAAGAACGCAAAGGTCACGCAGAAGATACCTCCTAAGGGTGGGGTACCTTCTTCCCAGGTTTCAAGCTCGGGAAACATGTGAGGCCGATGAAAGTTTTAGCTGCTTCTACTCATGGTGAAGTGGGTCAGATACCCTCCCCACTTCATGAGAAGGCCATAGCTAATGACTCTTTAGTCACCCTGCAGACTCATCTAGACCAAACTATGCTTTGTACGTTGGATGTGTCTGAAGCCTTAGAAGATTTGGAAAGTGAGTGGTCAAGCAAGGACCCTCGCGAATCTTGGGTGGCACTAAGTAGAGGTCCTAGAGGGGAACATTTCGTTGTGGAAGTTGCTGTAGGAGGCCGCAAATGTGGTGCCTTCGTAGACATCGGCTCCACGCGGAATTACATAAGGCGCGACTGTTTGGAAAGGCTGCACCTAAAGGACCGGGTACAACACCTTAGTAGACCGGTAGCATCTACTTTGGCCAATAAGGAGCGCATGGTTGTCACAGACTATGTCAAGGATGTAGTGTGTACCTTCTCCTATGGAGGAGGGGAACTTAATCACAAGATTTCGTTCCTGGTTAGCGACGACTTACCATTTGATATGTTGTTAGGAATGTACTACCTTGAGATTGCCAAGCCCCAGTTTGACTGGGACAAGAAGGTGCTAAAGCATAAGTTGTAGGATGGAAGGATTGTGAGACTAGCTAAGGCCAGTAGCTTAATAGAAACCTATGGCTGCTTGTGCGCATCAACGTTCTATAATTATTATAAACAGAACCAAGAGGAGGGTATGCACCTAGTGTATGTCTCTGAGAAAGGGGAGGCCGTTAAAACACCCCCAGAGATAGAACACGTCGTTGCTAAGTTCCATGATTTGTTCACAGAGCCCACAAGAGTCGTAGAAAGGGAGATTGTCCACGCCATAGAAATTATTCCAGGGAGTAAAACCCCAACGGGAAGGATCTATAGGATGGCTCCGGCCGAGTTGGACAAACTTCGGCGACAACTGAAAGAGCTGTCAGAAAAGGGATGGATACGGCCGAGTACTTCCCCCTTCGGATCTCCAGTGCTATTTGTACCGAAGAAGGGGGGTACATTGAGGATGTGCATTGATTACARAGGCCTCAATGCCATCACAGTGAAAAACGCAGAGCCTCTACCTCACATAGACGACCTATTGGATAGGGTGCAGGGATGTAAGTACTATAGCAAGATAGACTTAAAGTCTGGTTACCACCAAATTGCTATAAGACCTGAGGATCAACACAAGACTACTTTTCAGACCCGATACGATCTATATGAGTTTGTAGTGATGCCCTTTGGCCTTTGCAATGCGCCGGGTACATTCCAGCACGCCATGAGTAGGATCTTCCATGACTACTTAGATAAGTTTGTCGTCGTGTACCGTGATGATATTCTTATCTTTACTAAGTTTGTCGAGGAGCATGCACAACATGTTGAGACTGTATTTTCACTCTTGCGACAACCCAAGTATAAGGTCAACCTAGAGAAATGTGAGTTTGGATGCACTAGGATTTTGTACTTGGGTCATGAAGTATCCGCGGAAGGGATTAGGCCGAAAGATGCGAAGGTGGCTAGTATCAGAAACTGGCCACGACCTCAGACTGTTACTGAGGTCATATCTTTCTTAGGGATGTGCGACTACTATAGGAACTTTGTGAAGAACTATTCCACAGTCGCCTCTCCTTTGACTGATCTAACTCGACTTGACACACCTTGGGACTGGAGTGATGAATGCGAGGCTGCTTTCAAACGATTGAAGCATGCACTCATGAATCATGAGGTTCTCATGGTGCCCGATCCTCAGAAGCCTTTCATTGTGACCACTGACGCAAGCCAATATGGCATTGGCGCAGTGCTGGCTCGGCAGGATGGGAAGAAGTTGAGACCGATTGAGTACATGAGCAAGAAAATGCCATCAAAGAAACTGGCGAAGTCCACCTACGAAAGGGAACTCTATGCTCTCTACAAGGCAGTTGTCCATTGGAGGCACTTTCTGTTGGGACAATTCTTCTATTTGAGAACTGACCATCAGACCCTTAAATGGAT
Source organism: Chara braunii (assembly GCA_003427395.1). Classification (NCBI taxonomy): domain Eukaryota; kingdom Viridiplantae; phylum Streptophyta; class Charophyceae; order Charales; family Characeae; genus Chara; species Chara braunii. Next base: position 1,873,569 of record BFEA01000009.1, on the reverse strand, counting down.
CAAGACTCAACCGACTCTTTTTGATGCACTCAAGCGCTGGATTGAGGTCATAGATCAGTATGACTTCAAGCTAGAGTATCTAAAGGGAGAGTATAACAAGGTTGCAGATGCGCTGTCACATAGGGCAGACTACCTAGGGGCACTAGTTTCAGAGTTTGGTGTATCTGAGGAAGTAACTCAATCACTGGTGGGAGCCTATCAGGAAGACCCTGTCACGATGGACATCATACGCAAACTTTAGGCAAAAGATAAGGCCGCAGAAGATGAGTTTGTGATGGTGGACGGGTTACTCTTTCTTGAGAAGGCTGGGTGTAAAAGATTAGTGGTACCATCTAGAGAGAGTTTGCACAGTTTATTTCAAGGGGAATGTCATGACGCACTTGGACACTTTGGCTACAAAAAGACAAGTGTCAATCCAGTACAACGATTTTGGTGGCCCGGAATGCTAGATGATGCAAAGACGTATGTGGAGACCTATCACGTCTGCCAGCGGGACAAGCCGCGAACTCAAGAACCGCTTGGGTTGCTGAAGCCCTTACCTATCCCCGCTGGTCCGGGACAGAGTGTTTCCATGGATTTCATGGACACCCTGGTGACCAGTAGGAGTGGCAAGAGGCACATCTTTGTCATCATAGACCGATTCACCAAGTACGCTAGACTAACAACCATGCCAGAGACTGAAAGGACTGAACACGTCATCAAGTTGTTTATGGACAACTGGGTGCGTGATTTTGGACTCCCAAAGTCAATCGTTAATGACAGAGATGTCCGCTTCACAAGTGAGCTGTGGAAGAAGACTGCTGAGCAATTGGGCAGTCAACTTCAGATGACTTTTGGGAATCACCCCGAAGCCAACAGATAGGCCGAACAGATGAACAGAGTTGTACAACACCTGCTGAGGCATTACATCAAGCCCAGCCAGGATGACTGGGATGAGAAATTGCCTCTCATTGCCAGCGTGTACAACAACGTTGTACACAGTAGTACCGACGTCAGTCCTAACCAGCTGCACTTGGGATGGAAGCCTAGATCAGCTTTGGACTTCCTCCTACCTGAGAACCGACCCTCTGCAACTCCGAGCACACTTGAATATGGTGTGCAGTATGAGAAGTTGCTACAGCAAGTTGTCGAGCACATCAAGAAATCTCAGCAAGCAATGATTGCTTCTGAGAACAAACATCGTCGACAATCCTCGTTTCTGGTAGGGGAACGTGTCTGGGTCAAGGCTAGTGAGCTAGGACAGGAATTCGGAATCTCTCGAAAACTAATGCCTCAATATTTTGGTCCCTGGGAAGTCCTGGATATAATTGGAGATGAGATGGATGGTCCTACCTATGTTATCCGTATCCCTGGACACCTACGCACTCACCCTGTCTTTCATGCCTCAAAGCTTGCACCTTTCGCTGAGACAGATCAATTCCCTTCAAGGAGATCGATGCTGCCCCCATGGATGGCCAAGTGGACATCGACGACATTGTGGATCACAGAGACCGGCCTGTTCCAAAGCCACTGGGTCGAGGAAGACCTCCCAAACCCAAGAGAGTATCGCGTCAGATTCAGGCATCATACGGATCCAAAAGAAGATCGGTGGTTCACCAGTGAGGAACTGATTGACACAGCTCCTCAAGTGGTGGCAAAATATGAGAGGATGTTAAAAGGGAAGGCACCTGCGAAGTAAGCATCTCAGCGAACTTTCGAAGCTAAGGGGGATGGAATGTGAGGATTGAGCCCTCAAAGGGGCCTTGCCGTGATGTACATGTTCTGGGCTAAGTGAAGGCGGGCCAACAAATCAACGAGAGCCCCTTTGTTCAAACATTTCACGAAGTGGGGGTCCATACAGTTGCCGCACGCCAGTTGGTTGGAATGCACCGAGTACCGGATCTCTGCAAATGCAGAAAGACCAAGGCCCCACAATTGGTTAGGCCCTGGGCACATAAACGTGAGGTCCACATTGCATGCTGAATATAGAGGCCGGAAATGCCAAAGGGAAACCGGTCCACTACCCGAATCTGGACGCAGACTTTGATGAAAGAGGCACAACTGTATTTTGTGGGCTCCAACCGCATTGGGCCTGGGTACAGGTACTGACGCCCAGGCGCAGGCTCAAGGGAGGCCGCCCACACGCAACATTGGCATATAGGCAGGGAGGGCGAGTGGGCAGGGATCTTGGCCATTGCGAGCAATGGCAGCACACTGAAGCATTGCGAGGTGCTGCGCTGGTGCTGCGTTGCGCAAGGCTGAGGTGAGGCAGGCTGGCGCTAAGCGGTAGGGCGCAGACTGGGCGTAAGGTGCTGGCGGCCATAGCCGGGCTGCGTATGGGCGCAGAGGGAGGTTGAGGGCGAAGGTGGTTCTTCGGAAGGTGAAGGGCGCTGTGTGGGATAACAAGGGAGAGTGAGGGTGAAGAGAGAGACGTACCTGGTGGAGAGGAGGTTGGCATTGGTGTTGATGTCATCACTCGCTGGTCGTCAAGTTGTCTGGTTGCTGTAGTTGTAGTGTTAGGTTGTAGAGTAGATAGGGCGCCTGGCGCCATTCAAGAGAGAGAGCTACATTGGGTTATGCTGTTGGTGTTGCCCGATTGGGCTTGGACATTGACTCACGATTGGGGCACTCAAGCAACAATGAGCTAAGCTGCTTTCCTTACTGGATTCATGGAACAAGCGGACTTTCTTCTTTCCGCCTTGCGGATTAGGGAGCCAACACTCGTGGTCCCTTAACTTTATATCCGCATCTGCAGCTTCACCCCAATCCATGCCTAAAAGAATGTCAAAAGGGAAACTATCTTCCACCAAGAGAGTGAGAGTGGAGAACGCGTTTCACCTTTCCCTCTGCTTCAAGCCGGAAGTATGTCTGAATCCCTTCAACATACCTATCTAACACAATTTCGCTATTATTCGCCAATTTACTTACCACGGGCTCATCCAACTGCTTTACCTTTAGCCCGAGACGCAATTTTTGCAAACCTTTTGTACTTATATTGTTGCGAGTTGACCCGCTATCAATCATTCCACCTACTCTTACTTTATTAACTTCTAGATCTGCAATTATTAACTGTCCTTTTCTTTTCTTCATTCCCGTCCTGGCTTGGCGACGAGTGGCCAACTCATCACCTATGCCAGCGTGGGATCCACCTAGAAACCAGGATGGGGTGGATATGGTTTGTCCCAATTCCAACCTCGGCCACCTTGCGAGGGACCATTGCCCCTTCCTCCCACATAGTAGCTACCTTCGCCACCACCCCTCTGTGTCGGGTCCTCTTCCTCCACGTCCGCGACCTCCTCTTCCTCGGCCAATGCCTCTTCCTTGTCGCCCTCCACCGCGGGCTGCAACGGCCGCGTAGTCCCCCTCCTAAACTATCGAACCGTTGGGTGCTCCCTCCATACCATAGTCTATTTGGTCTTAGGAGAGAGTCTCAACACCTTCTTCAAAGGTCAGAAGGTGGTTGTCTTTCCCAGATATATTCCCTGAGATTGTGCGGTTTTGCCACTTCTTTCCTGCTTGCATATCTTTCCAATAGTGCCAATAATTTGCTTACTTCCCCTATTTCTTCTTGTTGCACTTCCTTCTTCTTCTTGTCTCCATCTCCACCATCTCCATCTCCGTCTCCTCCATCTCCTCCGCCGCCTCCTAATATTTTCTTAGCCACGGCGGGATTTGCCAGTCTCTTGGCTAGTTGTTCATCTAGCTTCTCTACGCAAGTTATTATATGTCTATCAACTTCCTGTGCTGATCTTTGCAGAAAGTTGTTCCAAACCCCTTCCTCTCTGATGTGACAACCCAAAGCTAATCTAGCAGGAAGTTGATAGTCTGTACCGATTGGTCTGAATGTGCTCACGGGACGACGTCGGAGTCAATAGCTTGGGCCATCTCTCGAGAAGGTGAGGGTGTATCCACCATCTTGACCTTAGCAGGAACCAACTACAATTCCTACTGGCCCGACATGTTTCTTGAAGCAGTACCAGAAGTGCTGGCAACGTTGCTACCCTCTGCCCTTGTCCCATCCCAGGCAGGATCTTTTCCGTGACCTTACGGTTCCGACACTCGAACTTCGTATGGCCATATTGGTCACAGCGAATGCAAGCTGCTCGGGCGTACCGATCTCTCCACACATCCTCAGTAAGCCCCGCTTTCTCCCATGGAGGAGCATTCGGTTCTACTTGACTCTTTGACCGGAAACCTCCACGGCATTTACCGGTCGCCTTACCTTTTTGTACTGAGGCAGCAACTACTCCACTCTGACCCTAGTCCCACCTGGAAGTCTTCGTCTAATTCTATGGTAGACCATCGTTGTCGTCGAACATGATGTGCCCCTTGGCCTTCCAATTAGGAGGCAGTTTCTTTTTCCAACCATCCGTTGTGGGTTGGTGTCCATGCCCGATCTTTTCTTCTAGATCTAGGGCCTTCTTGCTAAACGAGGGAAGTTGTGGACTGTGATCATGGCCTCACTTGCCAACCGATCCCTGATCTCCATAGTGAGGCACCTCAGGAAAGTGGTGAGTAAGACCTGGGGGTTGTAGCGTACGCCATGAACACAGATCAGACACTCTACCACGTTTATGGCATCCCTTACCCTTCCTTGAGCTCAAGGTCAATATCCCGTCGGTGGCCTTTTGAACCTCCTACGGGTCATGCCACCTTTCCTCCACCAGCTTGATGAAATCATACAGTCTCTAAGTGGCTGCCCAAGCGCGGAAGTCATGACCGTACCCCTGTAATTGCACGTGCCCGCTAAACCACCTCGCTGCACTCCCCTCAAGATAGGAGGCAGCCACAAGCACTTCCTCGTTAGACAAGGTTAACTTGCACTTCACGTAGATTGGCACCGTCCTCAACCATGTGTCCAGGTCCTCACCCTTCTTATCACCTGAGAAGGGTTTGGGTGATGCAATGGCAGTGTTCGGAACCCATTGTCCTTGTCTCGGGCGCAACTCCAAGCTCTGAGGCCTGGGGTGCAAGCTGCTGCACTTGCTGCTGTTGGGGTTGTGTGCCTTGCGGCTGTGCTGGCTACAAGGCGGCAGGCTGGCCTGTTACAGCAGTCTGCAACGCAGGTTGGGAGAACACTGTCTGAACATGAATCTGTACACTAGGACATGCTGAGAACCCGCCTGTCAATGGCATAACAAGATGGAAGCGGCCTGTACAGACACCGGAGGAAGTGTAGATGCGACTACCCCGGTTACCAATGGGACAAAGGGAGGAGGTTGTACCACAGGCCAGGCACCTGGCCCGAATGGTGATGGTGTAAGTTGAATACACCCGACCAGCACGACCAAACTTCTCTGAATGTCCTATAAGAGAGCCGTGTGGTAATCCCGCACCTCTACTACATCTAGCAGGGCCGTCCTAACAATCCTCACATCATCACCCATATTCGTCAAGTCCATCTCCTCTAACTCTCTCGACTCCGCTTCTCTCCGCTGCATCGTCGCTTTACGTCTAATCATCCTCTCCTTCTCTGCCTGTATCTCATCTAATGCCTGCTGTAGCTGTGTTTCGCGAACGCTGGCTCGCTGAATGGCGACCTCCTCAGGAGTGATGGCTGGCTATCACACCACCAAACTGACTCTGGGTCTGTGCGATCATTGAACCAACAGCGCCTGAACTACTAGTCTGGGAACTCTGCTGCATCCCATAACTACTCACTTGAGAGCCCTGTTGTGCAGAAGTGGCCATTTCGGTCGTTGAGACAGCTGCCTCTCTTAGGAAAGCCCTGCTTGCCTCTACGCCCCTGCCCCTCCTCTGCTGATGCTGCCTTTCCTCAGCCTGTCTGAACAGGAGGCGGTCTCCCTCGGCTCCTAAGGCTCCCTGGACCAACGGGAGTCTGCGGCTTGACAACGAAAGATCCGATCGTCCGGGTCAGGGTACTCTCCGTCGCTCATATGCTACAGCACTGTACACTGTCTGCACTAGGGACACACTCGGTTGCCTACCGCATCGTAGTGGTCAGACCGATTTTAAATACATAAAAATAAAAACTGCGTCGCATGCTGTTCTCGTTCGGTTGCCGAATGCGAACGTGAACGGGTCGGAAAACGGACCGAACACGAACGTTTTTTTTTTTTTTTAATATATATATGGGTCTGGGGGGTTAGGGGGGGGGGTTCCCATC
>BFEA01000009.1:1826290-1863790 GCA_003427395.1 Chara braunii | reverse complement strand
ATTTTTTGTTCGAATTCGAACTGGGCACCTGGCTGCCCCTTCCCACCAGGCCGCCCGCCCAACCCCGCCCCCCAAACATCCCCCCTACAGCCCCAAGGACCCCCAGACCCTCGAAGGGCCGGTAACGCCCGCTGGGCGAACGCGTTCGCAAGCCTCCAAAAGTCGTTAGTGTGAATGCGTTCGCTTCCCGTTCGGGCGAAGGGCCGAACGTGTTCGGACGTTTGAAAAACTTTCGAACACGTTCGGTGTGCTACGCAGAATAAAAATAATTAATCGGTGGCAATATCAGTTGATACACAGTTGGGTCCCTCAGGTAAGTCCACATTCCTACAAACGAAACTATTTCATTTGACTAGTCCGCAAACAAATGCAATAACCCATGTAGTAAGCCTCGTGGAAATTGAGGGCCTCGCCAGGCCACATCCAGGCCCAGGGCAAAACGTGGGAAAAGACCCCAACAAAAGATTCAGGGCCTGGACGAGGTACAGTTGACAAAAGTCAACTGTCGAAAACCCCAACAGTCAAAGTCAAAATGTACCCAGCCCAGGCCGCCGGTCGGACACACACATTTGTTTGTATGCAGGTCCCTAGACAGCATCAGGTCCAAGGGGAAAGCCTGCAACTGTACAATCCAGACCTTCGGCTGTGAATCAATCTAGACGACTGAGGGGAGGAGACCCAAGGCCAGAGAGCCTCGTCAATGCTACTTAAAGACTGGCCTCGAGGTGGTCAACATTCAGTCTTGCCATGCTGCTTTGACGCTGGCTCGACTTTGAGGAGATGCTGGCTAGGACGCTGGCTGTCCATATGCGTTGCGAAAGACGGCACGAGGTGGAGGCAGCAGGCTGGCGCTTCTTGTTCTGTGTGCCAGGAATGCTGATGTGGCGTTGCCTCTGGTCTACATTGCATGCTGATGTGCCGCTACCTCTGGTCTACATTGCATGCTGATGTGGCGCTACCTCTCGTCTACATTGCATGCTGATGTGGCGCTACCTCTGGTCTACATTGCATGCTGATGTGGCGCTACCTCTCGTCTACATTGCATGCTGATGTGGCGCTACCTCTCGTCTACATTGCATGCTGATGTGGCGCTACCTCTGGCCTACATTGCATCCTGATGTGGCGCTACCTCTGGTCTGGATTGCATGCTGATATGGCACTACCTCTGGTCTACATTGCATGCTGATGTGGTGCTACCTCTGGTCTACATTGCATGTTGATGTGGCGCTAACACTAGTCCACATTGCTGATGTGGCGCGTGCCACTCATCTCCATTGATGATGTGGTGTATGCCACCTGTCTCGGCTCCTGACCTGGCATTGTCCACGCTGTCTACATGAGGCGAGGAGGAGGAAGATCGGGATCTGTGGATGAAGGAGAACGGGTACTCACCTGAGGTTGACGTCGTCACTGGAATATGCTTTGTATTCATGATCTTCACGAGATAAAGTGCCAAGTGGCACTATCGTATGTAATCAGTATTACTATACTTACTCGTTGTCGACGTGGAGAGGGAAGAAGCCCGGAGAAGGAGACGGGTTTGAAGGGATTACTACAGAGTGATGTTTGATCACTCTTCCATCTTCTCCTCTGTCTGATCCCCCTCCACTCTCTTCTTCTAATAGTAATGAGATACTGTTTGAGATATCACTTCACGATTTGGAGTTGGAGACTTTGTTGCAGATATTCAGACTACTGATGTTTCACGACTTCTGAGTACCTATCAGACTGGGTTCATTACACAGAGAGCAAATACGAAAAAACGGATACTTCTACCTATGTTGTCCGTCAGATGTGTTAATGACAGTAACATCTAACTAATCAAAATAGAAGTAGCACCATTTGTGTGGCTGTTTGCAAAGTGGAATTGTTCCTGAACTTATCACCTGAAATCAGTTCTTCTTGATGTCACTTGACATCAGCGTTCTTGAGCAATCCGGATGGCGCTGGTATCTAAAGGTGTGCATGGCCTGTGCCCCGAGTCAATGCTGAGCTGGCTAGCCCTGCACCATATTTACCCTCGCGTGCAGCAAGCTTTACACCGACCAATTGGTTGATAAAGAGGCAGCTTAAGGATGGCCCCCAAGATCCTCAGGAATTATTTAACGTCGCAAACAGGACAAAGATCACAGCCAATGGAAGGTAACCCGCCGTTACTTATTTAAAGACGACCGGTTCTCGTCTCCGCTATAGGGCTGGCCTGCCCCTCGTGACAAAGGACAAAGCAGCAAAGCATGCGTGCTCTATTCCCGGTGGGTTGGCATGGTGACCGTGACCCAGTGCTTCGACCACGGCCCTTCAGATGGCAATGTCCTCTCCTTCCAGATGCTCAAGGCTGAGCGCACTCGACTCCTCACATGAGAGGACTCTCAAGACTGACAACATCCTCACGGTAAGAAGTGTCGAAGAGGGTACATAAGGTTAAGAGCAACGTACCTCAAGATAGCTGCCCCCAACCACAGATATTCTCACTAGCTGACCGGACGTCGATTGCGAGGACCAATCATTGTCTTGGCACAACCAGCATTATACCGCCGTTCCACCTCAGCATCAATCGCACATCAGTCTCATCACATTGCAAAACACCCAATATCACCACACAGCCTTCTTGGCGATACCCCTCTCCTCCTGGGTCGCCTGCTTGCCTTCACCCTCCTCACTGCACGCTACCCACGGTCGCTCACCCAGCTAACCGCGTGCATGCACCTCATAAGCAGAAGACAAGTGCCAAATGAGCGCAGCACACCACAGCTCCGATACCCAAATGCAAGGAAAATGAGCGATGGCGAAATTCAGAAACCAAGCCGCATCATACACATGAAACCAGATAGCCTTGACCTCAAACCTAAAGTTGAATTGCAACTCGAGTTACACCAAATAAGAGCATGGCAAAGCTCACAAATGACAATGTTGGAATAGGCTTGTCATCATCATCAATGAACCGATGTCGATTCCCTATCTGGCGCTCAACGCCCAGACTACAAATGGAAGATCCTATCAAGCCTATCTACAACGTGGCTGGTGACGTCAACAGCTTCCCGAAGTACGAGCAGATCTCGCCCAATGCCTTTCACATCAAGCACCAGGTATGTCCCTCGCTTCACTCACAACCTCGATCCTCCACACAGATGCCACATGCACCTGAAGACCACCATGCGCCCCATCATGCAACGGGCAGGCCAGCTCGGCTATGGCTGCCTGGTTCTTCCCTGCTCGCCCATGAGCTTCTTCCCTGCTCGCCCGTGAGCGCGTAGGCACGCTTCAGCAGTTGGCATTTGCGCTTGCCCATAGGCAGCGAGTGCCCAATGTCCAGCCAACAGCGAGGCCATTTCCTTTATGGAAAGTGGCTGCCACTCATGGACTGCCTGCTAGCATGGGCCTCCACCTGGAAGCTTCCGGTACGCCCCAAGTGGCTGAGGCCCTGTCCCAGGGGATCTCCCGTAGGGCCTGGGGTCATCACCCGTGTCCAACTGCCCAGCGGCCAGTGCTCAGGTCCTGCCCCTTGTCTGGCCCAGGGCCTGCCTCCGATTCATTTGGATAAAGGGGAGGCAGGGCCTGGGCTCGCCCAACCAACTGACGCTGCGTAACTGCCTGAATTTCCCCCAGTTTCGACAAAGGCAAAAATAGGACCTCTCGTAGCTGAATCTACCCGCCTTCAATTAGGGCGGCCAGGTGTGCTGGAAACAGGGCCCCGATAGGGCTCATCGAGGTCTAGGCCCTCACATTTCGCATTTATTCACCGATTTCCAGATTACTTGTTTCGGAAATTCTGAATTATTCATCGCTTATCATTCCGAAATTTTTTTAAATCTTTTTTTGCGTTGTTTTCCTTATTTCATACATTTGCAAGGAAAATAAGCAAGAGCGAGATTACAAATTCCAGATTACACCATCACATTGAAAGCCAGATAGTCACACCTTGTCCAGAGAGCAGCATTGCACCAATATAACACCAATGGAGGTTCGTAGTACTAAAAACCAATGTCAAGGAGAGCTTTCTCTCTCCGCCATAACACAAGAGTCCAGTCCCTTCACCTACTCGGCGCTCAGCGCCCAGCCTACTACACAGCTACGATCAGCCTACTAAATGACAATGCAACTGTTGACGTCAGCGGCAACCCGAAGTACTTGAAGATGCCGCCCAAACGCAGACCATCACCAATACAAGGTATGTGCCTTCACATCATCATCATCATCATCATCCTTCGCCCTTCCCTCACTTTACACCCACATCTGTCCTCTCTTACACCCGAAGACCACCCCCGCGCCTCACTGACTTATCCAAGCCCAGCCCGCTATGAAGGCTGCTCATGCGCTGCCCTCAGCAGCGCCCTGCTTCACCACACGACCCCACGTTGTCGGAAGATGATGCGGCGCAACAGCGGAAATTGACTCGCCGCGGTCAACTCCCGCGCTGCGTCAAAATTGCATCAGCAGTCATGGTCAAGCTGGGCCCTAACGCATCGATTAGATTTCCCCTGGGCCGAAACCGAAGGAAAGACGGCGCGACGGTACGGTCCCCTGGAGACCTGATCTTCCTCCTTGAACTGGACCGACGCGACCGCAATGGGTCAATTAGTGGGGTCTGGTCCAAGCGGCACTTGAAACAGACCAAGGGCTAGCGAGATAATCAAGATTGACCGGTTGGGACCGGACCGACACTGTGCTATTCATCAGGGCCATTTCTGAGCATTTTGCAATTCGTCAGGACTATTACTGAGCACTGTGCTATTCGTCAAGGCCATTTCTGAGCATTGTGCTATTTGCAACTGTGCATTGTTGCGCACCGTGGTTGAGAACCATTTTGCTATTTGCATCTGTGCGCAGTTGCGCACCGTGATTGAGAATCGTTTTGCTATTCGCATCTGAGCGTGGTTGCGCACTAGCAACTGTGCGCTGCTGCGCACCATGATTGAGGGCCATTTTCTGTTGTTCGTAATTGTGCGCTGTTGCGCATCATGAGTGATGATCATACATGACCAACTCCGAACAAAAGGTACCAGTGTCCGTCTCAACTGAGTACTTAGTCTGCATTGATGACAATAGTGGTAAGGCCTTAAGAGAAGGCCAAATCTTGCGCACAGTAATCACTCCATCTTGTCACAAGTAGTAGTACATTGGCCCCAAGCAAAGATTGAATTTTGAATATTAATTTTAAAATCTCTTTGTCAAGCTATTCTATTTTTTATACAATTTAAATGATTTAATTATTTTTTGATTTGATTTTATTTGAATTATATAAAATTTATTGAGTAGAATTTTGAATTATTCGTGATTTTTTTGATTATTGATTCAACTTCTTACAAATAAGAATAAACCATAATATAAATATACCATAATATAAATCTATTAGTATTGTAAATTTAATAGATTGGTATATATTGTGCGCCCGCACTTGCCCAGACCAGATATTATTTTAAGTGCGCGCCCGCGTGTGCCCAAACCAGATATTATTTTTAAGTGCGCGCCCGCGCACGCCTAGACCGAATATTATATTAAGTGCGCGCCCGCACACACCCAAACCAGATATTATTTTTAAGTGCGCGCCCGCACGCGCCCAGACTAGATATTATTTTTAAGTGCGCGCCCGCCCGCGCCCAGACCCGATATTATATTTAAGTGTGCGCTCATGCGCGCCCAAGCTTAAGAGTGTGCGCCCATGCGCGCCCAAGCTCGATATTGCTGTTAGAGTGCGCGCCCATGCGTGCCCAAGCTCGATATTGCTGTTAGAGTGCGCGCCCATGCGCACCCAAGCTCGATATTGCTGTCAGAGTGCGCGCCCATGCGCGCCCAAGTTTGGCATTGTGGTTAAAGTGTGCGCCCATGCGCGCCCAAACCTGGAATAGCAGATAGAATACGCGCCCGTTTGCGCCCAGGCCAGATATTGCTATTAGAGTGCGCGCCCGTGCGCGCCCAAGTTTGGCATTGCGGTTAAAGTGCGCGCCCATGCGTGCCCAAGCCTGGAACAACGGTTAGAGTACGCGCCCGTGTGCGCCCAGACTAGATATTGCTGTTAGAGTGCGCGCCCGTGTGCGCCCAGGCTAGATATAGTTATTTGAGTGCGCGCCCATGTGCACTTGCGTTGGATATGTGTGCGCCCAGGCTAGATGCTGTCGTTTGAGTGCGAGCCCTTGTGCGCCCGAGCATAGGATTGCTAACTGAGATGATTTGCCATCATGCTCCCGTTGATTTACTTCTTTGCTGATCAGCAACACCTCATGCACATGATATCTTCCCTCGCACGAGGAGCATTGGCAGTTCAGTCCCTGCACAGATGACCTGGCTCAGTCTAGCCCCAGTACATTCAGCATTTGTGACTGGTCCCTGTGCATGAGATGTTCTACTGATCAGTTGCTGTTCAATCGGGCCCTTCAGGCGGGCCTACTTGAGATTGTTGCTGTTCAGCCGGGCCCTTCAGGCGGGCCTACTTGAGATTGTTGCTGTTCAGCCGGGCCCTTCAGGCAGGCCTACTTGAGATTATTGCTGTTTAGCCGGGCCCCTTCAGGCGGGCCCACCTCTCGAGATTGTTGCATTGTTCAGCCAGGCCCCCTCGAGCGGGCCCTTTCCTCTAAGATAGCTGCTGTTCAGCCGGGCCCATTCAGGCGGGCTTTATATTGAGTAGCTGTTCAGTCGGGCCCATTCAGGCGGGTCCTATATCGAGTTGCAGTTCTGTCAGGCCATTCAGACAGGCCTCCACATTGAGTTGCTGATTGCCATCTGGCCTGGTCTTGGAGGGAGTATTTGCATTAGAGAGTGTGCATTCCATCCAAGCTGGCCCGACGTCGTGAGACTACCCCTAAGTGGGGTAGATTGATTGAGAGATTCTGCTACAGACATGCGGCACATCAAAGTTTCACTATCAGGGCTAACGAGTCCTCGACCTCGAGACACACACTCGTGATCACCTACTCGGTGAAGGGGGCAGAGACGGGAGTGAAGGGCACCACATACGACAGGATTGCGGATTACATATTTCGCAGGGAGAGCTATTGGAGGGACAACTGGCTGCACGTTGTGTTCCCTCGTGTACCTTCAGCTCCTGGGGGTGTGTTTTTCGATTTTGATGGATGCAACCCCAAGCCCCTTAGTGAGCCCCGCAGCAAGGAGAAGAGGCGGAAGGACGACCGGATCCAAAGAGAGTTAACCAGATCTGGAGTCCCAATCACTACGTGTGCCCCGAAATCAGAGACAAATGAGTCGAATTTGGAGCCCTGCTCTGTGAGTGACCTTGATCTTGGCGATTATTTCGATTGGGACACTCACAGGGGTTGAGTTTGTGGACGGCGACAGGAGCGTTGGAGACCAGTGAGCGGAGGCGTCGGAGGGCGACATTAAGGAGGATCGCACATCTTCTTGCACAGTATCTTCTTGAGGGTGGTTGACTCCTACATGTCAGACGACCCTAGGTCTGAGACAGTTATTGGTCCCCCAAGAGGGGAGGGTCCGGTCCCATACCTCGGAGATGGCTATACTCATTTGGTAAGGACAAACTTTGCTATGCAAGCTTATCGAAAGCCTCTTTACAAAGATCGCTTTCTCGAGGTTTCCTACATCTACTATGGTGGGAGAGGACGTATTGAGATATTGATTGGAGCTTGAAGCGATATCATTCTTGCGGAGGAGCTTTATCTCAGGAGCGTCGCAGACGAGGAGATGGCTAGATGCATGGCCTACATCTGCAAGATTGATCCAGCAGCGCCTCTCGACATCAGCTACGTAGTCCCAGAGTCGATAGCCACGCGAGTTCTCAATGACGAGGCGCCAGATATGGAGTCCCAGACATCAGCACTTACTCACGAGGGGGTACCGCTTATTATCATTGATTGAGGTTCTCTCTTTTCAGTCACTATGATGTATTACAACATTATTATTTATTAGTGACTCCAGCCCTCCAATGGCTGCTTCCTGCATATTTTGTGTACTACTCTTCAGTCTCGTATCTCTGGTCATACTCTTGCAGAGTCTGGTTTCTGGTCTTCTCATTTGGTCAGTGTCAATTGCTCTATGATGCATATTTGTTATTTTTCCTCCTTATTTTATACAGGTTACACTCAAGGCAGCTTGAAGGACTCCTGAATGATAGGGACTCTACTGACCTTGAGCCTATCCTTTATACGGGGTTAGGTGCACGCGATAAACCCGAACGCGTGTCGCCGCTGGCAGGAGGGATAACCCTGACTACTCGGCTGTATGACAAAGTGTGACTGCCTCTGAACACAACTCTATTTTTATAGCTATCAAAATGCCTGCGTGACAGCCTGCCAGTCCTCCAACCCACTGAGCTCGGTCCCGGGGAAGGACATCTCACCAGACCCTTGGATTAGTGGGGGCGCGACAACGTGCGCAGCCTCTTGCTCCAGTGCCAGCAGTCAGCCTGCAAGCTATCGCTCCAGAAGCACTACCGCCAGCCAGCAAGCGACCGAATGAGCCTGCCTGGGGAGAGCTCTTTCCTTTATGGAAAGAGTTGGCCTGCTCAAGCAGCCTGGCTGTCCTGGCCTAGGCCCAGAAGCTTCCGGATGGCCCCAGGAGGCTGCCTTTATGCTGCAACTGCTGGGCCTTGTTCGGTTGGGCCTCCCAACTGTCAGTGTATGAGGCTCTGAATCACGACCAGGGCCTGCATTCTTTGGAAAAGCCCGGTAGGCCCTGGAAATGTCTTTGTTGCTCGGCCTGCGTTACTCTCAACCAACTGGCACGTCGCAACTGCCCCAAAATAGCTGCCCCCAACCACAAATATTCTCACTAGATGACCGGACGTCGATTGCGAGGACCAATCATTGTCTTGGCACAAGCAGCATTATACCGCTGTTCCGCCTCAGCATTAATCGCAGATCAGTCTCATCACATTACAAAACACCCAATATCACCACACAGCCTTCTTGGCGATACCCCTCTCCTCCTGAGTCGCGTGCGTGCCTTCGCCCTCCTCACTGCATGCCACCCACGGTCGCTCACCCAGCTAACCGCGTGCATGCACCGCATTAGCAGAAGACAAGCGCCAAATGAGCGCAGCATACCACAGCTTTGATACCAAAATGCAAGGAAAATAAGCGATAGCGAAATTCAGAAACCAAGCCGCATCATACACATGAAACCAGATAGCCTTGACCTCAAACCTAAAGTAGAATTGCAACTCGAGTTACACCAAATAAGAGCATGGCAAAGCTCACAAATGACAATGTTGGAATAGGCTTGTCATCATCATCAATGAACCAATGTAGATTCCCTATCTGGCGCCCAGCGCCCAGACTACAAATGGCAGATCCTATTTAGGCTATCTACAATGTGGCTGGTGACGTCAACAGCTTCCCGAAGTACGAGCAGATCTCGCCCAATGCCTTTCGCATCAAGCACTAGGTATGCCCCTCGCTTCACTCACAACCTCGATCCTCCACACAGATGCCACATGCACCTGAAGACCACCATGCGCCCCATCCAGCAACGGGCAGGCCAACTCGGCTATGGCTGCCTGGTTCTTCCCAGTTCGCCCATGAGCTTCTTCCCAGCTCGCCCGTGAGCGCGTAGGCACGCTTCAGCAGTTGGCAGCAGCGCTTGCCCATAGGCACCGAGTGCCCAATGTCCAGCCAACAGCCAGGCCATTTCCTTTATGGAAAGTGGCTGCCACTCATGGACTGCCTGCTAGCATGGGCCTCCACCTGGAAGCTTGCGGTAGGCCGCAATTGGCTGAGGCCCTGCCCCAGGGGATCTCCCGCAGGGCATGGGTTCATCACCCGTGTCCAACTGCCCAGCAGCCAGTGCTCAGGTCCTGCCCCTTGTCTGGCCCAGGGCCTGCCTCCGATTCATTCGGATGAAGGGGAGGCAGGGCCTGGGCTCGCCCAACCAACTGACGTTGCGTAACTGCCTGAATTTCCCCCAGTTTCGACAAAGGCAAAAATAGGGCCTCTCGTAGCTGAATCTACCCGCCTTCAATTAGGGCGGCCAGGTGTGCTGGAAACAGGGCCCCGATAGTGCTCATAGAGGTCTTAAGCCTCACATTTCGCATTTATTCGCCGATTTCCAAATTACTTCTTTCGGAAATTCCGAATTATTCATCGCTTATCATTCCGAAATTTTTTTAAATCTTTTTTTGCGTTGATTTTCCTTATTTCATGCATTTGCAAGGAAAATAAGCAAGAGCGAGATGACAAATTCCAGATTACACCATCACATTGAAAGCCAGATAGTCACACCGTGTCCAGAGAGCAGCATTGCACCAATATAACACCAATGGAGGTCATAGTACTAAAAACCAATGTCAAGGAGAGCTTTCTCTCTCCGCCATAACACAAGAGTCCAGTCCCTTCACCTACTTGGCGCTCAGCGCCCAGCCTACTCCTATCCAGCTACGATCAGCCTAGTAAATGACAATGCAACTGTTGACATCAGCGGCAACCCGAAGTACTTGAAGATGCCGCCCAAATGCAGACCATCGCCAATACAAGGTATGTGCCCTCACATCATCATCATCATCCTTCACCCTTCCCTCACTTTACACCCACATCTGTCCTCTCTTACACCCGAAGACCACCCCTGCGCCTCACTGAACATCCAAGCCCAGCCCGCTATAAAGGCTGGCTATGGCGCTGCCCTCAGCAGCGCCCTGTTCCCCTACACGACCGCACGTGTGTTGCCCCTTGCTCCTCTGCCAGCAGTCAGCCTGCGAGCTATCGCTCCGGCAGCGCTGCCGCCAGCCAGCAAGTGACCGAATCAGGCTGCCTGGGGAGAGCTCTTTCCTTTATGGAAAGAGTTGGCGTGCTCGTGCAGCCTGGCTGTCCTGGCCTGGGCCCAGAAGCTTCCGAAAGGCCCCAGGAGGCTGCCTTTGCGTTGCGGCTACTGGGCCTTGTTCGGTTGGGCCTCCCAACTGTCAGTGTATGAGGCTGCGAATCACGCCCAAGGCCTGCATTCTTTGGAAAAGCCCGGTAGACCCTGGAAATGTCTTTGTTGCTCGGCCTGCGTGTCTCTCAACCAACTGGCGCGTCGCAACTGCCTGGATCCCAAATATGAAATTGACAGTCAAAGGCCTCTTGTGACAAGTTAGGCCCGCCTTCACTTAGGGTGGGCACCACAACAACCGGGGCCCCTTAGGCCTGCCGAGGACACAGATCCTCGCATTCCCTCCTCTTTTACTTCGTTAGTCCTCTAAGAAGTCTCTTACTCTACATACATTTTCCCTTTTAGTTCTCTTTCATAGCCCGCGATCACTTGAGGAGGTGTTCTCAGGAGTTCTTCTCGTGTGAACCAGCTATCTACCTTGGGATCCACATGATGTCTGAATCTCACACGATACTGCATTCTCGATTTAGGAAGGCGCCCTCTGCTTGATGGTCGAGGAACAGGCATCACTCGATGCTCCTTGATCTGGTCAACGTCCACCTCGCCATCCATGGTTGGGGGCAGCATCGATCTTCTTGAAGGAAACTGGTGAAAGGTGCGAACTTGGAGGCATGGAACACAAGGTAAGTGCGTAAGTGTGCAGGAATACGAATCACGTATGAAGGCCCTTCCGTTTGATCCCCTACAATGTCTAAGATCTCCCAGGGACCAAAATACTGAAGCATCAGTTTTCGTGATATCCCCATCTCCTGACCTAGTTAGATTACTTTACCCAGACTTTATCACCTACCTGAAAGTTAACAGGGCCATCTATGTTTATTCTCAGATGCGATCACAGCATCCTGAGACTTCCTAATATGTTCAACGGCCTGCTGCAGCATCTGTTCATATTTGACAGCAAACTTAGCAAAGTCTATGCTGCCAGGTGCTGCAGTGGGTTGTCTTTCTGGTAGCAGAAAGTCAAGTGCAGTTCTGGGCTTCCAACCAAGATGTAACTAATTGGCAGTCATACCGGTAGTACTGTGCACAGCATTGTCGTACAGGCTGGCGACGAGAGGTAACTTCTCGTCCCAGTCATCCTGACTTGGCTTAATATAATGCCGAAGCAGGTGCTGTACTACCCGGTTCATCTGTTCTACCTGGCCATTTGACTCAGGGTGATTCCCTAAGGTCATTTGGAGTTTTGTGCCCACCTGTTCAGCACTCGACTGCCACAGTTCACTTGTGACTCTCACATCCTTATCACCAATGATGGATGTAGGCAAACCGAAATCCCGTACCCAATTATCCATATACAACTTGATGACATAGTCAGTTTTAGCACTTTAAGGCATAGCGATCCGTTTGGCTTACTTAGAAAAACGATCCACTATGACAAAAGATGTGTCTCTTTCCAGACCTGCTGGTCACAAGGGTATCCATAAAATCCATAAACACACTCTGACTTGGTCCTTCAGGAATCGGCAAGGGCTTGATCAGCCCAAGCGGAGCCTGAGTCCTTGGTTTGTTCCTTTGGCAAACCTGGCAGGTTTCAACATAGCGTTTTGCATCTAGCATCATAGAGGGCCACCAAAATCTCTGTACTAAGTTCGCTGATGTCCTTTTGTATCCAAAATGACCAGTTGCATCATGGCATTCTCCTAAAAATAAACTACGCAACGACTCGCTACTAGGAACACACAACCTTTTATTCCCTGCCTTCTCAAGAAACAGCAAGTCGTCTACCATCGTAAATTCGTCCAAAGTCTTTTTGTCCTTTGCTTGGAATCTACGGATGATCTCAGACATAACGGGATCTTGCTGATAGGCTTCCACCAATGATCGAGTTAGGTCGCTAGATATGCCAAATTTCGTAACTAAGGCGCCCAGATAATGTGCCCGACGAGATAACGCATCAGCCACTTTGTTGTACTCTCCCTTGATTGGATCAAGTTGATAGACATACATGTCTATCACTTGTATCCATCTCTTGAGTGCATCAGAGAGCACGGGCTGTGTCTTGATCCAGCGCAAGGTCTCATGGTCAGATCTCACATAGAAGAATGTGCCTAGGAGATAATGTCTCCAATGAACCAGCGCTCTATACAAGGCATAGAGCTCACGCTTATAAGTGGACTTAGCTAGTTTTTGAGATGGCATCTTTTTGCTCATATACTCGATAGGTCTTAACTAGGGCCCCTCCTTTTGCACAAGGACTGCACCAATGCCATATTGGCTGGCATCTGTGGTCATGACAAATGGCTTATCAGGGTCAGGAAGTTTAAGAACTTCATAGTGTGTCAGGGCATACTTCAGTTTCCAGAGGGCCGCCTCACACTCTTCTGTCCACTCCCAAGGGGTGTCAAGTCGAGTTAGATCTGTTAATGAGGAAGCTATAGTACTATAGTTCTTTACAAACGGACGATAGTAGCCCTTCATCCCCAAAAGTAACAGTCTGAGGTCTGGGCCAATCACGTATGCTGGCCACCTTGGCATCATCCGGCCTCAGTCCATCTGTTGAGATTTCATGACCAAGTACAAGATCTTGGTGCGACCAAACGCGCATTTCTCCAAGTTAACATTGTACTGGTGCTGTCTTAGGAGACCTAGCACTGTTTTCAAGTGCTCAGTGTGCTCCTCTACAGTCCTACTAAAGATGTGAATATCATCGAGGTACTCGACAATAAACTTGTCCAAGTAGTCATGAAAAATCATGTTCATCGCGTGATGGAACGTACCAGGTGCATTGCACAGTCCAAAGGGCATCACCATAAACTCGTACAGACCCTACCGGGTCTGAAATGCGGTTTTGTGCTGATCCTTAGGCCTAATAGCAATTTGATGGTATCCGGACTTCAAATCTATCTTGGTGAAGTATCGGCATCCCTGCACTCTATCCAAGAGGTCGTTGATGCGGGGTAGGGGCTCCGCGTTCTTAACAATGATGGCATTGAGGCCCCTATAGTCAATGCACATCCTCAAGGTACCTCCCTTCTTCGGTACGAATAGGACTGGAGCGCCGTAAGGGGAGGCACTAGGCCGAATCCATCCCTTCTCTGTGAGCTCCTTGAGCTGGCTGCGGAGCTCATCTAACTCCGCAGGAGACATCCTATAGATTCATCCTCTAGGTACCTTACTACCTAGGACAACTACTATTGCATGGACAACCTCCCTTTCTACCACGCCTGTGGGCTCCTCAAAAAGGTCTGAATATTGAGCGACGACCGATTCTATCTCTGGGGGTGTTTTTACGGCCTCCCCTTTTTCAAAGACAAATACTAAGTACATGCCCTCCTCACGATTCTGCTTATAATAGTTATAGAAAGATGATGCACACATGCACCCGTAGTTTTCTATCAGACTGCTAGCTTTGTACTTCTGCAATCTAACAATTCTACCATTGGGCAATTTGTGGATCAACACCTTTTTATCCCATGCAAACTGAGGTTGCGCGACCTCGAGGTAGTACATGACTAAGAGCATATCAAAGGGCAGTTCGTCGCTAACCAGGAAGGAGATCTTATGGCTCACTTCCCCTCCTCCATTGGGAAGGTGCAGACTACGTCCTTGACATAGTCCTTTACCAACATTTGGTGCTTGTTGGCCAGCGTAGAAGCTACAGTTCTGCTAAGCCGCTGCACTAGGTCCCCTAAGCGCAGTCTATCCACACAAGCACGACTGATGAAGTTCCGTGTAGAGCCTATGTCTGCGAAGGCGCCAACCTTGCGGCCACCTACATCAACCTCTAACACGCAGTGTTCACCCTTTGGACCTCTACTGATCATCGCCCAAAAGTCCCTGGGGTCCTTCCCTGACCACTCAGTCTCTAACTCTTCTAGGGCCTCATACACATCTATCGAACAGAGCGTCAGTGGGTCTGAATGTGTCTGCAGGGCGATACGTGGGTCTCTAGCCTTGGCCAACGCCTGAAGTGGGGAAGGCAACGTTACCAACGCGAGTAAGAGCGGCTAAAACTCCTACTGGCCCGAGGTGTTCCCCTGCGAAGTGCTCGCAGAAGCACCGCCAGAGTTTGAAGAAAGTCCCACTACCGTTGGTGAGGCTACCCTCGTTGTGACCTTCTTGCCTCGACACGTTCTAGACGTGTGACCAAAGTTGCCACAGTTCATGCACGTGCCCCTAGCAACTCAGTCTCTCCACACCTCATACTCTAAACCAAGTTTTACCCATGCGGGTGTTCCTCGGTCGCCCTGACCCGTGGATCGTACTACCTTCTTCTTCCCGGTCCCCCTAGCCTTTTCCTTGATAGGTGCCACGACTCCCCCATCCGAAGTCTCACTGGCCCCATCATACTCTGTCTCCTCCCCAAAGTCTGGGAAGTCGTCAATTTCTGTCGTCTAACCATCATGGTCGACGAACATTAGTTGACCTTTCTTTTTCCAGTCCTGGGGTAGTCTCTTCTTCCTACCATCGCCCTGGCTCAGATGCGCAGACCCCAACTTAGCCTCTATGTCTAAGGCTTTCTTGCTGAAAGAGGCGAAGTTATGCTGATCGACATAAGCATCATCTACCAGCTTTGTCCTCACCTCTGAAGGCAGACATCTAAGGTAATCCGTAAGGAGTACCTGCTGGTCATAGCGTACGCCAGGAACCACGAGCAGACGTTCTACGGTGTCTGTCAGCTCTCTAACATTCTTGTACCTTCTGGCACAAAGATTGTTGATAGCATCGGTGGCCTTTTGAGCCCCTTGCGGGTCATGCCACCTGTTGTAGACGGACCGTATGAACTAATTCCAATGTCCTGGCCTGGGCCCAGGCATCAAAATCCTGACCGTAGCCCTGCTGTTGCACTAGGCCATCCAACCAGCGGCCTGCTGACCCCTCTTGAAAGGAGGCTGCCACAACAACTTCTTGCTCTGGCCGGGTAAGTTTGTGCCTCACATAGGTAGGCACTGTCCTTACCCAGGTGTCCAAGTCCTCATCCTTCTTCCTGTCRCCAGAGAAGGGCTTAGGACTCAGCAAGGGTATCTTGGGCATCCACTGCATAGGCTGCATGGGCTGCATGAGCCCAGGGGCTTGCTGCAGCGGCTGCATNGGAGAAGGGCTTAGGACTCAGCAAGGGTATCTTGGGCATCCACTGCATAGGCTGCATGGGCTGCATGAGCCCAGGGGCTTGCTGCAGCGGCTGCACAACCACTGAAACAGGCTGTTGCACACTAACCTAAGCCTGGCTTGACAATGGGACTGTAGTGACCACTGTCATGGATGGTACGGCTTAGACTCTATGAACCGGACCAGTAGTTGCTACCAAACCACCTGGAGGGGGCATGCCAAACATAGGTGAGAATGGAGGCCCTACCGGCGACATCGTCACTGATGGACCTGCACCTGGAGGGGGCACTACAGCATACTGTGGCTGCCTCATCATGGGACGAGGAGCCCGTATTGCAGGCAAAATCACTTCCTGGCCTGCCATTAGCTCAGCCAGCACTTCCTGTTGGACAGCCTGCGCTTCCGCCCCACAAAGAAGCGAGTTACGCAGCGCTCGTATCGCAGGATCAAGCGTTGACTCATCTAATGCTTCCAGTCTGCCTAGCTCCTCTCTTCTACTACCTAGTCTAGCTTTCCTCATGATTGCTCTCCTTCTCCTCTCTGCTGCCTCATCCAATTGCCGTTGTAGCTCATCCTGAAGTTCTTCTGCTTGGAGCATTTCATAATCCTCCGGCGTGAGTTGAGTCTGTTGGCCGACTCGCAAGTCAGCACTCTGGCTGGTGGACCCCTGAGAACCACTCTGACTAACTCCTGACAAAGTGGACTGTGAAGAGGTTTGCGACATGGTAGATAAAGTGGCCATGGTCGAACCAGTGCTAGCTATAGTTCTAGACCTGGCACTATCCTCAGCCACCCTCACTCTCCTTGTTGCTGCTCTCTCTCTAGCCTCTCTCCGCAATCTCCTCGTCTCCTGGACCCCACTCCAAAAACGTCAAAGGTCGACTACGAGCAGTCCCACGAGTAGTCCTACGGTCGTCCACTAACAACTCCTAACTTGTGCTTGCATCACTCATGAGCTACAATGTGTGTGATCTAAACTAGAATCCACATTGAATCCTACCTTAGCCTGACACACAACCGATTATGAATCACAACTAATTTCGGTCGGACTGAACAGAAACAGTTAGGTGATGTAGTAAGAACTAATGTCAGATCCTACAGGAAATATCATATCTATTTTTAGATTACCCTAGAACAGATTGCTGTGCAGCAAAGATATAGTCTATCTGCAGTTGTCTGTCAGTTGTTAGTCAAGTCTGTAACAACTAGATAATCAAAGATAAAAATAGTATCTCCTGTTGGAGATGTATGGTTGATGGCAGATTGTCTGTTGATTGCCACTGCGAACAGTTACCGGAATCCCCCCTCCCCCTGTGTCCTTCTTGAGTGGTCTCTTTGTGTCAACGTCCTGAGCATCTGGTTGAGCAGCATGTCTGAAGGTGTGCAATCCGGCCATGCCCTGTGCCCCAAGTCAACGCCAAACCTGCCAGCCCCTGCACATTATTTACCCTCGCATGCAACGAGCCTTACACCCGGTTTGATCTGGCTGATCAGGAGGCATTTAAGGAGATCCCCCGTAACTCCTCAGGAATTATTTAACGTCGCAGACATGACGACGATCACAGCCAGAGTCAACACCGAGTCCCCACCAGAAATATTTAAAGACGGTCTGGTAAGCGTCTCTCAAAGGGCTGGCATGCCCTGCATGACCTCTATTGCGCAGGCAGCAGAACCAAGGACTTGCGGCAAAGCATGCGTGTACTACTCCCAGCGGGTTGGCAACTTGGCATAGTGACCGTGACCCGAGTGCTTCGTCCAGGGCCCTTCAGAGGCTTCGCCCGTCTCCCACCAGCTTGCTGCCCAGGAAGAATGTCGACTCTCAAGGTTGAGCACTCGCGACACCTCACATCGAGAGGACTCTCAAGACAGAACTCACTTCCTCATGGTAAGAAGAAACGAAGAGGGTAGATAACTCATAATGCTGCCCCCAACCACAGATTTCTCACCGGCAATGATGACCGGTCTTTGCCTCGGCACAACCAACAGCAGAATGCAGTTCCACCTCGGCTTAATATGTCACATCAGCGAGCTCTCATCATTCAGCATACACCCCGTATGTCACCAC
Source organism: Chara braunii (assembly GCA_003427395.1). Lineage (NCBI taxonomy): Eukaryota > Viridiplantae > Streptophyta > Charophyceae > Charales > Characeae > Chara > Chara braunii. Next base: position 1,845,846 of record BFEA01000009.1, on the reverse strand, counting down.
ATAGCTCCCTGGCACGCCCACACGACCCTGGGCCGCCCTTCGTTCAACGCCCAAGCCTTATCACTGCCACACACCTCATGCGAAGCACCGAACAGCTATTGCGAAGAACCAATGTAGCGCAATATGAACCAGCTCTGATACCAAATTGCAAGGAAAATAAGCAACAGCGAGATGACAAATTCCAGATTACACCATCACATTGAAAGCCAGATAGTCACACCATGTCCAGAGAGCAGCATTGCACCAATAATACACCAATGGAGGTTCGTAGTGCTGAAAACCAATGTCAAGGAGAGCTTTCTCTCTCCGCCATAACACAAGAGTCCAGTCCCTTCACACTCCTACTTGGCGCTCAGCGCCCAGCCTACTCCTACACAGCTATGATCAGCCTACTAAATGACAATGCAACTGTCGACATCAGCGGCAACCCGAAGTACTTGAAGATGCCGCCCAAATGCAGACCATCGCCAATACAATGTATGTGCCCTCACATCATCATCATCATCATCCTTCGCCCTTCCCTCACTTTACACCCACATCTGTCCTCTCTTACACCCGAAGAACACCCCTGCGCCTCACTGAACATCCAACCCCAGCCCGCTATGAAGGCTGGCTATGGCGCTGCCCTCAGCAGCACCCTGCTTCACCACACGACCGCACGTGCGCAGCCTGCGAGCTATCACTCCAGCAGCGCTGCCGCCAGTCAGCAAGTGACCGAATGAGGCTGCCTGGGGAGAGCTCTTTCCTTTATGGAAAGAGTTGGCCTGCTCGTGCAGCCTAGCTGTCCTGGCCTGGCCCAGAAGCTTCCGGAAGGCCCCAGGATGCTGCCTTTGCGCTGCAGCTACTGGGCCTTGTTCAGTTGGGCCTCCCAACTGTCAGTGTATGAGGCTGCGAATCACGCCCAGGGCCTGCATTCTTCGGAAAAGCCCGGTAGGCCCTGGAAATGTCTTTGTTGCTCAGCCTGCGTTTCTCTCAACCAACTGGCGCGTCGCAACTGCCTGGACCCCAAATATGAAATTGACAGTCAAAGGCCTCTTGTGACAAGTCAGGCCCGCCTTCACTTAGGGCGGGCACCACTGCAACCGGGGCCCCTTAGGCCTGCCGAGGACACAGATCCTCGCACATTTAGGTAGTAGCTGAAATTCCAAAATTCGTTATTTATAGTATTTTATACATATTTCGATGATTTTCCAATATTTCAAAAATTCTGAAAATTAACTTTTATGGAAAATCTCTCTTGCAGTTATTTTTTTTTTTCGCTGCGCATACTCTCATCTGATTACTTCCGGATATTTTTTATTTTCGGAATTCCTGGAACTTGTGGAAACGTTTTCTTTCACAGTTCTGTTATCATTTGTTCATCATTTTATTTTTTTCATTTGCAGTCCGAAATTAGAATTTTTTTATTATTGGTTATTTCGGATCTCAGGGGATTGGGAGACCTACTGAACTGGCAAATTCGACTTTTGTTTTTTTTTTATTCTGGAAATCTTTTTTCCAGAAGTTCAAGCTTTTTTTTTATTAGTAGCTCCTTATCTGGGCGATCAGTCCCACCTTCCCATATCCGCTGTTGCACCCTTTTCTATTCCCCTCTCTATCTGCCTACAGGTACTCCCTGCTGCAGCATTGGTAAGTTGCCACGTCAGCAGGCTACATCAGCAGAGCCAAGTCAGTGCCTCGTCAGCCGACAGCCGTGCCGCGTCAGCAGCAGCAGGTCCCACATCAGCAGTCCCTTGGCCTGCCCTATGCAGACACGCTCTCAAACAGTCGTCATGGACCAGAAGGCAGGGAAAACGGCTGAGGCCTATCAGGCCCGAATGCTGACTTTGATTACCGAAGCTAAGCAATGATCGGATGTGGTAGCAGCCGCAGAGAAGAAGAAGGCAGAGGACGCAGAAAAAGCACGTCTGCTGGCGGCTGAACAACAACATCAGCAGGACGAGGCAGCAGCAAGGGCTGCCGATGAGGAACGTAACATTCAACGCGAGAACGTATTCGGAGAGGAGCGAGCTTTACTAGTTATGGCAGCAGAATGGAGGACCGAGGCAGAGAGTGGTGAACTCAGCTACAGCGGACTTAAGATCTCGCTGTGCCTCTCCCAGCTCGCGGACTTCCTGCCAACATGCATTGCCCAACACGAGGATATCCACCTCGACAACGCGGTCAAGACAGTCGACAGCCACCTACAGCAGCTGGAGCAACGACCCATCGCTGCCACCGGCGCCAGCTCCTAAACGTCGAAACGCTCAAGGACGGCGCTCGGCTACAGCAAGCGGCCACTCAACAAATTGAGCAGCAGATCTGCGCTGCCACCGCTGGCCCTAGCACATCGCTGTGCGAGTCTATTCCGAAGTTCAATGGCCAAGAGATCTTCTGCAACGCCATGAAGTCGGACCCAATTCCATGGTTCCACCAAACCAGCGAACCCAAACGACACTCATATTTGTACTCTTGATCGGGGGGCGCATGCCAAGCTTGGTTGGACAACATGTTGTCAACACATGGGGTGGAGGTCACCGAACTGCATAGCAAGATCAGCTGGGCTGATCTGACGGCGGCGTGGCACAAGCGGTTCCAAACAGAGCAGCCTGCACTTCAAGCGATGGACAAGTTGATGAAGTTCCACCAGAACACATTGTCGAGAGGCGATTGAATTTCCGAGTACCACCGCTTGGCGTCCACGCCAGGTTTAGCGATGGGCTTTATGGCCGTCAAACACTACATCTCGAGGCCGTGTCCGACATTGTCAAACGATTTGACTCAAGTCGCGGAGACAATCACCACAACTACGGAGCTCTTCAACAAGGCCGCACAGATTATTGTCACGAACACGGAGTCCAAGAATCTCGGCTGTTGGCCTGCGGCAGGCCCGAGCAGAGAACAGCATCGGCCGAAAGTGGCCGTGGTCGCGGCGTTGCCGCCGACCGACCCTTCATACGAGGCCATGTCTGCCAACGAGGGGGACAGACTCGCAGCCGCCCGGGATGGTGGCCGCCCCGGCAAAGGCCGAGGACGTGGTCGGTCGAAGACCAACACCAAACCCGGTCCCGGTGCAGCAGATCAAGACCAATGGACCCATTACGATCTCTCGAAACACGTATACAAGATAGGCACGCGATTCCAGTACTGTTTCCGGTGCAATAACGATCTCCACGACACAGTCGGTTGTCCCTTCAAAGGGCTGGCCTTAGCGTACAAGTTCGAAGGAAGGCAAACCCGACGGCGATCAAGTTGGCGGATGGAAGGACGCAGCAACTTATCGATTGTTACATCGAGACCGTACTAGTGTATTTCGCACCTCATGCATGCGAACCGGTAACGTCCGACGTTTTGGACACGGACTTCGATATCATTTTGGGATACCTTGGCTTGCAAGTGCGGATCACACAGTCAACTTCCATCGGCGGACTCTTACCGTTCGCGACGCCTTTGGTGTCGAGGTGCCGTGTACCATTCCTCCTCTACACCCTTCGATCCGGTGACAAGTTGTGACGGCCAAGTCGTTCCGGGCTACTTGTGCTTATGAGCAGCCCGACGTGATAGGTCTATGTTTCCTACGAACCGTCGCTGTAGCCGACTCTTCACACACAGACTTGTCTTCGGACTCCTGTGTGGTGCGGTTGCTCGACGAGTTCGACGACATCTTCCAGTCACCTACCGGGGTGGTGCTGGATCGATCAATCTCTCGCAAGGTCATTCTTGAGGCCAGTGTCGTGCCTCGCGAAAGGTCGCATCTATAGGATGAGCGAGGAGGAGCTTACGGTCCTCCGCGTGCAGCTCGACGACTTATTGGATAAGGGTTGGATCTGCCCTAGCAGCTCACAATATGGTGCGCCGGTTCTCTTCGTACAGAAGAACAAGGATCTGTGGTTGTGCATCGACTACTGCAAGCTAACCACGCAAACCGTCAAGAATGTGGGGCCTCTTCCTCGTATGGACGATCTTCTTGAGGGTTTGGGAGGCGCAAAGTACTTTTCTAAGTTGGACTTGAAGTCGAGCTACCATAAGATTTTGATATGCCCGAATGATCGCTATAAACCCGCGTTCAAGACACGGTAAGGGCATTTCGAATGGGTGGTTATGCCTTTTGGCCTCACCAATGCCCCGACGACCTTTCAAGCGGCGATGACCAACGAGTTTTGTGCGATGTTGGACCAGTTCGTGCTGATCTACTTTGACAACATTCTCGTCTATAGTTGGAGGATCATCTTGAGCACCTTCAACAAGTGTTGCAAATGGTCCTCCGCGCCAAGTACAAAGCCAATTGCGACAAGTGCGAATTTGTTCAGCAAGAGTTGGAATACTTGGGCAAATTTTTTTTTTCCGACAAGATTCAAGTCGTCCAAGAGTGGCCAGGGCCACGCAGCGTTACGGATGTCCGCTCGTTTCTTGGCCTTGCCGGCTACTGCCAGCATTTTATGAAAGGTTATTCGAAGATCGCAGCCCACTTGACCAAGCTTCAATATGAGGATCGCCGTTCGACTTCGGTAAGATGTGTGGGGTTCATTTTTGGCCCTCAAAGCCGCTTTGCTATCCGCGAAGGTCTTGCGCACCTACGACCCACTATTGCCAACACGCGTCACTACCAATGTGTCCAGCCATGGCATTGGTGCCATCCTCGAGCAACACGATGGCGTGGACAGGCACTCGGTCGCGTATTTCAGCAAGAAAGTGTCCGTCGTGCACTCAATCGATGATGCCCGGAAGAAGGAGCCACTAGTCTTCGTCCACACGCTCAAGCTGTGGCAACACTTTCTTCTTGGTAGAAGTCAATTCCGATGGGTTATGGACAACAATCCGGTTGTCTTCTACAAGACCCAAGACACGGTCAACAGCACCATCCCCCGTTGTATGGCTTTCATCGACCACTTTGACTTCTTTCCCAACCACATGCCGGGCTCTTTTGAGGCATCCGGATCATTGCACCACAATCTATTCGACCTTCGAGATCGATAACGACCTGTGGGAAAGCTTAATCCACGGCTACCCAGCCGACCCCAAGTTTAGCGACAAGTACGCAAATTGTTCCTTTCCTAATCCGGCACCCTCCCACAATCGGATCCAACTTGCGTACGCGGCTTCACGGCGAGTTCCACGACGTTCCCGCCACCAGACACTTTGGAGTCAATCGAACAATTGGCCGACTTCGCGAGTGTTTTTGGTGGTCCGGCCTTCTCGATGACGTCACACGCTATTGTCAGTCATGTGAGGTTTGTCGACGCTGCAAATCCCGCAATCATCATCCGTATGGCGAGTTGCGACCATTACCGGTCCCTTTGTGCTGAACGGAAGCGATTACCATGGATATCACCGGGTTGTTCCCCTACCACAAGACCGGTGTGGATGGGATTCTCACGGTGGTCGACCAACCTTCCAAGTTCGCCATGTTTTTGCCTTGCCGTTATCATGCCAAGGCACCGGAGTTGGCCGAGGTTCTCCAAGCCGGTTGGATTTGAACCAAGGGTTACCCCAAGGAAATCTTTTGCGACCGCGACACTTGGTTGATGTCCGTTTTTTGGTTGGCGCTCATCAAAAGATGGGGCTCATCTCTCAAGCCGAGTTTGGCTCGCCACCCCCAAACCGATGGTCAAACCGAGAGGGAGCATCGAACCGCACAGGTTCTCGTTCGCACCCTCATCCGTCACTACCAAAAGGATTGGGTTGAGCGGCTGCCGGATGTTGACTTGGGCTACAACACATCCATTCATCCGGCTATCGGGATGTTGCCTTTCGAGTTCGAGCATGGCTCGCCGGTCACTTCTCCTTTGGACACGATCATCCCACGGGCGGCCGAGAGCGGCAACCATCTTCTTTTCTTGCGTCGGATGCAAGAGCTACTTGTCAAGGCACGCGACCAAATGTCAAAGTCACGGTAACGCATGAGCCATCAGGCCAATCACCAGCGTCAATTCAGCCTCGAACAACATATCTCTACCAAGCTCCTCCCAAAATGGATGGGGCCCTGGCAGATTGTGGCACCCGCTGGGGATGCACCCGAAGGACCTTCATTCGTCATCCAGGTGCCCGCCCAGTTGCCCGTCTACCTGGTCTTTCATTGTTCCAAGTGGGATTTTTTCACTCCAGCGGAACATGATGACTTTCCCGGGTGATGATTGCAAGACCCACCCTCTATGGACGGTTTTCAAGAGGTTGGCGATGCTACGGCAACAGGCCGACTGGGCATTTTCGTACTGCACTCACAAAGCCGACCGTTGGTTGACCCTTGCGGAACTTCAAGCACAGCTCCAGACGTTCTCACACGCTACGAACACAAGTTGCAAGGCAAGCCGGCATCTTCGGTTCCACGCCTCGCTCGCGACCAGGTTCCACCTTCAGGTCATCAGCTTCGCCCTCGACCCGGCTTGACTTCATAAGGAGCGGGGGGTGTTACATGCTGTGCCTGCACACGGGCCCTATTTGAGGGGCCCGACAGTTGCTGAGGGGGCCCAAGGCCGCATGCCCATCAGACACAGGCCCTGGAGGCCCACGGCGACCCTCCGGGCCACAGGTACAATTTGAGGCAGCACTCATTTATTTATTTATTTATTTATTTATTTATTATGTATGTATGTATGTATGTGCTGTCCCATTTTTGTCTGTTCAGACGTCGTTTCAGACTTGCAGTCCCCAAGGCATGGCCTTGGGCTGGGTGCACCAGAGGCAGGGCCGAAAGAGGCCCAGGCGCATGTTTGCAGCTTGCTGCATCAGCAGCACGGTCTGGGCACCCGGTAAGGGCCCCCACCGTGCGAGCCGTTTTAGGCCCCACAGCAGCCCACCCAGTAGGGCCCAGCGCGGTATATAGCTGGGCCACGACCTGGGCAGAGGACAGTTCGAGTAGCTCACGTCTTGAGCGACACACTGCTGGTTAGGCGCTGCGCTGCTTAGCGCTGCGCTGGAGGTTGGTAGAAGAGGCGTAGGAGGCAGAGGGGCGGAGGCCATACCCGCAGCGGCGGACCCACCTGGCGCCATAGCGCTCCGCGCTACCTGCACAGGACGACGACAACGCGGCGGTCAGTGCACGGCAGCAGTTACCCGCAGGTGAGACAGCGAGGAGGACGACATCTTCTTCTTCTTCGTCGTCAGGCGTAGCACCCTCTTCCCTCCTTCCTTCTTCTTCTTGTTCTTCTTCTTCTTCAGATAGAGAGAGAGAGGTTACAGGCAGAGGATACAGGCAGAGGTTACGACGGGCGTAGCACCTGGGATCTGATCCGACATTTTTGAGGCAGACATTGATGGGACATTTGGCAAGGGACTATTTTTAGACTTCGCTACCGCGATCTTGGTCTTCTCCCTCGCCCCCTTCTTCGTGTCGCCTCTCCAGCCATCTCCCATCCATGGTATCTCCCCCATGTGTGCAGTCAAGGAGGGACCTTTCTTCCATGTATGCAGGTCCCTCCTCCTCTCCTGTGTGGTGTGTTATGGGATGTCGTGTCAGTCCTAGTCAGGTTAGGACTTATCTTTGAGTCTTCCACTGCACTACTTTGTGCCTTTTTGTATGTATCGGGATGTACATTGCTTGTTGATGTTTCACTGACAGTGCATTGCCCATTCAGTACTTTCCATCACATTGCGGATCCTTGGCTCCATACTCGTTGCCCAACTGGGCATGTATCATACTATCAGATCACAACAAGTATGCTCGGGAACAACAGAGGAAAAAAGATATTCAGGTTGATCTACCCGTTTGAGAGTAGGGACCACTCCTCTGTCATTCTTGTCCATCTGCTGCACATCTCTATGCACCAAAAGGTGTGGGTTTTGAGGCACTATTGTCAAAATACATCCAACAAGTAGCATGCGGTAACGGTCTGCTGTAGACAGCCGGGAACATCTCAGGATTTCACATGAATAGCAACCCAAAACCAAAACCAGTGCTTCTCTCATCCAGAAGAGTCAAGGTCCAAACTTCACCTCAAAATCTTCTTCTTTGCATCTATCTCCCTTCTGAAGACATTTTGGAGCACTCACCTAGGCCACTCTGAAGCATACCATTACCTTGGTTAAGAGTATGTCACCACAACACTGATGGTGCATGTAGGTGCAGAGAAGAGGCGCTAGCACCATAACTATAATAGCCCAATGCTCATGGGGCATCTGGTTGGGCTTGTGCACAACTGCAACATTGAAGACGAGAGGAGACCAGGAAGAGCGGTGACGCTGGGACAGAGGGTAGGGGACTCAAGTGACCCTAGCTACTGCAGCCAGGTGGCCGTTGGGCAAATAATTTTCTGACTGCTGTTATCGATGACAAATAGAGGAGTGCGATCAACTGCAGCATCTGAGGACAAGAGAGTCTTCGTGTGAATTGTCCTGACTGGTCCCTTCTCCACTTTTCCACTGCAAGCTTCCGTTGGGATCAGGATGATGTCATCTTTGAGCAACCTTCGCTTTGTACAGTCGCTATCCAAGCTTTGTGGACGATGACATTCTTTCTCATTTGTTGACGGACTTTCCATTTTCAGAGCTCCCTCCAAAAACACTTGCAGAGTAATCAAGGTCTGGCTCATGCAGGATTCATCCACAGCCCTCTGATTCCTTGGAAGCCCATGCCTACCATACAATTCGAATTAACCAGCTCAACGCGAAGAAATGCCCAGGAGAACTCTTTTTGCAGCAGGCACATGTCCAAAGAATCAATTGCTTCTCACAGGACGTTAGGGTGATTCATTGACAGGTTCAGCACACAGAGCGGCAGCAAACCATATTTTCAAGCCATGTCAATCATTCTCAAGATAAAGGGTGAGTCGAGCACAGATAGTGGGCAAGGCTTTACCTTCAATCTTGCACTTTCTAGCCATGGTCCCTCCCAAAATCATTGCACTGATGATTTCTGCAGCGACGCTCTCAAAGAGATCAGCTCCACGGGCTGCACAGTCACCCACATTATCGCCCACCTGTCACAAACAGGATCATAACCATTCCAGTTCCGGAGAGTTGGCTACAGTTACAGATATCAGTCATGCCTTTTGGCAGTGTTCCCTTTTTGCAAAAGTAGACAACATCCTATTGTGCCAAACGAAGCACTAGTTAACCACACATCGCCTCATCAAATATTGTCGCCACAGGAGGACGTGCACACCCACACACAGACACACACCCACATTCTCTTCAGCAGCACTGGCTAAGAATTGAGGACAGTCCCACAGTTAACTTATAATTCTCAATGGCATCCTCTTGTCCCTATGTCCACCTCACTACACAGCAAAATTTTGCTTGCTGACAATGTTCACCGTTCACGCTGTGTCTCATAACATGTCCTGAGATGACACCATGAGACGAACTGTCCCTTCGCTGCACAAGATGAGATTTCTACTGCCATTTAGAATCTTGAACTGTGAGCACCCATATTATCCCTTTTCCGTGGACACCATCCCATATCAACATGGGGATTGGACGGCGAGGCTCCCGAACCTCTGAAAGAGAAAGCAGAGTGCACTGCTGGTAATTTAAAGCATTCAACTGTTTCAACGTACAATGCTGTCGCAGAGCAATCAACTGATCAACATGGGGATTGGACGGCGAGGCTCCCGAACCTCTGAAAGAGAAAGCAGAGTACACTGCTGGTAATTTAAAGCATTCAACTGTTTCAACGTACAATGCTGTCGCAGAGCAATCAACTGAAATCATCTTTGTAAAACAAACGAAGAAAAAAAGGCAAAAATGGGGCGAGGGAACGAAAAAGAACAGTCGGCAGTAGCAGCAGGAGGAGGAGGAGAAGCAGCAGCAGCAGCAGGAGTACGATCAGCGGCAATAGTAGTAGCATCAGTGACAATAGCAGTATCAGGAGCAGCATTAGCAGCAATAGCAGTGGCACGAACACCAGTTGCAGCAGCAGTAATAGCAGCGGTATGGGTCGGCAGGAACGGCAGCATCAGTAGTAGTAAGCAGGAGTGACCACAACAATAGCAGGACCAATCGTAGCAGCAGCAGCATAGGCGCAGCAGCAGCAGTGGTGTCAGTAGTGGCAGCGCAGCTGCAGCAGCAGCAGCAGTCATGCCGTTGCAAATACCCATTTCATGAAGTCGCAGCGACCCATTAACGCAACAACTCAAAGATCTCATTGCATGTCGTCAAAAACGTAGGGATACCAACCTCAGTCGCAGCGCACATCCTCCTCTTCCAGAACTAGTGCACATCCTCCTCTTTCCAAAACGTTTTGCAAAGAGATGGGTCACTGCGACTGAGATCGGCATCCCTACATGCTCTAGTAACAAAACTAGAGTGCATCCTCCTCTTCCAAAAACATGTGGCATTTCTTGTGCAATTGCAATGTCCCATACTTACAGCAAACTAGTGCACATCCTCCTCTTTCCAAAACGTGTTTGCCTGAAAAGTCCCTTTTGCTGAGGACTTCGAACATGTAGGAATACCAATTGAGACCAGCAATTGACAAAATCTTAATATGTGTAACCCCCATCTTCTTGGAGCAATGCATGCTTCCAATCATTAGCACAAAGGATCCCATGCAAACTGGACCCCATTCCGCCTCTCCTCCGCAGACAACACACAATTTTCTCCCTCATGCAAATTGACCCCATTTCACCTCTTCTCCAAAGACAACTCAACACGCAGTTTTCTCCATCCTTCTATCTAGATCATCCTTGGCATCGAGTCAATGCCAAATTCTGCATCATTCACTATTGACCGACTTACTTTGTGCGACACTCAAATTTTCCACTTTCCTCCCACAGCTGAGGGAAATCAAGGAGGTCATTGAAACGGATTCCACCTTTTGCAGTAGCCGATGCAGGTCCCAGGGCTCGATCCCTAGTCCTCACTTCACCTGTGTACAGTTTCTGAGTCGACCCTGAGAGTTGAACCCGTGACTTGCTGTCGTAGGTCCGTAGGTTGTATGTAGAGCTGTCGTTTGTAGGTCTTAGCAGGTCCTAGGAGTCGTAGCTGTGGCTCCTCCGAAGGGTCAAAGTCGTAGCTGCTGTATTCCTGAAAGGTCAAGGTCGTAGCTGCTACGGTACCGAAAGGCCAAGTCTACGAACTTCCGGAAGGTCCGGAAGTGGCCTTTCGGAGCTTGCTCACGTTTAGACAGAGGCAAGTGGGCAAGTGGCGAAGCCAGCTGCAGTACGTCGGCAGTGCGACTGCAGCAAGTTGGCAATACGTCCCCATGCAGTCAGTGGTATCAGTCCCAGTCAGTCAGGGTCCAGTCAAGCAAGTACCGTGTGGGACTGTGTGCACCCAGGGCATGGGAAAGGGGCAGACCAACGAGCTACAGAAGTACACAGCAAGAGGCAGCGACCAGTCATTCATTCATTCCTGCGTAAGCCATGCGGAAGCGCTGCTTGAGCATCTTGTGTGAGGTGGTCTGCAGATGCGCCTGAAGTCAAAGTGGGCTGAAGGAGATAGCGTAGCCATAGCTGTAGGTAGTGACAGCGGCTAGCGCCCCCATAGCTGTAGGTGAGTGCAGTATGTGTGTGTGATTGTATACAGAGTGTGTTGCGTGTGGGATATCCAGGGTGATCTAGAGTTGAGTGTGTGTGAATGGTGAAGTCAAGTACAGTGATGAACAAGAGTTGTTGGGCGCTATTGCGCCATAGCCTATCTGAAGCGAGTTGAAATCAAACGGTGTTCTTGGTTGCATATCTCTGCGTTCTGAGTTGGGCGCATATCGCCAGTTTACTGTGTCACCTGTTTGCATGCGTGTGAAGCAAGAAAAAAAAACCGAGTCTGATTGCACTGGTATCAGAGCTGACCCGCTATCCCATGCGCCATCGCCATTGCAGCAGGAGAGAGACGCGCGCCGTAGGGCGCCATAGTTGAAGAGCGCCGTTGAAGAAGGAAGTCCGCCATAGCTGCGCTGCAGAAGAAGGTGCCGTATAATGCACCGAAGGCAATGACGAAGAGAGAGAGAGAGAGAGAGAGAGAGAGAGAGAGAGAGAGAGAGAGAGAGAGAGAGAGAGAGAGAGAGAGAGAGAGAGAGAGAGAGNAGAGAGAGAGAGAGAGAGAGAGAGAGAGAGAGAGAGAGAGAGAGAGAGAGAGAGAGAGAGCTGAGCGATACAAGATTGGTTGTGTGGTCCAAGAGGAAGTGGCGTCCATACCCGCAGAGCTCGAACACGGAGTGACGAAGAAGGAAGGAGGAGACATAGCCGGGGAAGAAGGAAGGAGGGACAACCAAGTTGAAGACAGACAAAGCCGAGGGTGAAAAAGAATAAAAAAAGAGAAGGAAGAAGAAAGGGGCGAGATAGAAGGCAGGCAAAGAAGGTGAAGAGAAGGGAAGTTGATGAGGAAGAAAGTGCCGGCAGCCATAGCCGACTTGAGGGTTGACCTCGGTGTTGACCAGGAGTGACCGGGTGTTGACCAGACGGTTGACAGGAGCGTTGACCAAGGTTTGACCGCGTTGACCAAGCATTCACCAAGACGTTGACCAAGCTGGAGTTGGTATAATCTCGCCAGGCCCTTAGCCTATCCCCTTGCACCATGGATGTACACTCACCCTATGGTACTTGCTGAGTCTGAGTCTCTGTCTCTTCTTTCTGCATTGAGTCTCTTCTGTCCAGGTGATAGGACTCCGTGTATGAAGGATAGGGCCTCGTTGACCAAACCCACACGGGCTGAGTAGGGCTAAAGGCTGTGTTTGACGACTCGACTGTCCCGGGGACACGAACCCTCCAAAGGACCGGTACTGACTGCCGGGCTACTCGGTGTGGCACGGTAGGCCCAAAATCCGAGCTGTGGGCTGCACAACGGGCCGTCTAAGTCTTGAGAGAACCTGCTGATGATCGCGTCGTCCTGTCTGCGACGTTAAAGAATTCCTGAGGAGTTACGGGGGATCTCCTTAAATGCCTCCTGATCAGCAAAAGGTTTTGTAGTGATGGCTGTGGTTTAAAGTCCAGGCTCGAGACCATAGTTGGTAGGGTTCTATACGGAGCCTGTGGTCCTTAGATTGAGTCGGTCTTAAGCTGATTTTGTTAGGGGGAGAGTCTAAGTGGTGACGAGTGGAACCGTTACTTGGTTGTGCGTCTATCACCATGGTTGACACGCGTACGGGAACGAGCACTTGCCCTTACACAGCACAACAGGATGCAAAAACCGCCGCCATCCTGAAGGAGAGAAGGGAGAAGGAGGCCAAGAAGGCCTTGTTGGAGGAACAGGCGGCGAAGAAGAAGGTTGGAGGCCAAGAAGAAGGCCTCGCTTGAGGAACAGGCGGCGAAGAAGAAGGTTGCGGAAGAGATGGCAAAGGAACTGGAAAGGTTGAAAAAGGAGGAAGAAAAGGTAGAAGAAGAGGTAGAAGAAGCGGTAGAGAGGAGAAGGACAAGAGGAAGAGGAGAACCCAGCGGTGTGAAGGAAGACCCGTTGGAGAAGAAGATTACGGAATGGGTGGCCAATTTATCCCTGGGAGAAGAGGAGGCGACATTAATATATGTAACCAGGGAAGAGCAGGAGGCGGCCATGAAAGAGTGGGATGCAGAGGAAGACCCACTCAAGTGGCAGACCATAGAGGATGAAAAGAGGATGGAGTGGAAGTTGCGACTGATGAGGGAACGGAAAAAGAGAGTGGATGTAGTGAGCCAGGCGGCAAGGGAATTGGAAGAAGTAAAGAAACAGGGAGAGCAGATGGCGGCGCAGGCGGACCTGTTCGGGAAGATGCAGATCATGGCGAGGAACATAGAGCGTCTAGCCCAGGTCCAGGGAGAGCAATATCAGTTTGGTAGGAGTCAGGACATAGCCCTGTGATCCGTACGGCACGGATTCAGGTACTTCCCACGTGAGTTAGTGATGCAGGTGGGCTCAGAGGTGACGGCCCGCCCAGAGAATACAGAGCGTTATTGCACGGGCGTCATAGAGGACGCCAGGCTGGCTGCACCCTAGGAAGAAGAAGCACGTCCTCGTAGGGAGCTTGTTAAAGTGAAGTTCCCCGACTCCTGTAGTGCAAAGAAGGAGGAGAACTTCGACAATTGGGAAGCCAATATTAAAATGTATGTGCACTTGCAGAAAGTCACCCCGGACGAACATGTCCTGGTAGCTATCCACGCTCTTAGGGAGGAAGCAGCAAGCTTCGCCCGTTCCCTGTGCCGCGCCGCCAATTGCAACGATGACTTAGTTGCATATTCAGCGTTTACCCCTCTCAACAAGTTATTGAGAGAACGGTTTGCAGACGTTACCCATAGTGTCAAAGCCTCAGATAAGCTGCAAACCATCCATTCTCGCCAATGGAAGAGTGTCAAGGCACTCAAAGGTGTGATGGACGAGTTAGTCGACGTTCCTGACCATGGGCTCACTGAGACCCAATTGGTCAACCTCTTCTATCGTGCCATGCCCGAACAGCTACGCGGGCATTTCTTTGAAAAAAGTCAGCAGCCTACCATGACCTATGATGCTTTGAGCAGGGAAGTGGTGGCGTTCGAAGCGTGGTCCATGTCAATCTCCACTTTCTAGCACAAGGACCTAGATAAGGGCAAAAAGTGGAAAGGCCGTACCATATCGGGCCAGGTCAAGACAAAGTATCGCCTCATCCTTACACTAGACAAAAGTGGTATGGATGAAGTCCCCTACGACCAGATAGAGTTGGGACTAGAAGAGGAAGGGGACAGTAGCGCTAGCCAGGGGAGGACCTACGCTGCTGTCGTGGCCTGAGGGAGGCCGCAAGGAGGAGGTAGAGGCCAGGGCCCAGGGGGCCGGGCCTCCGGGGGTCGTTTCCAAGGCAACCAGGGGGCTGGCGGTAGGGGAAACCGCCAAGCGGGAGGCAGGGGTCAAGGTCCCCCGCAAAACCATTCTGGAAATAGGTCACCCGAGAAGTGGTTGGCACCCAGATCGGCCACAGGGCCGACCTTGGGAAGATTTGGGCCTGGACCAGCGCGTCTGGCAACAGCGTGTGGACCAAGGGCAATGCATATATTGCGGTGAACCTGGCCACAACATCAAATATTGTCCGAAGTATAGAGAGGCCCGATCGATTGCCCAGGGGTCAAAAGGCAGCCGCCAGTAGGGGTTGTAACTGCCCCTACCATAAGGCCATGTGGGGAAACGAGCGCGAGCCGACAGGAAACTCCCACACCAAATGCGCCTATGGCAGAGGTTCCAGGCCGGTGCCTAGATAGTTGTCTAGAGACTGCATGTGTTAGAGTCTCTTTAGGCACCTCCCTCACAGGCATGACTGACAAGCTAAAGAAGAGAATGCCCGCCTGGGCCAAGATGAAGAAAGAGAGTAGAGGACAGCTAGTACTAGTAGACGTAGAATTCTTTAGGAACACAGTGCGGGCCCTCATAGATAGTGGGGCCACTCGCAACTACATTAGTAGAAAGGCGCTGGAAAAGTTAAAGTTGGGATTGAAAGTCCAAAAGTTAGCAGACCCCATAGTAAGTATCCTCGCTGATAATCGCACGATGCGAGTAAAGGATTACGTAGAGATAGTCCAGGCGAACTTCCGCCTAGAGAAAGATGGAAAGGTGGAGAAAGTTCTCCATTCCATGACTCTCCTCGTAGAGGACAACCTCCCATTTGACATAGTCCTAGGAATGGACTGGGGAGAGGCAGCGGGAGCCACACTTCTTCTGAGAGAGCATGTGTAGGTTCCCTAGTCCATCAGGCGAGGTGAAGACTGCTCGTCTGTTTCATGTGTCAGGAGTAGACAACTCCTTAGCACATTGTTGTCTTAGCGCTCCTGCGTTTGCGAGGCTAGTGAAGAAGGAGCAGCTAGAAGAACAGGTTTTTGTAGCCTACGTTAGACAAGTTGCTGAGCTTAAAGAGGAAAAGCCCATAGATCCCGCTATTGCCAAGCTGCTGGAAGAGTACACAGATTTAGCTAAGCAGCCAACAGAGGTAGTCCCGCGGGCCATCCAGCATCGCATTGAGATAGAGCCTGGCAGTAGGACTTTGAAAGGAGCAGTGTATCGGATGTCCCCACGGGAGTTGGAGGAGTTGCGCAAGCAGTTAGATGAACTCTTAAAGAAGGGTTGGATTAGGCCCAGTTCGTCTCCATTTGGAACACCTGTTCTATTTGTCCCCAAGAATGAGGGCGAGCTTAGAATGTGAATTGACTATAGGGGTCTTAATGCTATTACAGTGAAGAATGCGGAGCCACTGCCCCGTATAGATGATCTTTTAGATCGGGTGCAAGGTTGCAAGTACTTCTCGAAGATCGATTTGCAGTCCGGATATCATCAAATAGAGGTTAATCCTGATGATTAGTATAAGACTGCATTCCGGACTAGGTATGGGCACTACGAGTTCATAGTTATGCCCTTTGGACTAACCAACGCGCCAGCAACTTTTCAGCGTCATATGAATGACTTATTTAGTTCGTGGTTAGATAGGTTTGTAGAAGTCTACTTAGATGATATTCTAGTGTTCAGTAGGACCCTCCAAGAGCATGAGGGTCATCTGAGGCAGGTCTTGGAGAAGCTGAGAGAGGTCAACTTCAAGATCAATGCAAAGAAGTACGAGTGGCAAAAACCCAAGTTTTGTATTTAGGCCATGACTTAGATGGAGACGACATTAAACCAGAAGATAGCAAGATCGCAACGATTAGAGATTGGCCTACGCCCCGCACATTGACAGAGTTGCGGTCGTTCTTAGGCCTAGCTAACTATTCCAGGAAGTTTGTGAGAAACTTCTCTACCATGGCGACACCCCTTCGCAGGTTATTGAAGAAAGAAACAATCTGGAAATGGGACAAGGACTGCACGTCTGACATGAAGAAATTGGAGCAGGCATTGATAGAGTACCCAGTCCTTAAGGTAGCCGATCCGCCCTTACCTTTCGTCGTCACCACTGACGCGAGCCAGTATGGTATAGGTGTTGTATTACAGCAAGACGATGGCAGTGGATACAGACCCGTAGAGTTCACGTCTGCTAGGATGCCTTCGGAGAAGGTATCGACATCCACCTACGAAAGGGAACTCTACGCTCTAAGGCAAGCGTTAGAACACTGGAAGCACTACTTGCTTGGGAGGCACTTTGAAGTCTATTCAGACCACGAGACGTTACGGTGGCTGAAGACTCACGCCAAGATGACACCTAAGCTTAATAGGTGCGTCGCAGAGTTAGACCAATATGATTTTGAGCTCAAGCCAGTAAAAAGTATAATGTAGTTGCCGACGCTTTGAGTAGGAGAGCTGACTACTTCGGAGCGATAGTTCACTATTTGGATGTAGGGAAAGACCTGCAACAGAAAGTTAGAGAGGCGTATGCGCAGGACCCTATCTATAGTAACCTCCTCAAGAGAGTAAAGGAGGCCCCTGAGTCCGAACCAGACTACCGCACTACTAATGGACTACTATTTGAGAAGACTAACATAGTTAATCGATTGTGCATTCCTAACAGTGAGGAAGTCCGTAGTCTGATCCTAGGGGAACGCCACGATACTGAGGGACAGAGGGACATTTTGGTTGGCAAAAGCGCGTACATATGGCCTGGGACGAAGGCCGACTTCATCGCGTATGTTCGCAGTTGTAAGGTCTGCCAAAGAAACAAGACCTCTACACGTGCCCCTCTAGGTCTTCTCAGACCCTTGCCTATTCCTGACCAGCCGGGAGACTCAGTGTCCATTGACTTTATGGACACCCATGTCAAGACTAGGCACGGCAAGAGCCAAGTCATGGTTATAGTCGATAGATTTAGCAAGTATGCAGTTTTTGTTCCTCTGCCTGCGGAGGCACACACAGATTTAGTAATCCAGAAGTTCTTGGTTCCATATCTCTGAGTTCTGAGTTGGGCGCATATCGGCAGTGTACTGTGTCACCTGTTTGCATGCGTGTGAAGCAAGAAAAAAAAAACGAGTCTGATTGCATCATACTGCCCACAGATCTGCCTGTCTGAACAGAGAGACGATCACAAGGGCATTAACACCTCCCCAAATAAGTTATTCCCCTCCTCCCATTTCACCCACAGTCACACATCCTCCGAAAGAGATGCTTGTCATGCTTGTCCATCCCACCACCTCTTCTCTCACCGCCACACGTTTGTTGACAGAAAGTCAGAATTGCACATGGCAAAAAATGACGCAACAGGGAGCCATTAAGGCATGAAACTCATCAGCTCCCCAGACAACCTGACACTGCTGTTCACTATTCTTTTTGCCTCAATGAACAACACAAACTGAGGATGGGCATTTGCACAAACCCTGCAAAGGAATCTTTTGCTACAGTGGTGAAAAATGCTAAAGGGACGTGATATTCGAGGTACTCAGACTTGGAGTTTAGGTGCATCAGAGCTTACTTTGCTATCTTTGTTCGAGTTCTTCTGTGCTCATGCGCCAGAATTTTCTGTCCTTGATGTCAATTCTCATTGACCATTCCAGTTGTATGATGTCACAAAAACACATCGTGCGTCCACTTCAGCATCACGAACAAGCATAGATGTCATCGCTTGTGTTTAACAATGTAGACTATACCCCGGTTTACGTGAAGTATTCAAGGAACGAACAACACATGCTAAGCACAAGAACCGATCTTTGTTAAAAGCAAGAAGGCAAAAGACAAGCCCAAGCGGGCTAGCTCAATTGGTTGAGCACGTAAGTGGCACTCAGGAGTTTGTGGGTTTGATACCCAAGGCCGTCCTCTCGATCCCCACGACCTCCTGGGAGAGATGCTTTGGATTCACCAGCCGGGATTGTTTGTGTGGGCCTCCTGGCTGGTTGTTTGTACCAGCCCATGCCAGGTGTTAGGAGCTTGGGTATTGCTCCCCGCTCAGAGTAGAGATAGGAAGACGTAGACCCATAACCTTAGGATAGCTTAGTTCTAGTTAGTAAATTTAAGGTAACAAGTGAACCCGCCGCGGTTCCGCCCGCGGCGAGGGAAAAAATAATAATAATAATAATAATAATAATAATAATAATAATAATAATAATAATAATAATAATAATAATAAAAACCCTCCCCCTTTCCAACTCCCATCCCGACCTCTCCCCGTCCCCATCCCGACCTCTTCTCTCCCTCTCCTGTATCCCAACCCCTATCGCGATCTCTCCCCGGTCTCCTTCTTTCCCGCCACCCTCCTCTATCCCGGCATCATTTCTCCCTCCTCCCCTTTCGTTGCCGACCTCCCCTATTCCTCCTTCCCCCTTGTCTATCCCGACTCCCATCTCGACCTCTCCCTCCTCCCATCCATCGCCTTCCACCTCCCCTATCTCTCCTTCCCCCTTCTCTATCCCGATTCCCATCGTGACCTTTCCTCCCTCCCCTTTCTTCCCGCTAGATCCCTTCTCCCTCCTCTATCCCGACTGCCATCCCAATGTCCCCCCCCCCTTATCCCGACCTCACCCTCCATAGATCCCTCCTCCCTCCTCCTCCCTTCTGGCATTCCCTCTCCCTCTTCTCTCCTTCTCCTTTTGGTTGGGTGCCACGTGGCACACTGGTGTGCGCTGCAAAACAAAAAAACAAAAAAAACTCCCCCTTCCCGACTCCCATCTGGACCTCTCCCCCTCCCCATCCCGACCTCTCCTCCCAACCTCTCCCCCCTTCCCTTCTTTCGCCTACCTCTCCCTCCATCGTCTCTCCCTCTCCTGTATCCCGATTGCCATCGCAATCTCTCTTCCCTCCCCTTCTTTCCTGGCCCTGAACTTCGCCGACATCGTCTCCCTCTCTCCTTCCTTCCCATCCCGACC